>CM043120.1:29643106-30243106 GCA_023701765.1 Hylyphantes graminicola | reverse complement strand
CTCTCTATCAAGAGGTTGTCAATGAGAGTTATTGAATTATTTTGATAATATATTGAAATACATTTGATAACATATTGCATTTGAAATATGAATTGTTTTTACCTCAATTTACGTTTCTCTCATTTTCAATTAAAACAAAACTTATTTTGAAATAATAAAAGTTTAAAAAAAATTAAACCCATATGTTGCTCACTATTTAAAGCATAATTTTCTATATGTATTATCGGTATCAATATTTGTGAAAACTATACAAAAAAATTAACAAGTTTCAAGTTCATTTGTTGATTTTAAGACAATTACTAAAGCAATATTTCCACTTAAAAGTACTAAATTACCAGTGTACAAAATTTAAAATATTTGAAATAAAAAAAAGATTGGGAAATACTTACTTGGAAGTATCTGAGGAGTATTTGTAACCACACCATAAATGGGAAGAACTGGTCTCTGAGCTTTGAGTATGTGTGTTTGGGAAAAATTAGCATGAGGATTGGAAGCTCGGACTTTTATAACATACACGCCAGGTTCAGGATACTTGTATGTTTTTTCATACTTGCCTCCCTTCTTGACCTCTGAAATTGTAAAATTATTATTTTAAAACTAATTAAACTTTGCCTTTCTTTATAAAAAATGATGTATATTATAAATTAATTTTTTACACAAACATTTTTTTAAATTTAAAATTGATGATAAATGAAATATTAATTAAGTTTTCATTTATTTGAAACACAAATTCGTTGCACGATTTTGCAGAGAGCACAAAATCTTAAATGATAACAGAATAAATTTATCATCTTACAAATTGAATAACAATTTGCCTTCAATCTATATTTATACATTTAGTAGATAGTTTAATTTACAATTTAATGCAAATAAATTTGTACACTTAATTATGAACAGTTCTTACTGACAATTCTTAAAAACACTTATCTATTTAAAAATTATTCTGAATTTTAAACCTAAATGAGCCAATTGGTAACTTAAATTATCCCATTAATACTAAAACACACACAAAGTGATAATTCTAGAAACTCAACCATTTTCTTTTTAAAAATGAATTTATAGTTAAAAGGGTCCCTACTAAAATCATGGCATAGATACAGATAATCCCCTGCAGAAATTTCCTTTTTGTAATTTAAGCCACATACGTTAAAAAGTTATTATCACAACTTTTAACACTATAAATGAAAAAGAAATCATGTCAAATTTAAACTTACTGGAATTAAATAATACACCCTCTTTATTTGATTAACATCCAAAGTCAAATAGGTTTATTCTTTTGTGACTCGCACTACAAAATTTGTCAGTTCGATGGAATTTGCTTTGTGCACATTAACCCTTTCAGTCACAATGACAATTTGGCATCATTCTGATCGTCTATAACAATTTATTATATCAAAAAATACATCATTCTATTCTTCAAACTTTTTCTACTAGACAGTATTTTTCATTAATTCCAATAGATGTCAGCCCTATTATTTTTTTTAAATTATGATCAGAAACATGATGCCAAATAGTATCACTGGGACTGAGAGGGTTAAAATCAATTAACATACCTCTCAAGAATTCTTTGTTGGATCTACCATCCCCAAATTCCCAGAGAAGATCCACAAAAGTACCACCGCTGATTCGTATTTCGATTGTCACCTGCTCTGTTGTTGATACGTCCGGTGGAGTCACGCTCAGTTTTAAACCTGCAAGGGGCCGCTGGGAATCCACTTCTTGCTTGCGTACGACTGGTTCCGTGGAGAACTTATTTGATAACTTCATGACCACATCGTGCATTCCTAGAGAAAAAAATACATTTTTTATGATTGAAATATCTATAATAATAAAAGAAAGAGTCTGTTTGTCTGTATCGCAAAAGACCTACTTAGACTGCTCTAAAAAATTTGAAATTTTAAATATAGATTCCTTTTAATACGTACGTGTGCACCTGAGGCTTAGTTTTTTCATATTTGATTATCATTTTTAATTAATATAATTAGTTTAAAAAAACGTCATCCACATGGGAGTGCCGGACCATAACAGGGCTGGAAAATACATGGACCAGGCCGAAACGGGGGCTTGATGCCACACCCTCTATTAGTGTTTGCTTTTTAAGTGTGCATGCACCAACACGAATTGAATTTTGTTTTTGAGTGTATTTTAATAAGTAGGCAGACCATAACAGGACTTCAAAACGCAACGACTGGATCGTAACAGGGGCTTGACGCCATCCTCTGTTATTATTTACTTTTTTCTTGCGCATGCGCCAACCCGAATTGAATTTAGTTAAGATATTGAGTGTATGGGGAACATTCATGTGATGTCACGCTAATGTTTTCCTACTGCTCTAACCTGTCTAACCGCTTTTTTTAAAACAGCGATTTGGAATTGAAGCTCAGGTGGATATGGCCTTGAATGTCCCCCATTTTCACAAGTAAGCATGCCTCTAAAAGGAAGCAATGCAAAGTTACGGGTTCCCAGTAAGGCGGGACCATACTGCTAGTTTTGATATAAAGTAAAGCTGAATGTAAAACTTAAAATTTGAATGTGTCATTCTGAGGGGAACTTAATTTGATTTTTATAAAATATTGCGTTTGAATATGTATGTTCCATTACTTCAAGTACAAATTTTATAGAAAAAATAATTTTTTCATTGGTTTTTATTACTTCACTTAAATGTTAGAGTAAACAAGCATGCCAATAATATAAAGAGAAACAAAGCCATATTTCTGGTTTGAAAAATCGAACTGACAGCATTTACAGATAGATAAATGGAAATAAAATAAAAAAAAATTTAATATTCTCATTTTTTTTTATTTTCATAACTTAACTCATTTATTGACAAGAAGAGAAAATAACTTTTGAAAATATACTTTTCAAATACAGAACAAAAATATAGCTCTACAATAAGACAGCTTAGTAAACCTAAAGTTAAAAAATATTTTTAAAAAGTATTAAATCTAATATGGATATTTAGGTTACCTATTTTCTTGCTGAAAAGGTACTGCACTCCTAGTTCAATAGGGTTGTTGACTATAGCTTGGAAATAGTGCACTTTTTGAGTGTTAGTCAAAATGTCTTGTGGTATCACAGTTTCTGCCATATCAAATGTAACAGCACCCAAATCTCCTGGTTCTTTGGGATATGGTTTCCTAAAAAGAAAATAAATCAATATTAGTTTAAGTGCAAACTATTATAATTTATAAGTTATTTTATCAAGACCCATCAAATAATGCAATCAAGTTGGTAGTTAAATCAACTCATTTATAACATATGACAATTAAAGTTTTAATTCTGAACAGTTAAGCACATTTTAGCCCTAACATAACATAACAGTCTAATTTAATTCACCTAAATGAGATTTTAGACAGTTCAGATATGAAAGTAGTGATATCCTAATATCGCCGGTAAAATGACAAAACCACAAATGTGCAAAGGGATGGAAAACCAGAAACATTTAAACCGGTTTTTGGCTTCGGTTAAAGGGCCAAAAACAGTTCTTTAGCTGAACCAGTTAAAACTGAAAAAATTGTTTAAATAAACATTTTAACAGACTATGTACACTGAAGGTTTCTGGGAGTTTGCATAATCATCACATCAGAGCTACACGATGGCAGTAGGAGACTGGCCTCATAATTCAGAACCATTTGTCAAGTGACGAGCCAACACCCCTAAACTAAAGGAAAAATTTAATGCAGTTGCAATAAATCAACGGCTTTAATGCCATCAAAAACAGCGTTGGGTGACACCTGCACTCAGGTGTTGACTCGCCACAAATTTGTGGCTCTAAATTATGATGCCTGTCGTCACCAATAGCCCTCTTGCAGCTCTAGTGCGACGATTATTCAAACCAAACCTAGACAGCCAGAATCATTCAACTAACCTTGCAATTCAAACTGTATTTTCAAAGGACAGGTTTTTAGTTATAGTTTAAAACCAAAGGGGAAAAAAACGATTGAACCGAGAAGCGGTTTTATTTTTCAAAAACCGCAAATCCCTAGAATCTGCACATTTGTGATTTTGTCATTTGACCTACGATATATTACTAAGGGTGACATAATAATGTCCAATTTCAACTTTAGTCTAGATAGCATGAACTAGCCGCCTCGGTGGCACACCGTTAGGATTCTAGCCTTTGGAGCTGCTGAGGTCGGGTTCGAATCCCGGTCAGGCATGGATGTTTGTGAACGTCAATAAATGTTGTTATTTGTCTATGTGTTTGTGTCGTCTCTTTCTTTGTGTGTCTCTTGTGACTGTATCATTTCTTGGGGTTGAATACAATAGACCTAAGGTCGCAGTGTTCGGCGAACTTGCCCCCCACCAAAGAAGTCATAGCATGAACTATGTCTTACTCTAAGACTTCGTTAGGGTAGATAAAACAGGGTCTTTCTTTAAATGCAATCAAAATAATTTGTAAAAAAACCTGACCCTAACATAACATCCAAGAGCCCCCCATTTAATTCACCTATTCTAACTATTACTGACATAAAAGCAATGACATCCCTAGACAGAAACTAAAGCCTATAAATATCAAGAGTGACATATAAACAAAACCAAATTTTTACTATAATCAGGGTAATACAGTGGTGGAAGTTGATTTATGAACTGGCAGTTTTTTAACAGTATTTCTTTATTAAATGCGTTTTTATCGATTTAAATTTCATGCACTATACAGGCTTTGTATTATAAATTATACCTGTAAATAAAATTTTATATAATTTCGTAAACAATTTCTTTTGTTGATATTTTAGTTTTAGCATAGGGAAATTGATTTATGAACTTTTACATTCAATCTCAATTAATAATAACTAAAACTATTTTTTTTTCGTTATTGCTTCCTTGATTTTGTTTTTCACAGACAACGCGAAACTTTGGGTCAAGTTTTGGTCAAGCAATTTAAAGTTTTTAATGAATAAGTCCTTCTATTCCTTAACTGATGCACACTCCATTGACACCATACTCCAATTGAGTAAATTACTCATATCAATTGATCTCAGACGTTATCCTTGGGGTTTAAGTCATGGCTATTGGCAGTATGATCTAAGTAAACAACACTTAGTACATCAAACCAGTCTTCCATTTCGTTTGAAATGTGGATACTTGCATTATCATGCATAAAAATATAATCAAAAGCATAGTTTTGTCATGCAAAAAGGAATTAAAGAATTTTCTAGAACAAATCTGCAATAAAGTGATGTTTGTCAGCCCTTCAGAAACAAAACCTTGTTTCTTCAATCATAAGATATCGTTGCCCAAACCATCAAACTTCCACCACTAACATTTCTGCTGAAGACAGATCTTAGATATTTTCGAAGATCCTTTCAATAAAAGTTTAAACCATCACGTCCATCCAAATTGAATTTTTTTCGTCAGCAAATTTCACTTTTTTCCCATTTCCCTCAATTCACCCCCACCTAATCCATTTTTATGTAGTTATGACCATATTTTAATAGCCTGTTCTTATAGTGAAGAGTCAGCTTTGGACCAGCCTTCATTTTGGAACATTTCAAGTTCGACGACGATATCAATATTTGTCCTACTCTTCTGGGAGTTACAGGAAGTGATAGTTCATAACAAATTCGTTCTGTACTGCACAAATTCTGCCAAAAATGGTAACTTTTTGGGATGAAAGTCCAATTATCCTGCTTTTCTCCCTCGTCCCACGAGGGTTACACCTTTTTTATTGATGTTTTTTTACCGTAGTCAGAATGATTCTTCAAATATTTATGAATTATATTTATTGATCGTTTAATTGATATGCTGATTTCTCTTACAGATTAGTTACAATATTATATAAGGGTCATTTTTGACAATTTTGGCTTCAGGCAGTCCCGCAAGCTTTCCTATTTAGTAAAATGGGAATAAAACAGATAAATTTTAACAAATTTGGCCTTAATCTTATTTATAAACAATGATAGTAAGCTCCCCTGAAGTTCAAATGAAGAACTAGTTAAAATATTTGGTACCTGGGTTCAAAATAAATTTGAGTTCATAAATCAATTTCCACCATTTGACATGCTAAAAAACTGAAAATAGATATATTTTTATTTAATATCATTTTTTTCAAAAAATTATGTGCGAAAATCCTTTATTATACTCTGAATATACAACACACAAAATTCGAATTGTGAGAACTTAATACAAAGCGATATCTGGTGAAAAGAATGTTAGTTCATAAATCAATTTCCACCACTGTATGAACAATATGCCAAACCCAAAGATTTTGCAAAACATATAAAAGTAATGAATAATAGATCTTTTAATCTCCAATTAAACAATCTTGATTTACGAGCTACAGAGAAGTAAACAGAAGTGTAAACTTGTTTCCACTGCCTGAGATTTAAATTAAAATGTTTAACTCAAAATTTAATTTCTTAAAAATTATATTTCTGTAGTAGATTGTTACAAATGGATCCCCTCATGCTTTAAATTTCATAACTTTATAAAATTCTTAAATTTATAATTTAAAAAAAATTAATGTTGCTGGACCTGGCAACCAGATGATGGGTTTATCCGCCTATATCCTTCAGTAGGTTGATTGGTTGGATATATTTTCAGGCTGGTGTGCTTGGTCAGAGACCCGTTTATAAACCATTGTCAAGTAAGACAGACACAGCACACATAGATGGCAGCATCTGTCACGTATATGTGAGTGTGTGTTGTGACTGTCTTACTTGACGAAGGTTTATAAGCTGCTCTCTGAGCAAGCACACAAGCCTGAAGATATATGTATATCAACCAACCAACCAGTGTTTGAAATAGGTTAAGGAAATTTTGTGTGGAGCAATATGTGTTAAACTTAAAAAAACTAGAAGCAAACGCTCCTTGCCTATGACAAATGACAGTGATTGTGCCCTCTAGAAGGGAAGAGTGTAGGCTTTTCTTAGCCCATTACCCTGCTCACCAGGAGAGACAGTCACAAGAGACCCACAAAGAAGGACGCCCAAAACGCATACAGAGGGTTAAAAGATTGCATTTAAATTCACCTGTATGAGATTTTAGCCATGGCCGATATAAAAGCAATGATATCCCCAGGGAGGACTTCAGGCATATCAGTAAGCGTGACGTAATGATGTCCGATTTCAACGGTGATCTGGATGACATGGATGATGTCGAACTCCAAGACTTTGTTGAGGTGGTGGTTGGGGCACTTGGCTATTTTGTTGCTGGTGCAGGTCATGAGTTGGGCACAGAAGGAGTCTTCTCTGCTGCAGGTCCGTACGTCTCGGATTTCTGGACAGACTGCTCCTTCCGGGCATCGTCTTCTTAAAACCTTTAGAGATAATAATGTGCATTAATATAAGCCTAAAGTCAGTGATACTTGCAATATTCTACAGTACTGTGCAACATATACACAAACCTCCCATACTATTGCAGACCTGCCAACTCTCCTGAATTAACACTGCAATACCCGATATTTAACAACTTTACGATTATAATTACACTGGACAACAAAATTTGAAAAATTTTCTGCGAATCAGATGAAAGTACCCAATTCTGAATG
This sequence comes from Hylyphantes graminicola, assembly GCA_023701765.1. Lineage (NCBI taxonomy): Eukaryota > Metazoa > Arthropoda > Arachnida > Araneae > Linyphiidae > Hylyphantes > Hylyphantes graminicola. The sequence goes on along the minus strand of CM043120.1, from coordinate 30,235,617 downwards.
ATTTCAACGTGCTAAACTCGAATATCACCTTTAAAAATAGAAGTTAGCTCTTGTTTTTGAGTTACGGTCGTTTTCTTTATTTCATAGGATACGGCGAAATGCATGGGCGCACCAAACACAAAATTTAATAAAGTCCATTTTGTTTACAGAAACCCTCCTAATTTTTGCTCATACAGGCTTAATTTAATATTATCAACATGGGGTTTTTAAGAGATGATAATTTACAAGAATTTTTACACACATTCGCAGCTTAATACCCCAATAGGCAACATAATTGTTCTCACTTTAAAAGGTGCAGAAAAAAAGAGCAATAAATTCCTCACATTTCTTCATGGTTGTTTTTAGAGGCTGTAGCATATTTAGCAGACCAATGGCTATTATCCTCGTTAAAACTATAAAAAATATTGCAGACTTTTTAGTAAGTAGTGTCGTGTTGGACCGGACACATAGTTGAAGGAATGTTAGGCTATTTAACATTTAGCTTTTGCTAAATAACACCTAATGTAACTGATGAGATGATGCAGAAATAAGTCATTAATCTGATTTGTTGGTTCCCTTAAATCAGAAAATGACATCCCGTTGTTTTTTTCCATTAAATTTTTTATAGCATACGGCACTATCTGTTGTCCCAGATGAAGTCAAAGTGACAAATTTGCGACACAAGTTTAACTTCATAAGTGAGGAGTCCCGAAATTATTCCTAGTCTCCCATCACGAAACCAAAATACAAATGATAAGCATTCTTTACTTTTGCACAGTGATGACAATTTTTGTGTTCAAAAAAAAAATTGCCCTTTTCCGCAAATATAACAGAAGTTATTAGCTCTATTAATGCATTTACAAGGCATTTCAGTTATAGATTTATTACTAATACTAATTTTTGATATTCTACAGCTTCTAAAATAACCAAGTGCGAAATACAAGGAATTTATTGCTTTTTATTCTGCACCTCTTGAGATGAGAACAATTACGTTGCTTAGAAGGGTTATTTAGCTGCTAATATGGTTGCAAAAACCTTGAAAGTTATCATTTCTTCCCACTCCCAGGTTGATAATATAAAATAAAATCTGTATAAGCCTCAAATTCGGTGGTTTTCTGTAAACAAAATTGACTTTAATTAATTTTGCATTTGGTGCGCTCCTGCATTTCTCTGTATCCTATGCAATGAAAAAACGACCGTAACTCAAAAACAAGAGCTAACTTTCATTTTTTAAGGTGATATTCGTGTTTAGCACGTCGAAATCATTCAGAATTGGTTACTTTCATCTCATTCGCATTTTCACTGTTGACCAGTGTTATAAATGTCTTATTTATCAATTGCCAGATTTTCTTGTGTGGAAATATTCCTTTTTTTTTCATTCCTCACTTTCCTGTGGTGCCCAAAATATCAAAAATAGTCATTACCGTGTTAAATACGTAGAGTTGGCAATATTGTTGATTGAATTAACATTGCACTAGAGCCACAGTTAGCAGGTTTGCGATTAGGGATGATTCAAGCACGTTTTAATTGCCGGTTCCCAAACTATAATCTTTTAGCGAATGGAAATTAGGATCAGAGACACATAAATGTTTTTGTGGGTGTACAAAAGATATGGAACATACAAAAGGGTTTTAATGTTTTTAGAATCCTGTGAGCTAAGCTTGGTTTTTGACTTTTAGGAAACTTGCTGTTTATGTTAAATTTAAAAAAGTTAAAACTCTTATTTCTACACTCCTTGCCAACCTAAGTTGGGTAAATAGAAATATGCCATGTAGAAGATCCTTCTGTGGATGTAAATAGTTCCATAATTTATTTGTAAATCCATCCAGAAAACATGTTTAAAACAGGTTTTCATTTAAGGTCTAACATATTCGAATATTATTAGAGAAAATTTGGTAATTTTATCAGAATGAAAAGTGTATTTGGTTGAATTGTATTCAGATCATTTTGTATATAAATATTACCTTCCAAGAGTTTCCAACTAACGGACCAAACATGCTTTTCCCTCTGAATGTTTACTCTTTGTTTTTATCCAAGTTAGGTTGGCACGGAGTGTATGCTTTTTTACACAACAATGCATCCTGGTGTTGCAACCATATAACAATAAAACCCAGCTTTTTTTTCAAAGATAAAATATATAATTATAAAAGATATGTAAAACTTAAAATGTTAGAATTTTATGTATTATAGTAACTTACCATAACTGCCATAGCCCCTGACTCAATGGACCACAACTGAACAGCTGAAAGCCTACCCCTTGTATTGACCGGTTCATGTTGTGGTATCACTAGCATGTAACCAGATTCTTTAGGGGACATGTCAGGAGTTAAATGCTGAGGTATACGAGGACCAAGGGACTGTACGTTTGTATCTGTAATACAATTAAGAATATGTAATATATTGTATTACAAAAATATAGATTTTCGATTTAATTGTAAGTTGTTTTGTTTAAAACATGTTAAAATATTCTGTGCAGGCGTATTTAATTAAATCCAAATTCTAGAAAGTGTTTTTAATGTTGCAGATAATGAAGTTAACTAAATGAAATAAATAATAAAAAATTAAGCAAAAGAAGTAATTATTACATAATTAACAGATCTTATACAGATCTTTTACAAATGATAAAAAAAACTATGAGTGATCCAAAAAAAATAATAATACCCCTCAATAAAACTAGTTTTAAATGGGTAACATTCTTATTGAATCTCAATGTATAAGGATATGCAATATAGATTTAAAATCATGGATTTTCATTTTAAGTAATAAAAAAATCAAAACAGAATACAGGTCTTATAATATCTTATTTGTATAATGCCTTATGTACCTTATTTTTTTATGCAAACCACTATGAATATAAATTTCACAAACTAAATGCAAACTAGCCGGTCCACTGGCGCAATGGTTAGTGTACTAGCCTTTGGAGCTGGTGGACTTGGGTTCGAATCCCGGTAAAAGACATGGATGTTTGTGTTTATCAATAAATGTTGTTATTTGTCTATGTGTTTGTGGCGTCCTTCTTTGTGTGTCTCTTGTGACTGTCTCTTCTGGCGAGCGGGGTAATGGGCTATATAGCCTACGCCCTTCCCTACTAGAGGGCGCAATCACTGTCATTTTGTAAAATGCAAACTATATACAAAAAATTAAATAATTCTTAGTCTATTGCAATGATTTTTTTTATCTTTTAAACTATCAATCTCATTTCTGCCCAAAACAAAAAAATAAATTAAAAGATTTAAAAGTTAACACAATTTACCTGGTAGTCCCATAACAACTTTATCAGAAGCATCTCCATAGTCAATTTCCATAGTAACAAATCCACCTCTGATGGTGGTTAAATTACAGGTCACAATAACAGTAGGCTTAACTACAGGTGGACAACTGAACACAACGCTTGAATCTTCAATGGCATCTGCAACTGTTACTTCAGTACTAGCCAATACTCTATACGACTGAAAAATAAAATTGATTGATCGTTGTGAAGATAAAAAACTACCGAGGGATACTATAGGCATTTTGGGATACTATAGGCAATCCCACACTTGTATTAAGATAATAAGTGATATAAGGCAAACAGCTGACACCAGTTTAACTAGAGAAGATGATCGTATTGGATGAGGTTTTCTTTATCTAAGACCAAAAATAAATTTGTGAAATAAGATAGCCAATGTTGAAAATTCTACTGTGATTTAAAATAGTAAGTTAAGATAATAAATTTGGAATAAGCCATTATCACATAAGAATGATTTTCCTTTGGACATAGTTGATAAGTCATCTTTTAGCTTAAAACTCTTAATCACGACTTTTTAACAGAAAGAGTGTACAAAGCCAGAGTACAAAAGAAATTATATTTGAATGAAGCTAACGAATGAAGTAAACTGACTATCTAATAGAAATTGATGTTTTGTAGGGTAGAAGTCAATATTTTTTGAAAAACTCTTTAAAATTAAAAGAGTGTACTAAGCCAGAGTACAAAAGAAATTATATTTGATATCATAACATGAATGAAGTAAACCGACTATCAAATAGAAATTTATGTTTTGTAGGGTACATGTCAATACCTACTTTTGCTTTTTTTAAATCTTTAGAATTAAAAAAAAGAAGGGTATTTATAATAGCAACTGCCACCTAGAACTGCTTCCACACAATTACTTAAATATCCTTAAAAAATTACCTCAGGTGCTCCAGCTGGCTTAGCCGATACTTGCACCCAGTACTTGCCAGGCACAAAGTACTTATGTGCCAGTACATCATGAATATCACTGAATGTCCCAAAGCTGCCATCACCATAGTCAATGGTAAACTCGACTTCGCTTCCAGTTGCATGGCTAACAGTGAATAGGACGTCTGTTTGCGTCTGAACGACGTCATCAGAAGGCTTGACTGCTAGCTCTGTCACAGATATTATTATGTTTGATCGATAGAAGACCAGAAGATCAGAGCTGGTACCGCATTCTTCAGCTGGTGCAACTGGTACTTTTTCAACTGTAAAAGACATGAAAAGTTTAATGAAAGGTTTTTTTAATAACTTGTTTGTATTTATATTTACCATATTAGATTATAAATATTATTAGCACAACATATTGCAGAGATTTTCTAATAGATTCTGGTAGAGAACCAGTTCTCTAAACAAAACTTTCAGAAAAACATATGCTTTTTTTTTGGAATTTTTCAGGATTACTTATTTTTTTAGGTTTATACAGGGTCATCATTCAAATAACGAAGTTATAGAGATTATCCTACAAGCACATTTTTGTCAATAGGGTTTGTCAAAACATCAAAGCTGTTTCATGGAATAGCTTGCGGACAGCAACTCATAGCTTTTATCTTAACAAGAAGTATCTAATACTTAATACAATTCTATATACAAAATATCCAATACAATGATATCCAAGCATAATATGCTTTATTATGTATTAGAAGTTCAATTTTAAAACATAAAAGTAAAATTGTTTCTAAAAAAATATAGTTTCATAATTACAATTTTTTTATGTTCCCTAAAAGGTTATGAAATTTAATTTTAATTATAGAAAAATACGATTTACACAAAACCCGCGAATGTCATGTTTGTAAGTGGTCAACTATTTACTGATATTAACTATGACATTTTTACAAAAGGGATGAATTTAAAACAAAAAAGAAAACAATTTCCAAAAAAGGCACAATTCAATACCGAAATATTCAGCAAAATGATATTTAAGAGCGATTCTTTACACCAAAGTTCAAATTTCGTTTTTCAAAAACGTAAACAAAATTAGGGATGGGTCGTTCACCACTGAACGAATCTCAAAGAACGATTCTTTAAAAAGAACGAATCAACTGAGTGACTCTTTTAAAAGAACGGTCGTTCTTTCGAACGATCATTCGTTTTCAGCCAATCAGAAGGCTACCTATTGAGTCGAATCAAAAGATTCGTTCAAAAGAGTCACCAACTCAGAAAATCCCTTGATGGTTCTTTTCGGAATAACCTGGGAATATTGTGCTTCCCATCGTGTTCCTGTGAGGTTGAAATTCCAGTTCGCTCGAGTAAAAAATTAAGGGGTTGGTTCTTTTCGAAATATCTTTCAAAAAGTGAGTTTCGAACGAGCACAATGGAACGATGATTTAGTAAATTGGTGCTTTACGGAATAACTTAAGATGTTGTAGCCTACGCAGTTGTGAATTGAATTTCGTACGGGTGATTGCAACATGTCCCCATTGGCTGATTCCTACAAAAGAGTAATGGATCGTACAGGCTGGTTCTTTTCGAAAAATTTCGGTATCGTAAACACATGGTATCTTTTTCTGCTTTAGGAAATGGGCATGGGTGGGGATGTGGTTCAGTGATTCCTGGAAGTTAGCCATTATAGGTAATACAGCAGTCAGTACTGAATGCTTTAGAACTGAGCTTCATAATGGGCGCAGGTATTTAAGCGGCCTCTCACCGACTGAAATATAGTTTTTTGGAATTTTTTAGAACAAAAACGTGTTACTAATTAAAAATATGTTATTCGCCATTTGCTTATAAGAAAGTATTTTAAGTGCATAAGATATCCTTCTTTTGGACATAGCACTGACTCAAGAAATGAACATATTTTTGTTCAGAATTTAAAAATACTTTATAATTAAAGACTATCTAACAATGGTCATTTTTACATAAGAAGTTTGTGTATAATATATTACACTCGAGCATCGCTCTGACTTAAAATAAAAAATCAAAATATTAATAAATACGACACATATAAGATGTTTATTTTGTGCATTATATATAGATGTCAACGACAAGCTTGTTTATTGTGATATTTTATATAACTGGGACATAAATTTTAGTCTTCTGCAAAAAAAAAAATGCTTGCGTGCTGTTTTGTAAATAGTATTAAAATTAAATTAATTCCATTTTCACTTGATAATCATTTTTCGGTGGTATAAACGCTTTCTCCAAAAAAAAACAGTATAAAATTACCAATAAGGACATTTGATTTTCAACTAGAGTTTTTAGACTCGACTAAATCGACACATTTTAGGATTTGGAAATTGTAGACAAGCACATATATAATGTTACATGAATATGCAGAGCTTAAAATATTTTATTTTTAGTTTAGTTTGAATTATCGTCGCACTAGAGCTATACGAGGGCTATTGGCGACATTCGTCGTAATTTAAAATCACAGTCAAGTTACGAGCCGACTCCTGAATAGGCACCCAACGCAACCGTTAAGGGCGATATCGTACGCAGCGTTGGGGCTTTGGAGCATATTTAACATGCACTCCCCCTACACGGGGTATTATTCGTCTGACATTTGCACGGGCCGCTATAGGTCGGCAGTTCCGGACCCAAACCTGGAACCTTTCGTATACAAGGCAAACGCCTTAACCATCTGGGCTTCCCAGTCCATTTACTACCTTAAATTTAAAAGATTAGTGTAAAAAGCAGCAGGGGGCTTTCAATTTTGCCAAAGGTTTTTGCATTGTCTTTTGGGTTTTTTTAAATGGCATTTAAAAATCCTTTTTCGAATCGGTTTGTTACAGATGTTTCTCGTTTGAGTTTTAATTATTTTCTCTTAGCTGATTTCATAGATTGTTTTTTAGCTGATTTCATAGGTTGTTTTTGTTTGATTTTTATTCGCTTATTTTTCGTCTGCTGTGTTTTATTTTCAAATTCTTTACGTGCGTCTTGTTTTTATTTGTACTATTAATAAATCTTTATTGATTTTGATTCGATTAAATTTCACGTGAGCAAAGCACTACCAAAAGTCAATGTTGTTCGAAAACTTCAGTTTCGACTATATTCTGTCTTAAAAATTAAACGAAATTCTTGGACAACAATTTAACGTGATTTTCGAAAAGAGAAAAGCTCTAGTTCCACGAAAAGAAAATATTTTTTTACGCAACATTCGTGAAACAGAAAGAGATTCCATAAAATTCACTTTCGCATAAACCGAAACAGATGTAATTCCAGAAGGGCTTAAAAGAAAAACAATGCTGCTGGAACTGCTTCCCCTCAAGACGTGAAAAATGACCATTGTTGAATTTTCTAGTTTATTTAATTCAGACGTTTGATAGTTTAATATCGAGCTAAATGCTGTGTTTTTATTTCTTTAAAAAGAGGCACAAGGCGTTTTATTTTTTTAAAAAGACGTAATTTTTCCTTTGCATTTAAACAATTTATTGAAGAATAACGACCTCTTAATGCTAAGTATTTCTTTTGGCGATTTTTTTTTTCCAAAATTGTTCTTTGTTTTCAGAATAGTATTTAAAAATTAATTTGTTTAGATGTTTTAATAGATAGTTTCAATGTTGCATATTGATATGAAATATTTGTCTTTTTATTTAAGTGTGCGCAATATTACATATTTATCCTTCGAAACAAAATTAGCCTACTAAATGAAAAAGAAATAAAACAATTTAAAAGTTTAATATTGAATGCTAAATAGTTTTTAAATGCATTAATTATGTAGTGTAGGGAGGGGTAACATTTATATTCCGGCTTGTGCGTTTCATCAGAGACCCGCTTATAAGCCTTCGCCAAATAAGCCAGACACAGAAAGAGTTTTACTGTCACAATGAAAGGAAGTACACCCAAGGCGAAGGCGGGAATCGAACCCGCACCCGTTACAGCGCGCATGCTGCTGGCCTGCGATGCTAACCACTCGGCCATCCGGACTCCATTAAATATGTGTAAAAGAAGTTTTATTTAAAGTTTATGTTACAAACTTACTTGTTATTTTTTATATCTTAATTATTTTCATACTTGTATTATGCAAATGCTTCGTTTTTATTAATAATAAAACCAATTAGTGAACATACTTTTTCTCGGTAGTAGTTTATCTGAGTAACTTAAACAACTTTTTAACAGGAAAATTTCCATAATTTACTGTGGTTAGTTAATTAATAGTAATACCCACTGAAATAAAGTTGAAGCAAACAATGAACTTAGATTAGTGAATAAAAGAACCAAAAAATATTTTCATTTCCTCCCGTCCAACTATGCAGTTTACATCATACAGTTTTTCTAGTACAACGAAAAAATAACGAATAAAAAAGCCCAGAATTAAACCCAAGCTACAATAAACACCAAAAATGAAAAGAGAAACCACCCGAGGGAAGCAGCAAGAAAAAAGAAGAAAAACTTCTATTGTACTCAGAATTTCCAATACACAATAAACAAGACATTCCAACCCTAAACCGCTCCCCCCAGAACCTCATCTCTATACCTCAGATTCCGAGAATTCTCTTTCTGCCCCCAAGACCAAATCCCAAACCGTCAATGTTCAAGGGCGAACGAAAAGCAAGCACGAGAAAATATCCACTTTCACAGCAAAAGCGGTTCGCGAACTTTAATCATTTGAGTCAGTTTCGAACGATCGCTTGCGAACTGTAGCATCCAAGTCAGTCGCGAACGATCGTTCGCGACTGACTGAGTTGTTCTGACTGAGTTGTCTGAGACTGTTCTGAGTCGACTGATTAAGGTCGACTCAGTCGCGAACTTTAATCTGTCGCGAGTCAGTCGCGAACGATCGTTCGCGAGTCAGCGCACATCTTTCGCTAATCATGAATCCATCATTTGTAAACTAGGCAAAAAGTAAGAGCTACTTTTACATGTACGATTGCTTTTATTTCACCTTGAGGTTATTGTTTTAATTTACTATATTTGCCTACTGCATATTGAATGTAATTGAACATATTTCGTGCTAAAAAAAATAAAAATGTTAGCACATCTGTCATCAAGTTAATTAATTTGGAAGTTAATAATATTTTTTCTTTAAACAATTATTAATTCAAAGTAGCGAAAACTATTTTAAAAGATTAATTTAAGTTTAATTTTTTAAGTTAAATTCTACATGGAATTTTTAAAATAAACAACATTGTCATATTAATGCTAATCAGGAAAAAATGCTAATTAATATTTCAAGAAATATATTATTAAGCTTTGTAAATGAAAAATAATTTGTATTAATTTAAGTTAAAAATCTCAACATGTTATTTTAAAAAGAAGCCCTATGATAAAAAAAAAATCAAACTACTTAAAGTTATTGCAATCTAATGTACCCCCTATTCCTATAACATGCATGAAAATGTCAAGTTATATATATATTGTTCCTTTTCTTGTATGAATAAATAGAAATAATAGATCAGATCAAGCAATGTCCAGGACCAGCTTCCCAAGCTAAAACGCGCTAACAGCCAAAAGCCCGAAGACTATTGATAAGGAAGAAAAACGTCTTTAGAATTCCTTTCAGCTTTCAGTCCCCCTCCCCCCCCCCCTTCTCCTTCAACGAGAAGAGGAGTCTTTCTACTATACTTGGCATAACGCCAACTCTCATCTGCGAGCGCCTGTTTTTTTTAGGGGGGGGGGGGTAAAAGAAAAAAGGAACGAATCAAAAGATTCGTTCTTTTGAACGAATCTTTGAAACGAACGCGAACGATTAGAACGAATCTTTTAAAAGAACGGGTCTGACCCATCTCTAAACAAAATATTTTTTAACACGGTTAAAGTTAATAATATAATAACGTTGTTAGTTCTGGTTTTGAGCTTTGATGTTTTTTTAGAAAAGATAACTAATATTTTCTTTACTCATTTGAATTACTGAAAAAATACTAAACAAATGCTTTTTTATTAACTCTCAAACATTTATTTTTGATTAAATAATATTTAAATACAAAAGTTTTTTTTTTCGAAATGGGGAACATTCATGTGACGTCACGTGGTTTGATATGCATAGCTCTTGACCCACGTGCTAATGTTATCCTATACAGCTATCGAAACACGTGCTTATGTTTTCCTACTACTCAAACCTGTCTAACCGCTTTTTTTTTTTCATACAGCGATTTGGAATTGAAGCTCAGGGGGATATGGCGTGAATGTCCCCCATTGGCATATGTCACGTCGAAATGGAGGATTTCACGGCCATATCCACCAGAGCTTCAATTCCAAATCACTGCGGAAAACAAGTGGTTAGACAGGTTAGAGCAGTAGGATAACATTAGCACGTGGTTTGAGAGCTGTGTAGGATAACATTAGCACGTGGCTCAGGAACTGTACACTCTTAAAACAAAAGAGTGAAATCCACTCCAGTTGGAGAAGTGCATTTTCGACACCCTAAAGGCATGCATATTTTCTCAGACTGAGTTAAAATCACTCGTTTGGAGTGATCCTGTCGGAGGTTTAACACACAAAGGATCCACTCCAAAAGGAGAAGTGCATTTTCCAGTCTGGAGGAGTGAAATCCACTCAGACTGGGGTAAATTGGGAGTGTTTGTTTTAAGAGTGTAGGACACCAAACCGCGTGACATCACATGAATGTTCCCCATATTGCAGAAATGTAAAATGAAAATAAGTTATTTCTCAATTTGAAAACGTGTCACCATTTTTGTTGGTTCTATGTGCCAAGTGGTCAGGAAGCTCAGCCCACTACTTTGATTCACCAATCAAAGAGGATGAAAAATGAGAAAATTATTTCATTGCGCATGTATGTTGGTACTCATCACGAAGTAAAACGTGCCCTTCTTTTGCACGTGAAAATTCCTTCCGATTTTTTTTTCTTTTTTACTCTACTTTAAACTTCCGTTGCAAGATTTCCATAATATTTTCTCTATCTTTATACTTTTTGTCCGAATTTCAATGTGTCCGTTCCTCTTACTGTACCGCCTTCCGAAGAACCCGCTTTAGCCTTATGCCTTCCGCACAAAAAAACCCCCACAATTCTTGATTTTGATTGATTAGGAATGAAACACATCAACATTTAACTTTTATAATTGCCAAATTTCCGCCCTTCAGCTTTGCTTCCCTGGAAATGTTCGGGTTAGCTACTGCAATTCCCTTTCTAAATATATCACATTTAAATTTTTTTAATAATATATTTTGCACTTTTTGTGGATGTGTCGCTGTCCTTTCCGTAAGTAAATCCTTACAGTTCAAATTTTTTAGAATGTTTGATGTAACATAAAAGTTTAATTAAGTTATTTTAGTTCTTCAAAACTACTATCCTTATTTAACAAATTCTAAGCCATTTGACACTGAACACTATGTCAACTGGCTATTTGTAAATGCATTTTTATAGAAATTATTAATAATATATTAATGCTCGATAATTTAGCTTGCGATAGGAAAAAAACTCTTCTGAGTCTTAGAATCGGAAGAATTTTTAGTATACACAGTCTTATTGTATGTGCTGTAATTTATGTACCAATCTTTCCAGCAATAATCATAAATTTTAGAAGTTTTATTAAATAAGTGTTAATTTTTGTTGACAGTCTTTTCATTTGGAAAAGTATTTTAGGATTCTCTTCAAAAATAAACCTAATCCTGATTTTCTAAACACATATATATACTGCGTTCCTCTTTAAAAAAATATATATATTTTATGCACTTAAAACCGTAGACTTTCGCTTTTCAAGCCCATTCTGAAGGTTGAAATCCAACTAACCTTTTTCATCTTTTGCACACAGACACAGTCTCTCCTTGAGAATGCCCGCATAGGGCAGGAAGAAGGACCCGCAGCTTGCCCTGCATTCAGCATCACTCATGAGCTGACTGCCCGGGTCGTAGCCGCCCGGCGAGAAGTGGAAGTACTCGGCACCATTCAGGAAGATGCAGTCTCCATCGCTCAACCCCAACACATCTGAGTAAAAAGTCAAAAAAATTGTATATGTAATATTTCAAAATAAACTATAATGATAAATGATAATAATGTGAAGTTATAAAATAATTATGTTTTAATATGTTGCACAATTAAATCATAAACACTCAATGGTCCCTTTAGCTATAAGAAATTCAAATGAAGAGTACACGGAAAAACCGATTGATTTTGCAGAGAAGTTTCCTTAGCAGGCCACTTTAGCGATGATAGCGAGTGATCGCCTGAACTTGTGTAAGGAAACCAGTTCCTACCATAGATATCATAGTTAAAGTAATATAGTGGTAGATCACGTGACCTCCAATGCTTTCGACGGGAAGCGCAAGGAGCTCCCAGAAGAGCCCCAGTGAAGTCAGTGTTGTAGGTCCCGTGCTATGCCTCGCTAATACTTCAACTACTATCTCTGTGGTTCTCAGCTACCAAGATTCAGGTGATTGGCGATCCCAACGCTTGGACCAAGCGAAGAAGAAAGAGAGAAACCGGTTTTCTGCCGCCAAGCAGACAATTGCGGGCGTCCGCCTAATAAATCAATCGGTTATTCCCGTGTACTCTTCAAATTATGACTAGGAGTCAGCAAAACGGACAAACTAAACAAAACCACTTTTTTTTTTGTAAAACCGAACAATAAGCAAACCACCTATACAGCATATAAGCAAATAAAACCACCATAGTAAAAACAAAATGGACACACTGAGAACGTTTTGGCTTGACTATAGTGAGAATTACGACAAATTAGAGGACACGTAGAAGTCAATTGGAACATTCTTCACAAAATCGTACGCAAAAACATGTCCCCAAAAGAGAAAACTATGGTCCCACTTAAATTACTTTAATTGAATGACTATTTAATATAAATACCGAATATAAAGAATAAAATATTTTATGTGATAATTTGTGTCCAGGCTATGACAAATCGAAATCATGTCCTTGTGTAGTCTCTCACCTTTAGTTTTGCCTCTTTTGAATAGTAATTAAGGTAGGCGAATACCCCAAATTCTGAATTTTTTACTATTGCTTTAATCTTTTCCAAATTTGGCATAGTGATTTCAAACATAATGAACAATGCTTTTTGGGCAATTTTTTTTATTTAAATACAATTGATTTATTTTAAACGGTGTTTTTCAACTAAAAAAAGGGGTTTGCGCCAACACTTCTAGCATAAAAAGTGTTACATTAATTTACCTGAAATTTTTCACAGATGCTATTTCAATATAGATCTGTGTCATGAACCTCTAACATCTGGTGTAAGCATACAAGTTTTTTTTTTTTAAATGTCCAAGTGTAAGTTAAACGAAAAAAAATCCTTTTTTGTGGTTAATTTATAACATTTTTCCTAATAACTTTTTTTCTTGTAATTTGTATGTAACTCTAGAGGGTCATTGCATGTATTAGTTCAAAACGAAGAATTTAACACATAATAAATGGTCATAGAATGAAAATCCAATGTGGTAGACTTGTTGGCGTAAACCTCTTTTTTTAGTAGAAAAACACCGTTTAAAATAAGTAAATTATATTTAAATGAAAACAAAAGCCGAAATAGTATTATTCATTATATTTGAAATCACTATGCCAAATTTGGAAAAGATTAAAACAATGGTAAAAATTTTAGAATTTGGGGAAATTTTGGGTATTCGCCTACCTTAAAAACCACATTTCTTAATAAAAACTTTTTTTTGTATTCAGTTGGATTTTCAGCAGTAACAATTTAAAATATTGTATCGGCCACAACATTTCAAAATTAATTCGAGAAATAAGTGATAAAACATGCCATTTCACAAGGAGTATTCTGGTTGGGCTAATAAAAATGAGAAATTTCAACTGCTCTTGTGTAAATCTAAAATGCAGTTAACCAATCGCTCGCAGACCTCGACCAATGAAGATATTCATCATTTTTTTTAATCGAATCAGAAAGTTTCAGATGTTTTAAATTCTTTCTTCTCCTTCTTCACAAGCTCAACAGCCTTTTGCAGGCCAAGGCTGACTCGCTGATCCTCCTCCAGTTGGCCCTATTAGCCGCAATGGCTCTCCATCGGCTGACTCCTATTATTTTGAGGTCCCTTTCGACATCGTCTAACCATCGTGTGGGTGGTCGTCCCCTACGTCTTGTACCTTCAATTTTGGAAAAAGTCACTTTATTGGTGGGAAAGTCCTCGGGACATCTGTACAGATGGCCCAGCCACCTAATTCGGGATGCTTTTATAGTTCTCACTATGTCGGTCCCGCCAAATTTACCAAATTTTCTGTAAATTTCATAGTTGTAAAGTATTCTCCACTCATTGTTCTCCTTAATAGGTATAAATATTTTCCTTAGCAATTTCCTTTCAAATATTCATTCACTTCCATATAGGACAATTGGTCTGATTAAAGTCTTATAAATGCTCAACTTGGTGTTTACAGAGATAAATTTAGACTTAAATTTTTTTCTGAGGCCATAAAAACTTCTATTAGCCATGAAGATTCTATTATTTATTTCAATTTTTAGATCATTGCTTCTTGAGATCAGAGTTCTCAGGTAGGTTAACTGTTTTACAGTTTCGAAAGTGTAGTTACCTATCTTTAAAGGGGACAAATCAGGAGAATTATTTGATGAAATCAAAAACTTTGTTTTGTCTGCATTTATAACAAGTCCCATCTCCCTTGCCGAGCTCTCAAGGGCTACAAAAGCATTGACAACAGAGCTTTTTGTTCTTCCAATTTAAATTCTTTAAATTACTATTAACATGTATAGATGTATCCAAGCATTTACATAAATCGAACATTGTTCTGTGTAGATGTCACGGAAGCATATAGTGATGTTATGGGACTGGAGAATTAGTGATTGCGCAATTTTTGGATGTTGTTCTTTACTTCATAACTTGATAAATATTTTTCCCCATGATTTCGTTTGCGAATTAGGTTTTAAACGAACCTTTTCTTCTAACATACAACACAAAACCGAAAATATGAAAAATGCTAAACTTCCACGTTCCATAGAGTTTAAAATTGGGAGCACGACCAACGAAAAAAGACACCAGTCATATTTTGACAGGAAAAGCGGCAGGTGACCATAATCGAACATTTTTTTCCTCCGCCCAACGATGATAAAAGATGAGATAAATCTTCCAAATTCTTCCCTTGGACGAATCACTTAATTTGTACTTAAGTGTCTCCGCAAACAAAACATGGGTGCAAGACTTCGGTGAGATGAAAAGTGTTACTGGGTTGAGAATATGATGGATGTAATGGCTTTTAATTACAAGTTTATGTCGGGGAAAATGATACTTATTTACACGTTTTATTAAAAGGTGTGGGGAAGGGTGCGATCAATTTTACCGGAATGAGAGCTTTTAGCGAATTAATTAATCGCTTTGGGGATTTGACAAGAATGTATCTGACACTTTTGACTGGATTGGAGAAAAATTGGTTTGAGAATACAGAGCTGTGTAAATAAAGTTCCGATTTGATATGCCGTGATATCAGACGCACTATGCAATAAAGATTTTAAATTTATCGTGTAATATACCTAGGGGATGCAACTTTAGTTTTATTTATACCATTGAAAAACAAAGTCATATTAAAATAAGTTACTATCCAAAAATATTCTGGTCATATTAGGGAGTTATGAGTAATTTTCCAGATTAATTAATTATATTGTAAATATCCGTTTAAAAAAACTAGTAAGAAAACTATTATCCATCGAGCGTTTTTGGTCTTGCTTAATTCCTCTTATCTGTTATATCATTGCTTCATTGATTTTCTTTAATAATATTCCATCGTTTGACGGATTTCGTTTAATGTTCCACATCTTTTTTCACATCAATAAATAACCATCAATTTTAAAATTTTATAAATAATAAGGCTGTATTGATATTCTGTTTTTTTTTCATTTGGAAGTGATTTAAAATAAACTCTTCAAAAATAAAACCAATTCGGATTTTCTAAACAAATATGGCATTTTAAAAAAATTTGCAAGGAAAACAAATATACATTTGCACGCCATTCGGAAGGTTTTGTGTTAAAGCAAATTTACTTTTGTCATTCTTAATTTTGAAATAAATGCGAGTTGCATTTTTTTCATCCCAACTAAACGTAATATGTGTTTTTGTTCACACATTTCCCAAAGAGTTTGCGTTATGGGACGTTTTATCACACTTTTACAAGTATATGATGAATGACCGATACTTACTCTTATGTGGAGCATTTTTGGACTTGTTTTAGAGATTTAATTTAGGATCATTAAGCTGGCATTAACATAAGATATCAAATTATCGAAGCTTAAAATGATTTACCTTACATCGTTACATGACTGGTGAGTTTTTAATTTAAGATAATGATGCCATATCATTATTGGCACGAGGTTTCGGCTCCATGCCACTTTACGTGTCTTACGGCATTTTCTATAACAGAAGCTGTGACGACACCCAAAATGATTTCTAATTAAATATTGTATTTAACCTCTTAAGACCCGGGCAAAATCCTACACGTATATTCTTAATCTAAACATACTTTTCATACAAATATATGCTATAAAGAATGTTTTCAAACAAATTTAAAAAAGAAAAAGAAATATTTTATAGTTGCTTAAGGACACGCTTAAACTCTAAAAATACGCATTTTTTGTGCTATAAATTCAACAATAAAGGCCGTATCACTTATTTGTAGTAAACAGATTATTTAACATTGTTTTAAATGCAAAATGACTTTAGAATTAACTACCAAAAGAACTTTTTGAAAGTTTGAAACAAAAAAAAAATTAAGAACTCTTAATAATATCTTAACTAATATCTTATTAACCCTCGTTCAGCTTCATATGTTTTTTATAGAAATAAATTATTGACTCTTATAATCAAAGGCTGAAAACTGATATTTGGACCTTCTTCTATCAGACAATTTCAATTTCGGAACTAATTAACCTGTTAATTGTTTGTGGGAAGGTTTTCAAAAAATTTCCCAAATGGGGATGCCATTTCGCAAGTGGTTAAAATTATTGTGGAATGAGAAGCTCGGGCTATATTATTGTAAAATTGTACACGAACACTCTTCTAGAGCATTTTGTATTGCCAAGAATAATAGAGCGAAATCTATGAACACATATGAAGTACAAAATCGATAAATTGATAAAATAAGTAATACTTACTGTTAATATGAACAGTTGATACAATCTAAAATAGAGAAAAATATATGGATAAGACATTTATAAAGAATTCACCGAAAAAACAAATATTTCAAAGAACTATTTTATGCCAGTATAATTTTTTTTAAAGTTAAATTAATTCCAATGAAAACATACTTTTGGTATTTTTAAACTTTAGAAAACAAAACACATCTTATTTGTGTTTTATTTATGTTTTGTATGAAAATAATTTTGATACTTCTTACTAGATAAGAACATTAATAAGATTTATAATACATTATTTTTTTTAGCTGAAGTACGTAAGTACAGTTTTAAAGCAAAATTATTACTGTTTCGTTTTATCGTAGAATTAAGGAAAAGGTATCATTTTTAGAAGAAAAATATCTTCCATATGAGTTTTTTATAAACAAGTATGCACAAGTCATCTACATATTAAAATTAGTAGTAACTGTTGGAATTACTATAACTGCATGCAATATGTATTTTTTAATAAAAAATCCGACACCTTAAGGTATCCCGATCACCTTTTTTCAGCAAAAATCGACTAAATTTCAAGCAGTTTTTTGCATTTTAATATAAAATAAACGTTAAGCTTTCTACATCTGCTTCATTTTAGTTTCTAGTTTTTAATAGAACCGAAGTTATATAGCACTTGAAAGCTTTTTTTGCTTGTTTTTGCATTACTTTCAAAACGCATTATGCAAAATATGAAAACTGAAGTTCTTTATTATTAATTGCTTCCAAATTTTAACAGTAGTTTTGTAATAGTATGAAGAAGGTTTTGTACTAGAATCGCGTAAAACTATTATGAATTGGATATTTTAAAACTATTTATATGCTTGTTACTCTCTTGTTTCTATGTGTTTTCGATATAATGCTACAAACTTTTGCATATAAAAAAAATTTGGGCACTGATATCTTAATGATTTTAACTCATGACCTATATTAATGTTTGTTAAGCATAATTAAATTTAAACGATGGAAACAAATAAAAATTTGTAAAGATATCATGTTTTGCGTAAGCGTGATTTTTGAAGCATATTTGACTATAATTTTCCACAAATACTAAAAAAAAATAATTTGTATGATTTATTTTCTTAAAACTATTTTTATATTCATAACTAATAATAAAATCTCTCAACTTCATGGTTGAAATAGAATTTTCAGAAACTTGCTCTCAAAAGTGATCGGCCACCTTAAAGCTGATAAAATATCAGTTTCGGTAAAGTAATATTTAATTCATATTGATTTAATTAAATAATAAAAGATTGATTAATAAAAGCACTGAAAGTTGAATTATCACACTGTTATAAAAAAATTTATAACCTTTTAAACATGAGATGACAGTTTTGGTATTTAAGTTGTTTTTTCAAAAACTTCGTTATTATGTCTTTGTTTTTTCATTAAAGTGTATATATAGAGTTCGTGTAAAAGTCCGTTAGTAATGTCAAACAACATATAGAAAAAGAATGTGAGCAAATTTTAGAAGAATAATAAATCAATTTTCAAATAAGTTATTGCGAGTACTTGAAGGGAAATAATAAATTTCATACAAATAAATCTGAATTTTCTTTTCGAATAAATCTGAAAACTTTCAAACTATGTATCCTTAAAATTTAAATAATGGCTGACGTCATCTTGTATTGAATAAATAACATCAATTAAGACAGTGTGACGATCTTGTGATGTGACAATCAGTGAGTACGGTGTCGATCATGTGATGTCACAATATTTTGAAACAAAACATTTTTTTTTTAAATATTAATACCAAAAAAAACGTACTATTTTTTATTCAGTTCATTTGTTATAAATCGATATTAACTAAATAGTCAATCATCATTTTTGACCTTCACAAAAGACACCAGATTTAGTTCCATTACATAAATTAACCCTAAACGTTACAATATAACACGCATGGGTTCTCTAATCTAACGAATGTCAGAAAACTACAGAGTAAGTCACGCTTTGGCGGTTCCATTTCATTCCGCCCAATGTAACCTGCCAATCAGTGTAATAGTATTTTTTACCTGACGTCATATCACAATCGTTGCCACGCCTAACAACTAATCTTAACTATTTTATTTTTCTCGTAATAGTTATACGTGTTTGGAAATTTCGAACAAAATCGAAAGTCTAGGATAGAGTTTTTGGATTAAACACAAAAGGAAAACAAAGAATTTACGAAATGCTGTAAGAAAACTGATTATTTTGGGATTGGCAATAATATATCTATGGTTATGAGAAACAATTCATTTAAAACGTGTTCCATGAGCGGTGAAACGTGTAGACCATTTAGAAATTATATGATCAGTTCCGGATAATTTTTTTCGAATTTTCTTTAACAAGTTCAAATTATTGTCAGAATTAGGCAAGAAAAATTAAAAAAAAAATTTATGATCATTTAATTATGGATTTATCCCCTTAACTGAATTATCTCAATAGCACAAGATAACAAAGTAACTTATGAGAATTTGTTTGAAATTGTTAGTAAATTTCTTGGTCAAAATAGCATTTCTTCTTACAAATTATAGAAATGCTAGATTGTTCGAATTCAACTTCAACCCACTGTTAGGAAAAGCAAAATACATTTGTATTTTGCTTTTCCTAACAGTGGGAAAGCCATTCAAGCCATTTCCTCATTTATAATAGTGGAAATAGCTTGAAAATTTCAGCCAACAGCTATATTATTTACTACATATCTCCAATGTTCTATCACAGCCATAGCTGAATTTAATATTAAGGGCAAAAATATGTTATTTACAATACTACACTGCTCAAAACAATCAGGGGAGCACTTTGTTACCTTTCAGCATCAATTTTATTTATTTTTTTATTCCAAAAATCAAAAATGTGTGAAATTGATTCATTATGCAGATGGCAAAAATCGGGTGAAAAATCTTTTTTTTAAATAAAATTTAAGGGTAAAAAAATGGAATTATAATTTTTGAATAGGTTTAGGTTTGAATTATCGTCGCACTAGAGCTACACGAGTAATTTTTGAATAAATTATGACAAAACTTTTATTAAAACTTTATTTGTTATTAAACTTTATTTGTTTATTTATTAAAAATAGTTAAAATTAATTTTTAAACGTCTAAAAAATACATGCATGAAGAATTTAGGGTCAATTTATTAGCTTAAATTATTTCAGAGCTTGATCAGATTTTATTATTCAAGTGCTAGGATTTTATTTTTAACATGTTTTCATATTTTCAAATTTAATTCTTCAAAAAAGAGATGATTCTTCTAGCTAACGATACAGAAGTGTAAGCTTAACTTAAGTGGTCACAGAAAAAAACTTGCAGGCTGATGATTCCAAATGGAATCTTTGGGGGTGAAAGGGAACCATGCGCTCCGGTAATTGTTGTGAGAGGTATATATTGTTATTGGTAGTCCGAAATACATTTTTTGCTACTCAAATTTATTGTCCGCCCCTACCTAATTTAATGTTCTTCAGCAATTTAATATTGTACATTTTGTTCATAACAAAACAGTATGGATGCGTGAAATTTAATTGATATTAAGACGTTTCTGGACATAAGTGCACAACAAATTAAAACCAGAGAGGGTGGAAGCCATTAATAGATACCATAATGAGTTTCTTTACAAATAAAACAGTGAAATATACATTTTTGTTTCACATCGTGGAGGGCAACAGCTCCAACGGTTTGTTTTCATTTGTTGCCTGGAATTACTTTTGTTTTGGTATTATTCGAAAATGAGTTCTCTAAGAATATTTTATTTATTATGTTTTTTAAATACCAACTTCTTGTTGCGCTGTTGGTTGTTCCAAACACTTGTTAAAGAAAGCTTTCATAGAAAGAAAAGCTTATTGTCATCAATATCGGTCATTTTGAGAGTGAAACCAAAGCAACCAATGAAATCGCAATGCGTAGAAAATGTAAACAAGAGAGTAACATCATCTGATACATTCCCATTACAAAATAAACGTAATTCGTGATGTACTGTAATACATTATTAAATATTTTGTAAACGCTGTTTTTTTTTTATTCTAACAATAAATAAGAATCACATTTGTTCTAAAAATATTTTTGCAAATTAAATTATCATTAGTTTATCTATTGTTACAACATTTAAAGAATTTCAGATAATAAATTTAGGTATTATAATACAAAGTATGAGGAAACAAATTAAATAGTAATTTAAACTTTAGGTTTTGTTTATTTGAGCTAAAATTGAAAAATGAATTTAGTTGCTAGAAACTAAAAGGTACGATTTTAAAGTCATTCGAAGCAAACTCATCCAAACAAATTAATGACATTTCAAATAGAAAAACAATACTTACCAATATTATTAAGTTCAGGTTAAATATTTTCAACATGTCTTTGAACAAACAAACAAAAATAGTTGGACAATTGAAAATTAGCAGGACACTATAGGACGTGTTATTTCACGTCCATCTTAAAACTTATAGGCTAGTGTCCGTCTTGAAAGGGTATCGTGTAATGGCTTTACTGAGAAAATTCCATTGGTTCGAGGCCATTAATGTACCATAAAAGCGATTGCGTAATATGTTTCGCTTTGATGAACACAAGTAGGGAGAATGTTATGAAAAATCCCCCTGTGTAGGGAATTTTGTGTGTTGCGACGTTGTAATTCTAATATTGTTTAGTACTGGCTTTTTGAAGGTTACTTTTATTGATTATTAAATTCATTTATTAAAAACGTTTGATTTAAAAAAAAATGCTTATATATATTTTTTTAAAATTATTTTTTAAAAATATTGAACCATATTTATTTTATTATTTCCCCCCTTTGGTCTTTTACCCTCTTTTTCTTTTTCCCTTCTTTCCCCTTTTGGGTATAATTTGAAATGTTACTTATAATTTTCCTTGATGATTTTGATTGTTTAATTTTATGTGTTGTCTGGAAGGGCCCGGGGGCCCATTGGCAACCTATATATTATGTTTTTGAAAAAAAAAAAGTTTCTTATACTTTATATAAAACCTCATTATATCTTAAGAAATTTAAATCCCCCTTTAAGCTTAAGAATCTTCTCAATTATAAAAACCTCAGTTAAAATATTAAAGAAATTATAATTCACAAAATCTCATAGTTGTTCATTTAACAACATATTTTTTTTTGCCTCATCCTACTCGAAGCAAAGGAAACTATAAACTAAAGCAAAATGACAAGTTAAAAAATTGTAAACATATTCAACATGATTCATAGTAAGAAATTTAACCTTATCTTGATTCATAATTCAAAAGCTTTCATTATTAGAAATATTAAAGAAACTCCTTTTCACTCCTTTCCAGTATCGAAAATGCACTTCTCCTATAGGAGTGGATTTCACTCTTTTGTTTTAAGAGTTTAGCTGTCGTATTTTTGCAATAAATAACAACGCTGTGAAGCTGCAATATAAACGGCAAATACCGTAAACACCGGGGTAATTAATTTTCATTATTTTACACTGGTAATATTTTTAGAATCATTTATAAAATTTTTATACTGGAATCCGGTAACTTTCTATGGCTAATTACACTCTTAAAACGAACGAGTGATTTTAACTCAATCTGAGTTAGTTTTCACTCCTCCAGTCTAGAAAATGCACTTCTCCTTGAGGAGTGGATCCTTTCTGTGTTAAACCTCCGACAGGATCACTCCAAACGAGTGATTTTAACGCAATGGGAGTTAATATTCACTCCTTTCCAGTGTCGAAAATGCACTTCTCCTACTGGAGTGGATTTCACTCTTTTGTTTTAAGAGTGTAGAGCGTGGCTTCTTCGACTTTGTCTTGTATTCAAGTTTCTGTTTTACTGCAAAAGTGGTGAATTCACTCTCCCTATAGTGGAGACACATAAAAAGTTCCAGAATTCGGGTGATATCTTGCACCAAAATTTTTAACATTCCACCTCAATTTATTGTTAACCCTAATAATTTTGCTATTTCTGTAATAAATTAAAATCTCCTCAGGGTTTTGTAGCCACGGCGTACACTTGAGGACCTTTCATTATAATGCGTAACAAAATAAAATTATTGAGTTATTCTTCAGAAAACGTACAATTTAAGGCGAAAAATCTCGACATAAATATTGATGAAAGTTTTTGAAACGTTTGGATTTCAGTTACACTTACTTGCTACATTGAAACTATAACATTGGACCAGATTATACTGTTAATTATCTCATTAAAATTTAATTTCAAAAATTTGGCTTTCCATGGACGTAACTACCTTCCACAGACATGATGAATTATAGGTTTTCAAATACATTGAACATATTTATGAACATGAAGATATTATATCTACCATATTATATGTATGATAAATATAATATGAAATATAATAATATGCACAGCTTATTTGTATGAAACTCAAAGAAAAAAGATACTCGAAAATTGTAGGGATTTTTCAGATGCAAGATAGAAAAGTTTCCCTCCGTTTTGGGGAAAACCATATGACCATCAAGCGTAAAGAGCGGTCAAGAAAAGACATGCAAAATTAAAAGGTTTCACAGATTGCAGCGTTGCCATCGCAACAGTAACGCCACATAAGCCTAAATATGTGTGTTCCAAACGACAATTACTTTGTTCCAGGTGGTTGCGGACATCGGTATTTTTACCATGGCATCAATCATGGCGAGAATATTCTCGATTAGCAAAACATATAGAATTTTACCCGAATCTAAAATTAGAATTGTTAAGTTATGATTTGACCTTATTATACTTACAGAGGTCTTGTAACATTTGTTTTGACATTTTGATGTAATTGGCGTTGTAGTATATGAAGTTAGCAACATCGAATATTTGTTTGTATACATTTGTAAGTACACAGCCTTAAATCGCGTTTCATTAAACATTAAAATAACTTTCAACAAAACCATTTAACCCTCTAATGCATACTGTTACCGTTTGGTAACAAGTAACATAATCCTATTCTATAAATTAGAGCTCCTTCTAGACAAATCTGTGTTTTTTTTCATCTATTACATTTCATTTTAAAGTTTTAGTTACTAATAATCCTCATAGATGACAGTAGTAAAAGTGTATTCAAGATTAAAGAGTGAGGTAATGAACTTTTGTGAAATTTCGTTTTTGGGAGTATTCAAAGAATAATAATAGAAAGAAATTATTATACAACTGCATTTTATAAAAGTTATATAGAATTAGGTTATTTTAGTTGTTTCAAAACTTCTTGTGCTTTTTATTTTATCATAACACAAACGCTAAGTCACAAGAGGGCTATTGACGACGGTCCTCACAATTTTCAGCATCGGTCGAGTAAAGAGACCGATGTCAGACTGTGCGCGTAAAAAGGAACCTTCCTGTCAGATCGTACACGCTTATAGAAAATTGTATCATACTCGATTTCCACATCTGTAACTTTATTGAGTTTTTTACAACGCAATCTATTCATAAAAGGACAGATTTGAATCTTATCTTAATTGGATCCGAATTCCGAAAAACTTTTAGTCAAAAAGTCAATACTTAAAAGTTAGGTAGGCGAATACCCAAAATTCAAAAATTTTTACTATTACTTTAATCTTTTCCAAATTTGGCATAGTGATTTCAAATATAATGAATAAAACTATTTGTTCATTTTTTTTTAATTTAAATATAATTAATTTATTTTAAACGGTGTTTTTCTACTAAAAAAAGAGGTTTACGCTAACAAGTCTACCACATTGAATTTTCATCCTATAAATATTAATTATGTGTTATATTCTTTGTTTTTAACTGATGCATGCAAGGACCCTCTAGAGTTACATACAAATTACAAGAAAATAAGTTATTAAGAAAAATGTTATAAATTAACCACCAAAAATAACCAAATTTTTCGATTAACTTACAATTGGACATTTAAAAAAAAAAAAAAAAAAACTTGTATATTTACACAAGATGTTAGAGGTTCATGGCACAGATATATATTGAAATAACATTTGTAAAAAAATTTCAGGTAAATTAAGAGGGACTGTCAGTCTTATACACGTAATGCTTTATTTTTCAAATCATAGTTTCTTGAAAAGTATTTTTTAAACGTATGATCTGTTTGCACCAGATACGCAAATAGGGATGAAAGATAATTTAAAAAAGATTTGAAGGAACAATATCAATCAGTTTTTTAATTATTAATTTTTTTTAAAAGCTTCATTTTGAGAATCGTGGCGACATCTGTAGGACAACTTGGCTTAATTGATTAAAAAGATTTATTATTAATTTAAATAATTCACTCATGCATTATCTTTGTATGTTAATACCGAATTTAAATGATGCTTTTACATTTCAAGTACTTTTTATGACAAAAACGTTCATAACAAACGAGAATCTATGATTTTAAAATTTGATGACACACAAAAATAAATGTCGCCAAATCGTAGAAGGAAAAAAACGCCAATATCTAAATCATTCAAACTGTAAACCTAAACCACATGGAAAAGTGGGCGGAACTCATTATAAATCCAGCCAAAGAATTTCGCGCGACTTTTAAACTTGACTACTTTAGTTGTAGTATAGGTTGGATACTTTTAGATTAGATTTGGTTTAAATTATCGTCGCACTAGAGCTACACGAGGGCTATTGGCGCTTGGATACTTTTAGCTATTTTGATATGTACAGCTGTGGAAAAAGTTCCCACTAGTGATTATTTCGAACGTTAGTCATCCAATAGAACCTTTTTGACTTTGTGTTTATATAACATCATGAGTTAATTGCAGGACAAAAAAAATTGCATAAGGAGCCGTCTTCAAATTAAAAATGCTATTAACTTTAAAATTTTCAATGGCAGCACCCAATTTTATAATTAAGAAATATTAAGAATCCTCATAAACCCTAAATCTTAGTTTTTGTTACATTTGGCTGAATATTTGACGAGTTATTCAATCGAATCACTTAGTGACCTTTGGTTTACCATTTCTAAAATGACGGGCGTAGTCTGTGGGTTTATTGAAGGGAGAAATATAAACGTTTATTTAAAAATGTTTAGGGAGGGGTCCTGGGATGTATAGTCAATGAGGATGAATCCCTGACGTTTTTTTAGAATATTCTATAATCTTTTTTTAAATTCGAAACATTTTTTTAATAGAAAAGTAGGTATTGACATGGTAGTCTTCCCAAAGTGTCCCGTCTGTCTGTCCTTACTTCGGTGACGAAATCTGTTCTATCCATCAGATCTTAAGAATCATTTTTGTCATCGAAAGATAGGACAGCAGGGACCTAACTTCATACTTTTTGTTCTTCTGTTTGTACGTCCATACGGATATCTGTCATCTTGTCATGTCGACGAACGCGACCCATTAAAGTAGCATTGGAATTTAATTTTTAGTCATTTAAATTACTGTTGCCACATCAGCAATATCACGAAAAACCTTATTTGAAATGTTAAAGATTATTAATTTTTTCTTTGTAAATCGATTTGGAATGGCGTTATAAAAAATATATAACAATGTGATTTTTTTCAAATGTTTATTATATTTGTTTATTAAGAAAGTGGTTCACAGTGTTACTTTTTTTTTGCTTAAAGAGCTAATTGGTATTAATTTACAATTACATTCCTTTAATTATCAGTGCAATTTGGAGTTATTTCATGTTTATCATTGCCAAATGTTCTGGATATATCAGGTTTTTTCAAATATTATAGTTATTGATAGTTATTTAATTGCAAGAATCTCGTGTAATTTAAGGTGAGATTTTCAAAGCATTGCCAAAGATCACGGAAAGGATGCTACAGGATGTGACTCGTTCAATTTTACATAATTATTCTTCAAACTGCAAATAAATTTAGCAAACTATAAAGATTATTTATTTAATTTGCGGAAGAAAAAATGTAATTATAGTGGCCAATTTTTAGAGTAGAAGATTCAAATTGTAACTGAATGCTGGGTTAGTCTATATTTGTTCTGAAGTTATAAATCTTGTGCGGAAGTGGTTATAGGTGGCAGTTAATGTTATTATAATACCCTTGCGTTTCGACGAGAATTTCATTCTAGTACATAAGTAACTGCACATGTAGGCTTTTTAATTCTTTTAGAACTTCTCGAGCAATATTCAAGAACATGTGTCGTTTGGTGGCCGAGTACTGAAAGTTTAATGTGCCAATCACGCAGTCCGACGCTATTTTAGAGGCCTTGAAAAGTTGCAAAAAACACGTCAAGATTTTCCGGCTCCAAAGGTGTGCAATGTAGAAAGCTTCTTTCAGAACGAATGTACAGATTAGTGGCGGGAGTAAGGCTTGTAATAAAGAGACCAGTGTCTAATTTACAAGAGCAACCGAATGAACAAATTGACAAACTGCCACTAGCAATACAAAAGGTTCCTGCACATGTTTTTGAAGACCATAAACCCGCGTTTGTTTGTATCTTGCTGACCTTATTATTGCCTAATGCCTTTGAAACTGCTAATACGACAGATTCATTATACATTGGGGTTTCTACTTTTGCATTAGTATGCCATTAGTTTTAACAAACATAAAGATTGCTACGCCAACAATTAAAAGTACGGAACTAGATTTAAGGGGTCATAGTCTTAAAAATGTGCAAAGAAGGTACTACAAAGCATAGTTTGATCTTTCATGCAATTTTTAACTACTCAATATAAAAGTATAATTTTTTTTATATGCAATTCTATAAGATTTACTTATTATATAACAAATTTTAAAATTTATGAAACTTCAGCCAAAACTAAAATAAATGATAACAACATTAGACGATTGGAACACATTGGGATAAGGCTTGCGCGCGAAATTTTGAGGTCAAAATTGAAGAAATGACAAAGAAAATGATTTTATATTGTACAAATATGTACAAACAAAGACTTATACCTAATTTCTAAACTAAATTTTAATAAGTAATTATTTTCAGAGCTTTTTTATTAATTTTTATTAATTTTTTTTAGAAAAAAGCTTTTAACATAAATTCTAATTAAAATTGAGCTCAGAATTTAGGTACAAGTCTTTGTTTGTACATATTTGTACAATATAAAGCCATTTTCTTGCTCATTTCTTCAATTTTGACCTCAAAATTTGGCACGCAAGCCTAATCCCAATGTGTTCAAATAGTTTTATGTTTGTTATCATTTATTTTAGTTTTGGCTGAAGTTTCATAAATTTTAAAATTTGTTATATAATAAATAAATTTTATAAAATTACATATAAAAAATCTACTTATATGTTGAGTAGTTAAAAAATTACATTAAAGATCACCTTCTTTGCAGATTTTTAAGACTTCTATGACCCCTTAAGAACAATACTGTTTATGTGCCGAAGCTAAACTAGTATTCCGAAGTTTACAGGGATGACTTTAGAGCAGTTCATAGCGGTATCAAATCTCGGTAATTATAAATAGAAATATAATGTATTAGTACGAGCAAACCAGAAAAGAAATCGTTTCCTGAAAGATCGTAATATTTACAAAATAAATATAATTTATTAAACAAATAAAAAAATTAAATGAAAGAGACATAACCAAACAACACAATTTTTTTCCCTCCAGAACATCGTCCGGGCTCGCAAAAGAGTACCGGAACCAGTTTTCGTTAGTCTAAACATGATTACAATCGAATAATCTTTATCTTGTGATTGAGAAAGCTTGCCGTGCTCCACTCCCCAGAAAGAGAAACGTATCCCCTTTTTTAAATCGCCAGACGTATCATTTGGCGAAAATTTGTAACGCCACCTGGCGAGTCAGAATCAAAATAAAGTTGGCGTTTAAATCCTCTTAATGTAAAACTTTTTATGCTAGAAGTGTTAGCGCAAACCCCTTTTTTTAGTTGAAAAACACCGTTTAAAATAAATCAATTATATTTAAATAAAAAAAATTGTCCCAAAAGCATTGTTCATTATATTTGAAATCACTATGCCAAATTTGGAAAGGATTAAAGTAATGGTAAAAATTTTAGAATTTTGGGTACTCGCCTACCTTAAGTTGAAAAATCTCCCACATTGTTGTGTAGTTGTTTGAAAAAAAAAACAATACTTCTACCATATTCAAAGAACATTTACAACTTTTAACATGAGGCATAACATATTCATGAAGAAAACAACGTATATTCTTGACTCAATTAGTTTTATGATGTACTAATAAAACTATTCGGGCAAAAAGTGTTGTTTTAATCAAAATCTTCCCACAAATGTGAAATATTTTCGTTATTTACAGAAATATCAAACCAATATCACAAATATTATCAAAAGTCTTCCTTATTTAAACAATATTTTAGTCAATTTTTTTTTTAATTATAATAAAAATACATCGATGTTTTATTTAATTTGTGCAGTGTTTATTTGATTTTTGCTTCAAAAATCGATTATTTCTGAAAATAATGCATAGGTAAAACTAATACTAAAGTTTAAGATAATATTAGAAATCTATAATAATCAACCATGAAAGAAGAATCTGTGATTTATACATTTTAAGCTTAAGTGGTTTTGCTTTAAGTAGTTTACTTTTCGTAATACATATTGTTTAATATAAATGTTCACTAAATTGTGCAGCATGACAGACAAAAATGATTATGATGAAGAAGAAAAATTGTTATGTGTGACTTTTACTCTAACAGTCATGTTTTCCGATTTTTCGTTGAAATATAACATAAATAGGAAAGGGCACTGTTTGTCAAACAACATTTGACTTATGTGAACTAGACTTATAGAAATACTTATGAACGTATGTTGAAAAGAGGTCAATGTCCAGAACTTTAACTTTAAAAATCAACTATTTACACTAAGATTATTTATTTGGCAGTATTTTTAGTTATACTTAGCTTTACTTATCAAAATAATAATTTTAAACTCAAGAATTAAACCTAAATATGTTTGATGGAATTGCACTAATATGAAGGATAAAATTATAAAAGTAAATAAGTTATCTATTTATTTGATTGGGGAAATATTAATATTTAATAATATTGAATCAATTTAGTCATATTTATTGAATCAATTTAGTCATATTTATTGAATAATTTTTTAAAAATATTTATTGAGTTGTATAGCTAGCTTTATAAACCCGGCAATGCAAGGACGTACCCTTTCTAACGGTGATTGTTTTTTTTTTATGTAAACTTTTATTTTATAGACCAATTCATACAGCCAAAAATGTCCCGTGTCTCTCATAATACCCCATGTGGTGGGGATTCAAGTTAAATATTTTTTAAAAGTCCCAACCGTGCGTACTATGTCCTTAAAATTTACATTAGATGCCTACTCAAGTGTAGGCTCGTTACGACTTTAGTTCTAAATTAAGACGCCCTTGAACAATAGCCCTCTTGTATAGATCTGGTGGGACGATAATTCAAACTTACCCTAACCCATACAACTGGAAGCGAATAGCTACACGTTAAATTTTCAACTTCACCAAAAGCCACCAATGCCAAAATGCAATCGTTCATTAATATCATAGTTGTACCAAATTTATATTTCATAAACCTAAAGTGCATATACTCTATACGTATTCATCAGATCTAGAACAGTTATTGCCTTTACCGTCATGAGACGTTGTAAAAATATATTCATTCGTTACCATATGTATTAAACATTAATTAAATTATGTAACAAAAATCAAAAGATTTAAATTTAATAAAAAAAATAATATTCAAAACACAATCCTACAAAATAAACTAACTTGCTCTGACGTGTTAAAACTTAATTTTTTTTCACACTGAATGCGCTAAAAGGCCCTCGCCAGATAAGACGGTGAAAAATGCCCCCATTCCAATCGGGCTAATTTTTTTTTCTGAAAATACCTCATAGTATGGACAACTTCTCAGCCAAGTTTCAGCTCAAAAATGTGACGCATTTTTGAGTAAAAAATTAAAGTTTTTTTTTCTTTTTAAATTGATTATTCCCTGAATATATTTGATAAATCCAAAAAACTACTCATGAGTTTTTAGATATTATTGAGTAGTATTCTCAGAAAAATCCGCTCATAAATCTGATCGAGCGATCATTCTTAAAAATGCATTTTTATTTTTCAAAAAAAAATTTCATGCCAAAATCGTTTGGTCACAACTTAGGATTTTGTCTCTACATATTCCTCTATTATCAATCTATAATATATATTTTTTTCAGATTTTTAAAATTATTGGACGATAGTTTAAAAAAAATAAAATATTCTTAAAACCTGACTTTTCGCACTACTTACTCGGCAGATGGCACTCCTAACAAAGGCGGGGAAATTCAACCTGGGAGAATTTCTTTCGGACTAAAGAATTTAGCATAGATTTAGAAAGTAGCAGATCTGCCTCTAGGGGGAAAGGTGAAGCCATTTGTTAACCATTATCCCATAAGGCAGTTCGCAAGCTCTTGCACATGGCATGCCATACGCCACCAGATGGCACCATGAGATAATTCGACTAATAAAAGATATATATTCAATATTAACTAATTAAAACTTTTTACAAGTTTCGCTAGCATAATTTTATAGCTGCATGCGTATTGATAATTTCTGTAAGGCATGAGGTATATATTCACAAAAGAAGCAAGTTAAAAATGCAGTTTTTATTGTATGTAACTCTTCGGAAAAACCATTTTTGTGAATCAGTATCCCGTGATGCATTGCGAAAACGACGAAATGTGGATTCATCACGCATCATTGCGTTGTACGGGATTGCGCAATCGGTGGGCATGCTATTTCTAAATCTATGGATTTTAGAGCAAAAAAATCAGGCTTTAAGAA
Organism: Hylyphantes graminicola; assembly: GCA_023701765.1. Lineage (NCBI taxonomy): Eukaryota > Metazoa > Arthropoda > Arachnida > Araneae > Linyphiidae > Hylyphantes > Hylyphantes graminicola. Next base: position 30,203,789 of record CM043120.1, on the reverse strand, counting down.
TTATTTTTTTAAACTATCGTCCAATAATTTTAAAAATCTGAAAAAAATATATATTATAGATTGATAATAGAGGAATATGTAGAGACAAAATCCTAAGTTGTGACCAAACGATTTTGGCATGAAATTTTTTTTTGAAAAATAAAATTGCATTTTTAAGAATGATCGCTCGATCAGATTTATGAGCGGATTTTTCTGAGAATATTACTCAATGATATCTAAAAACTCATGAGTAGTTTTTTGGATTTATCAAATATATTCAGGGAATAATCAATTTAAAAAGAAAAAAAACTTTAATTTTTTACTCAAAAATGCGTCATATTTTTGAGCTGAAACTTGGCTGAGAAGTTGTCCATACTATGAGGTATTTTCAGAAAAAAAATTAGCCCGATTGGAATGGGGGCATTTTTCACCGTCTTATCTGGCGAGGGCCTTTCTTTTAAATTGAAAATAAAAAAGTATAAATTCCAATCTTACAATTCTATTTCTATAAGAGAAACTGGCTCACGTTTTGCCTTCCTACACCCGTTTTGGTTTTGAATTTCGAAAAATCGCTTCTTAAAAGACGCCTACGATATAAAAAGAATATTCTCTTAAAATTTGGTAGCTGTACCTCCAGTAGTTTGGGCTGAGCGTTGATACGTGAGTGAGTGAGACCAGGGCCCGATCAAGACTTTTGTGCAAGGGAAGCCTGCCTTTGATTTGGGGGCCCCCTCCGAGGCAAATGCGCTTCCTCAAAAGTGGCTTAACAACCTTTAATGATGAATACCATTAGAAGGTATATACAATGGTAATTTTTTTTCGTTTCCAGATATCCCGTATCATAAACTCGCAAGTTGAAAGGGGCCCCAAAAGTGGCTTAAAGTTTTATAAAGGATACTATAAAAAGTTTGTTTCCAAGATGGGGGATTTTATTTTGTTGCCCGCAGACATCCCATATCCCAAACTTTAAAAAAAATCGGAACATAAGTTTTTGAAAATGGGGGATATTTGCAACAGAATGAGTGTTAAAAAAAGGTGACCAGGGGGCCCCTTCAAATTTTGAGAAGGAAGCCCAGGCTTCTCCGGCCTATTCGGTAATCGGGCCCTGAGTGAGACAGTGAATAAGTGAGTCTGTTAGGACTTTGCCTTTTAAGATTCTCCTGAAATTTAACTTGGTGTAAACTATCATGTTTATTCGATAGATGGCACCACGCATGCAACAATGCTCTTTAGTACAAAATATTAAAGAAGGAAGAAAAACATTCGTATTGCCGAGCTTCGGAGTTCGGATTGTCGAGGTGATTGGCTTTGAATTATTTCGCACTACAATCATATCTATTCGATGATAGAGATTTTATTTTTCCGAGAGCATGAACGGAGATTAGTGCATCTAATTTTATTACCCCTGTAAAACAAAAGTTTACGTAGAATTTTCAATTATGCAAAAAAAAAAACAAATAAATAATAGAGTGAATTAACCCTCTAATGCATACTGTTGAAATATGGCAACAAGTAACATAAGCCATTTTATTCTATTAAAGTAGAGCTCCCTCTCGACAAATCTGTGTTTTATCATCTAACATTCTATTTTGAAGTTTTAGCTACTAATAGCCCACATAGATGACAGTAGTAAAAGTGTATTCAAAATTAAAGAGTGAGGTGTTGTTGTGAAATTACGGTTTTGGCAGTATTCAAAGTATAATAATATTAATACTAAATACAAATAAATTGTTTTGAAAAACTATAGTTTAAGATCGTTATTTTAAAGTACATTTAGTAGTTTTCTAGTCATTCTTATCAAAATTGGAATTTTGTAGTTGGTTTTTGTCATACGGAAAAAATTTAAAAAATTGAAATTATTTCAATTTCAAAGCAGTTAAATTTTTTCAGTATTGCTCCCAAATTTTTTGAGTAGTAAAGATACATATTTTTTCGGGATAAAAAAATTCATGCATTACAGGGTTTTTGAGGGGTAGTAAATTTTTTCTCATTTCTTTCCAATGCGCCAGCTTTCTCACGTTATTAACCTCGGACCATCGCACTTCAACCAGACACTTCGTGGATTATTTTTAACAAAACCTTTTTTTTTAATAAATATTTTTGTTTAAAATATTTATAAAACCTTTGGTTTAAATAAATATTTAAAAAAAATAGAATCAGAGGTTTACTTTGAAAGAGATGATTGAACAAGCATTTCCAGATGAAAAAAGTTCATCATGAATAAAGAGTCAGTAAATTATGAAATTTTGAAATTTAAGATTATTGTGTGAAAACTGATGCACAAAATATGAAAAAAGCCGGGACTAACGATACGGAGGGCTAAAGAAGGAAAATTCGATAACTTATGTCATTGTTACTTTAAACAATAAAAATATTTATTATTTAATTTTAGGGTTTTTTTATTAATTAACTTTCTAATTAATCCCTTTTTTAAAAAAAAGTTTCAATATTTAACTATGCAAACTTCAAACTGCAACTTAAATTATGGGTAATGTTAAAAGTAGATATACACAGTCGTATACTCAAAGACTTAATGTTAAAGGGATACAGAAAAAAACCCTTTGGAGGCTTCCCAAAACCTTCCTTTGTTCCCAGCATTGTTGGTATTGACAGCACGTGCCGTCGCAATGTTTATTGATAGGTACACGTAGGCCAGGTTCTCTACCTTTCAAGAAAAGAAATGAATCAGGGTTCGTTCTGTCCAAACAAATCTCAAAAGGTTCTTTTGAATCGCAGCTTGTTGGCCGCACCTATTTTGACTCGATACTATTTAAAAGACCCGACACTATTTTTTTTTTTTACAAAAACAGTCTTTTTTACTTCAGAGACAGAGAGGTGTAACTCCTTTTTGGAGTTTTGTTGTGTTTCCGGTTGACTCTTATTTCAAGCCGTTAGGATAAAAAAAAATGAACTCATACAATATACGTCTTGTAAGCTTTGACGCCAAAGAGTCAAGTGACCGCACAACTCAGAAAGTGTAAAAACAACAGAAACAACACAAAGTGTTCAAAAATTTATTTTTTAAAATTATTAAATAGTTTTCAATGATCTAAACATAAAATAAAATGAACTGTTTTGTTGCTTAAGATACAAATTTAGTCATTTAACTCAAACTATTATATAATTTAATTCAAATTACTTCATTGAGAAAGAGGTACAACTCCTTTTTTTAGTATTTTGTAGTGTTTCCGGTTGACACTTTCTAGCCGTTTAAAAAATAATTAACGCATACAATATACGTCTTTTAAACTTTGACGCCATAGTCAAGTGACAGCACAACTCAGAAAGTGTAAAAACAAGAGAAACAACACAAAGTGTTAAAAAAATCCTCTTTTTTTAAAACAATTAAATAGTTGTTGATGATCTGAACATAAAATAAAAGATTGTTTTGTTGCTTAAGATACAAAGTATAGTAATTTAATTCTAATTAGTATTTTAATAATGATTGAACAACTACTTCAACAACAGGTTTAGATAGTTTCATATTTGTAAACTGAATGCCAGTGACGCATTAAAAAAAATAGGCTTTCAAAACTTACATGAAATACAAACAGGAATTTTGCAGTTTAATTGAAATTTTTAAATTAAAATCGCTTGAATTAAAAGAACATACAAAATAAGCTCGAAAATTGGCAACACCTAGCGTATTATAGCGCCTAAAGCTTAGGAGATATTAAAATAACGTTGCCTATGGCGTATTTCTCAAATACGCAAACTCCCACAATGGTCGATGACACTAGGAGCCCAGGTACCACATTTGAAGTCCGTAGTTCTTTTAGTTTGAGCTGCAGAATTGTTTCAAACAGATGGCCAGAATATTTTTAATAAAAACCACTTTTACTGAATCGGCACCCTTTAAAACGTGTTCGAAAATACAAAATCTCCATTTCGGATTTTTGAACCCAAATAAATTATTTCATTACCTTATACTTCATATGAAGAGTGCAAGGGAAAAGCCACTTGATTTCGTAGAAAGCTTTCCTAAATAGGCCACTTTGACAATGATAGCGAGAAATCGCCTAAAAACTGATATAAAGAAACCGGTTACTCGCTTTGTTTCTTTCGCGGCAACCCTGATTCACGCCAGAGATCACTGAACACGAGTAACACGTTTGTACCGCAAATGAAGAAAACCAGTTTCCTTTCGCCAATGTCAGCAAAGCAGACACATAAGGTAACTCTCCTAAAAAATCAAGTGGTTCTTCCCGTGTACTCTTCATATTAGGTAATTAAGAGTGGAAACAGTAATTTTGGAATTACTTCACTATGGTTCTGAGGTTAGTAGACCTCAACTTGTAGTGAATTTAGAAAGTCCCATAGAGAAAGGCATGTAACAAAATTTTTATCATTTATCATCTATTAGACCATTCATCAAATTTGGAGACCGGGTGATGGTTGGGTCAGGCTTAGTTGCTGTGACTTGTTTACTTACAAGTGTCGCGCTGTGCGATATTTACTTAATTTTTAATTGTTTTGGGTTAAAAGCATCATTTGTCATTGGTTTATCACATGCAGGTGCGTTAAAAGGTGTTTGCTCGTTGTTTGCAAATAAATTATCGACCTTGTTCAACCTGCGTGAGTGTAATGTCCTTTAAATTGTTTCTTAGCAATTCTGTTGTACAAAAAAAAAATAGTTTTTTTTAGTGGAATCTACAAGCGGGGATTGTTTTTTTTATTGTTTTGAAAACTTTAATTCAATTATTTGCAATTGATGTTTTGATAATTTTGTGTAAACGTTTTAAGCCCATATTACACAACACAACCATACAATTCCAATAGAATTCCAACAGCAATTCAGTAACTATTATACACAAATACAAAAATTGGCGACTCACAATAGGCCAGAACAAGAATAGAAATAAAATAAAGGCATTTGTTATGCCTAGAGGTTTGTGAATCTTTTACAGGAAGTGACGTAGCACTAACTTGAAAATTAATTTATAAATAAGAACTATTTAAAACCCCGATACTTGAGTTAGGTTTTTGATAGGTTTTTAATGTACTTCATTGGATAAAAACCTTTGTAGAAAAATGCTGTAATTGCAGCTTTATTAAAGTGGAATGATAATAGCTTTAAAATATATTAATTCAAAGTTGTCAAATTCATTGCGAAGTAGAATAACATGCACAAAAGACTTTTACCGCCTAGACTTTTACCGCCGATTTTTCAGTTTTTACTTTTTATTATTCACAATATTCTTCTAAACATTTACTGAAAGTTTCATAATGATATCGTGTGTAGAAAAAAAGTTATTAAATATTTTCTGGAGTCATTCCTATACGTTTGAATACGTATTTCGTCTGCTGGGACACAGTACCCAAAAATTGGTCAAAATATTAATTTTTCAGAGTTTACTTCTTATTATTTACAATATCTTTCTGAACATTTACTGAAAGTTTCATAATGATATCTTTTGTAGAAAAAAGTTATTAAATATTCTTTGGAGTCATTCCTATAAGTTTGAATACTTCTTTCGTCTGCTTTCAACCTTTTTTTCTCTGTTTCACGTTTTTCAATTCTTGTGTTTAATAAATCCCTAAGGCTTTTTTGCTAATTAAGTTAGAATTTTGAAATTTTTTACAAAATTGTGCATGGAATAAAGTCTTCTATGCATAGTTATTTTTTTTAAATGTTGAATTCAATAATTTGTATTTTTTGTGATTTTCACTGTAAATGCATATTACTTTTTAACTGTAGCTCACATTTTAAAATCCATGCACAGTTCTTGAACAAATAGTACTAAAAAGAAACCATAAAAGTTTGGTGAAGCTATTCTTAAAATTGAAGGAGGAGTAGGGTTTAAAAAAAAGTTCAAAATTTTGACTTTTTTTTTGAATAAATGAAAAACTACTTGTAAATATTCATTTTTATTGCTAGAATTTTTTTTATTTAGAGTGATCATAATGCAAAACCAATATAATTTACAAGTTTATGTTATTATTTCTAGAAATAATATTTTGGGCAATGCGTCCCCTTAACTGGTTCGGTGATTAATCTTAGATTCAGTCCGTTTCTTCGATGCGACAATTGCATAACCGCATATTGATTATTATCTTCCTAAATCAGTTTCATCTATTCTTAAATAAAGACATTAGAGCCGCCTTTGTCTACAGGGCGGCCGTTACGCCAAGTTGGTAAGCTAACGAGGATGGTGGATTGGTGAAATTCAACTTTTACCGCCATCTACGGTTGAGCTGGCTTTTGATGAATGCAATAATTTGACTTGCTTACCCTGCCGGAAAATATCGACGGTAAAGCAAAAAGATATTTTCCAGTTTCTTATCACAAACGTTAAAGAAAAACATTGATTCCTTTGTCTGTCTATCTGAAGACAAAAATTGTCGTGATTGGTGTTCCAAACAATCGTGTGTATACCTCTTTTATAATAGGAAATTGGGAAAGGTTGGTATTTGAAGAGGCAGGCGACTCTTAATTTAAGAGAAATGGAGGTTCTAGAGGTACAGTAAAACCGACATTAAGTTTGCAGTATACAAATGTTCTACTAGAAAAAGGGTAAATAGTTCTCATTTTCGAGTGCGAGAATCGAATAACAAAAGATGTTTCACATTCAATAAACAATTTTATTTGTTATTTCAAGACATAGTTTAGCTTCAGTTAGAGTGTAATTTTAATTATTTTTTCCTTCGATTTTGACGTAACAGGGAGCACGAATATCATGGTCAAAGGAGCAGCCAATCAGAGTAGGCGAAATTTCAGCGCCAGCTGCGTTGTTTACCCAGTTTCCTCCGCGCAGTACATTTTTCTGCTGCAAACTTAAGGTCGGTTTTAGTATAGATATGGGTTGCATCAGACCCTGACTCACCTGTCCAGATCGACCCAGTTTAGACCACACATTAAAAACCTCCCCACAAACAAATAACGCGCTAATTAGTTCCGAAATTGACCTAACTTGCTTACAGGTATCAGACAATTTATTTCTATAAAAAAATGAAGTTAAACTAGGGTCAATACGATATTAGAGCTTCTAAAAAATTATTTTACATTTTTTTTTTCAAATTTTTTAAAAATTTCTTTTGGAAGTTCATTTTAAAAGCATTTTGCATTAAAAACAATGTTAGAATAATCTGTTAACTTCAAATAAGTGATACGGCCTTTTTTGTTGCAGTTATAGCCCCATACACTGTGTACAAAACTTAAACAGCGAAGTCCTTTGACGCAAAGAACAGAGTGGACGCATAAATTTAGTTAAACTTGTCCACTACTTACCTGGGACATAAATTACTTAAACAAACAACAAGGACGTTAATGTCACATTATTATGTTCTGTATATCCGCTGTCCAAACTTTTCTAACAAAAACAACAGCCAAATAGAAACATAAAGAAGAATTGCGCCTTCGATGTTCTAAAAAGAAGGCTAATTTGTCTTATTCTTATCTGCCATCACCGCTGACCTATACATTCCAAAATGTAATTCAGAGCCATAAAGACGCATTTGTAAAATTGGTGATTTTCAGTTCCAGTTATGCAAGTACATATTTATAAGTCAGTAAGTTATAAAATTTTAAATCGTCATTTAAAGTTGATGTTACCCATCTTAGATATTATCTTGTGACATGCATATTTTCCGTCTTTATACTTACTTCATTAAAAAAATCATAAAAATGAGGCACAATATCAACCAAATACATTAAATCAAGTATTTTTATTCTATTTTTTTTTGTTATGACGATATAAAACGATTAAGATATCGATGAAAAATATGCATCGCTATAGTTGTGACGCGTTACCGATCTAATTTTGAAGACTACAAAACCTTTCCCAGTAAAAAATAAACACCAACATATGATGATTTTATTAAGATTTAAAGCAAACAAAAGTCGTTACTAAGTAAGAAATATAGTTTAAAAGATTGATTTTTTAAAAAATAATTTAAAAAAAAAATCGGCCGGTCGCAAATTGACAAGTTTTATACACTCTAAAAAATGAATGCTCAAAAGCGGCGAAATTTTCCTTAATTTTGACGATTCTGTTACTGGCAAATGCTCCGAGTTTTCGCTTCCTCAAAGTGAGGAAATTTGAATCGTCATTTTTATGAGGATTTGAATGTCGTCTAATCTAAAGAAATATTTCGTCATTTTTGAGCATGTGAGTACAACAAGGAGACTCAGTTTCCTCAAAATCAAGATACAGAATCGTCAAATCACGATCGTAAACGTCACGATCGTAAACGTCACGATCACGAAAAGTGAGGATTCGCGTTTACTCAAAAGTCACGTGATAGTTTGACGAAACAATCCTCAAAATTAACTAAATGAGGCTTGAGGATTCATGAATCGTCAAAAATGAAAGTGTGATTTCTGAGAGTGTAATATTGACCATTTTATGCGTTTTGTTGGGAAATTTTGAAACATGACTTATGCCTCTTTAGCTTTAGGACACAGAATGAGTTTCTGAAGAGACCCAACCATAAATAAATGCCATAAATTGTATTTTCTTTTTTGTCAAGTGTCTTTATTGTTTTGTGGGGAAAAAAGGGTTCGCTACAGGAGTGACAGCTAATGGGTATAAAATTGTCTCATCTGTCTATCGATTGACATATGATAGCTGTAGACTACAGAGGCGGTCTTTGAAGATTTTAAAGTCCAGCCGCAGAAATAAAAGGACATTACTCCCTATTTCTAACTACGATTTCCCTGGTTATAGCGTCTTTTGAGAAATTGTAGTAATTATATGACGTTAAAAATGAGTGGCAATTTAAATCACTTTTGTTGAAAAGAAGTTGGAAATCGGAAAATAGTTTTGAAATTTCTAAGATTTTTTTTTTTTTTACAGTCCCAGTTTTGATCCAGGAACCTCTTGCGTGCTAGAACAACACTGAAATCTGCGAAAGAAATTTATATATATGGCTATAGTATTGAGTATTCGTGCTGACCGTCACAATATTAAACCACCGAATTCGCCAACGTATTGAAATGAGGTTTATTTATTACCCTAATAAAAAATATTCCATTTGAATGCAATGTTTGTCAACGTAATGTTATTTTGCTATATACGTTGCAAAAATTAAGATATGAACAAGATTTGACAACTTTATTTCCTATGAGCAATTCACGGTATATCACACCTTAAGAAACTGTAACTGTTTTAATTATGGAGGACGAAAGAACAGAAGAAAAAAGCACAAAAAAAAAGTCTGATTTGCTTCCGTACACAAAAATTGTCTTCATTTAACTTTATATATGCACTCTTTTTATGTTTTACTAAACATGTAAACTTAAAATTGTTTACTATACCTTCAGATTACCTTCAAGTTTTCGGAAGAATACTTTTGTTTTTTTTACTTGATATAACTTTTTTAAGGTACTTTAACAACCTGTTGCCTCATTACAGCCGGAACTTATAAAGGAAAATTATAAGAAAACAATTGCTGAGCATTGTTAAAAAAATAAAAGTTTACAAAAACATAGACAAAGTATTGACTCTGATAAAAAAAATGAATAACATTTACTTTCTCTTTAGATAAAATGTTTTTGAAAAACCTCATATCTGATTCCAACCGGCCATTTCCGATTACGACCTAAACACAACCAAACAACGACAATAAACACCCTCATTACCAAAGCTCAGCTCGTCTTTTGCCACCATCTGGTCCAACACCGTAATCTTCCACCTGGTGGACCCAAAGCATCGGAAAGCAATGAACTTGCTCTCGGTGTAGTATTGACCCTGAAAGAAAACAAAACAAAAAAAATAATTCGCCAATCTTACCTGAAGTTTTCCGTTTGGGTTTTCCCCGCAAACTTGAAAGTGGTCTTTTCATCCTTCTTTGGCGCGTGGACGGCGGGGGAATCGGAGACTTTTAGATATAGTGGGTCAAGCATTGGCAAACCTAAAAGTTGACCATCATCAATGAGAAAGACACGTGACTTTCCAGAAATAATCTGCATAATTCTAAATCGTCATGAAGATTTCACTTTTTAAAAATTCAAAAATAAACCAAAATTCTTTTGAACAACAAAACATATATGAAGAGCTTAGTGGAAGAACGTGCTGAGTGACATTTTTGAAAAAATAGAGATTTTTCTGTTAATGAATATATTTGCTAACTCGGTTTCACATTTTTGTCACTTAGCACGTTCTTCCACTAAGCTCTTCATATGAAGTTACATGAAGAAACATAACGTTGACTCTTTTTGCAATAAGTTTTATTGAGTAAACATTGTACATGTTTTTCGGTGGGAACACAAAAAACATAATTTCTTCAGAATAGTACACAATTCAGTCATGTTTTAATCGTCTACTTTTCTGAAGAAGGTGAGCCTCCTGTGTTCCTACCGAAACATTTAAAAGTTTTACACAATAAAACTATTTGTGCCAGGAATCAACGTTATTTTCTTCATATATATCTTCATGTGTCATAGCCTTAGCATAAAGTTGTGGATATTCACTGAAATCAAATACTAATTGCAATACAATATAAAATATAATATAATTACAACACAATATCGGATACAATATCATTATCAATACAATATCAACTAGAATATAATTAAAATACAATAAAATCAAATACCCAAAAATAATTTTTTTTAATATTTACACAAACGATAGCGATAAATAGTCAAATGTAGCAATATTTCACGCCAAATTATCAATTCATCCGGTCCCCTCTTTTTTCTTCTTTTTTCTACTATCAGATTAGTCTGACCATTATATTGTATGTCTTTGGGAAGGATGTGCTTGTCTGTCTTTCAGGATTAGCGCTCTTGCCCAACAACGTTTTAGCCGTGTAAAGATGTCCATCTAACTTGGGCAGAAATTTATATCAGGGAGGAGGAGATATGAAATTACATACTAGATACTAATACAATTTTAGGCAAAGAATTATCTAAAACTTGCTTCACACGCATAGTAATTTTCGCAGTACTTGCAGTGCCTGATGATTGTGATAGCTGATAGCAATGTCAACCCTGTAATGCATGATTTTTTTTTCCATTCCGAAAAAATATATTTGTATCTTTAATACTCATGCATTATGGTAAAATTACTGAAAAAAATTAACTGCATTGGAATTTAAATAGTTTCAATGCTTTTAACATTTTTGAAATATAGCAAAAACCAGCTACAAAATTCCAATTTTAATATGAATGTTAAGAAAACTACTAAATATATTTTAAAATAACCCTCTTGCTCTATAATTATTTTTTCAAAACAATTTATTTGTATTTAGTACGAATATTATTATATGCTCCAATCTCATTAAATGCTCCAATAACATTTCCATCTTTAAATTGATTAAACTCGGTGTATTATTTTGAAACCTACTTGTACTTAAATGCTAAAACTTTAATAAATGTTTCTGAAGCTTCATAACTTTTTTTTAAATGTTTATATAAGAGCATATTGAATAGAATGATAGTAGGATGGAATAGTTAAAATATTTGATAGATTTTTAAAAAATCTAACTATTTGAAATTTGTATAGCTTTAATGAAAATCGAGTGGTTGCATACTAATGTGATTTCCTTAAAAACTATTCTTAACTTTAAAAATTAAATCCCTAAATTTATTAAGAATGAATCAATGCTGTTTGCCAAAAAAAAAAATTACTGGAAAATATATATACATGACATTAAAATATAATAAAATCAAAGAAATTAAAAATATAATTTATCAAAAATATTTTGTGATAATCTCAATTAAAAAAAATATTGGTTATTCTCTTTTAACGAAACAGGTAAAACTGAGCTAAATGTTGTTTTGTTTCGCTTGTTGGATCATTTTTTAAAATAGTGATGATTGGAGATTTCGTGCCTTTCTATGTCTTGTTTTTTTTATCAATTTTTTTTTCCTCCTTCGGTTATTAGAAGTTTCTTTCTGGGATTTAGAGTATGAACGAAAGGTTTTTATGTAGCATATGATGCAATGTGTTTTGTGAAAAACAATTTGGTTACCGGCGGTCCAAAAAAATAGAGACCCTACTTGATTTTATCCGGAAAGCAAATATCAAGGACGAAATATACAATATTCGATAAAACATAGCTTTTTGCATAAAAATTAATATAAAAAGCTATATTTCGTTTTAATTAAATCCACTTTTCAATTTTTTGCACAAATATTTGCGGGATCCTTACTTCCTTATCTACAAAAAAAAAATCGACTTTAACCTAATTTTTTTGCAACCATTAAAAAAATTATCTTAAAAAGGTATAAATATTTTACTTTTTCACTTTTATAATTTTTCTTCATATATAAATTTTAAAATTAAGACTTTCTTATGAAATGATGTGAGCATTCCGGATCGTATACTGCAGTAACTAGAAAAATGACTTGCTCTATTGTTGTAAGCACTCAAATAACTAACCTTTGAGAAAGTGTACCGAAGGACTTAGGGGAAGGCGTACGAAGTGTAAAAAAATAATTTCAGATCTTTCACTTAATTTTTTTTTACAATCCTTTAAAAAAAGTTTTATCGTAAAAAAGTATAAATATTTTACAATATTTTCAAGTTTATAATTTTTTTCATGTTTATAAATTTTAAAAATAAGAGTTTCTTGTGATATGTGAACATTCCAGATAGTTTACTGCTGTGACTAGACAAATGACTATTTTTTCAAGCACTCAAATAGCTAACATAAGAAAGTGTACCGAAGGACTGGTCATTTCAGAGCAAAAATGGTCGAAATCATTGCAGTGGTTACTGCAGTTTACCGGCCCACTGCAGTATCTATAAATCTTGCACGACTAGGATAGGCGTACACAATTCGCAAAAAAACTAGTCCTTAGTGACGACAAGGCTGTAAATAAAAAATAACTGAATAGAAACCAAAAAATCTTTTAAGGTCCTGACCACAACAAAAGGATAATCACAAACTCATTCTCCCCAATTTTGAATTCGTTTAAGAAGTCCTGATCGTGGAACTCCTAAAAAAAAATTCCACCCAAAAAGCTACTTTGTTGCTTGTATTTGTCAATAATTGAATCGGTGAGTGCAGAAGCCACTTCAGTCAAAAAAATACCCGAAAACTCGTTTTCAATGAAAATAAGCGTAGAAAGGCAAGATGCGTGTTGGGTGCAAAAACTACGTAAGTCTGTTGAGCAGTTCCATAAATACAGGACGTTTGTTTCGAGTGTTGAAAGCAGAAATAGAGGAGGAGTTATTACTTTTTTTCACCCTCCTGAAAAATTTAAAATTTGTGACTGGCGTTGTTTCTGCACTCACCGATTCAATTAGTACCAGCAACAGCGGACTGTTTAGCATAAAATGAGGTAACATTGAAGAACAACTGGACAACCAACTACCCAGGGGCCCGGATGGCCGACTGGTTTGCACCATTACGCCAGCAGTCTGCGCGCTGTAATGGGTGAAGGTTCGATTCCCGCCTTCGCCCTGGGTGCAGGGTGCACTTCCTTTCTCTGTGACAGTAAAAAAAAATATTTTTGCTTCTGTCTTACTTAACGAAGGATTAAAAAGCGGGTCTCTGATCAAGCCCACAAGCAGGAATAAAGATGTATCTACCACTACCCTACCCCTACCAACTACCCCGATCGTAGCAGCTGAACAACTACGAATACGAACCCATTCCTCTCAATTTTGAGTTAATTAAGTACATCAAATCCTAACCTTGGGACAACTAAAAATTTTAATAAAAAAAAGCTACATTGTTGTCTGTTTTTGTCTATAATTACCAGCAACAACGGACTGTTAGGCACCCATGAACCATAAGGTAACATTGAAGCAACTAACTAACATTTTTAAACTACCTGGTCATAATAAATAGTATATAATTTAAGTTTTGCTGCCATAAAAAAATTGCACTGTTTGAGGTTGGTGCCCATCTTAACCACCTTCTAAACTATACCATCAACAACGGACTGCTAGGCACCCATGAACCATGAGGTAACATTGAAGCAACTAACTAACATTTTTAAACAGGTGAAAATGAATGCCAATCTCTTGTGTAAAACTTCCTGGTCAAAGTAAATAGTATAATTTAAGTTTTGCTGCCAAGTAGATAGCCCCTAAAAAAATTAAATCACCCAAATGACCTTGAATTACTAAATCAGAATAACGAAGGAAACTTAAAAAAAAAAAAAACTAATGTATGATCTCAATACATTTATATGAAGGTATAGTTTAGAGGGTGGTCAGACCAAGGAGGATTAGCCACAACAACAACAACTAACATTTTTTGAAGCAACCAACTAACTCCAATCGTAACAACTGGACAACTACTAACCCATTCTTCTCAATTTTGAGTTCATTAAGTACATCAAACAAATCCTAACCTTGAGACAGCTAACAAATTTCATTTAAAAAAGCTACATTGTAGTCTGTTTATGTCTTTAATTACCAGCAGCAACGGACTGTTTGGCACCCATGAGTATTAACATTGAGGAAACGGCCTTAGACTTTCCGTAACGTGGGCAGAATCTGTGGCAAACACGATTAAATAAGAAGTAAGAGGCTTCATTTTTTCTTTTCTGCATTACGTTACTTCAGAAAGATTCTTTTTGGTGTGAGGGTCAAATATTTGAGAGTCCGTTGCGTTTAGTCACTTAAGAGATGGGAAAAGAAATTAAGAAAAAACACGCTGTTGTATTTGCATGTTCTTGAATATGATTCAAAAGAAACATTTTGTTTTTCAAATTGGCTTAATCTTCTTTTTAAACTTTTTATTAGTGATGCTACACTCTTTGCCAGGGCCGGATTTAAAGATTTGCCACCTGTATAGGCTACGATCGATTTACCGCCCAATACAGTTTCATAGACTATATTTTTTCTTCCTACATATTAGAATCATCTATGTACACTCTAGATCGAAAGCGAAATAATAGGTGACTATTTTAAACTGTTCTACTATTTGTCTTTCAACTTCCAAATTAAGGAGAGATTTAAAAAAAAAATGTTAACGATTTACACATGAATGTAAATTATTTGGTTTCTTTCTTAAAAGTATTACTGTCTTTGTAATATTTTTATGCCGAATGCCTCTTTAATTGTTCGTAAAATTTGCAGCCCCAAAAAATTACCGCTCTAGGCTACAGCCTACTTAGCCTATTTAGATATCCGGCCCTGCTTCATCTTCTTTTTAAACTTTTTTTTAAATGATGCTACACTGTTAAAATTTTAAGTTTGGTTTCACCATACTAATAATGACTCCTACTAGAGGTGAAGTGGTTGTTATCACCATATTTGCGGCATTAAGTTGAACGATTTTGCAGGTTTTGGACCCAAATTCCTGAGAAATAGTTTGGCAGAATACCGAAAATAAGGTGAAACATTTCACCACACAGCCGTCATATGCATCTACTAGCAACCATATTTTGGTGAAGCACAGCTCCAAATTTTTAACAGTGCATATATTTTATTTTATTTTAAATTGACGGTAAGCAAAAATTATGCAAGCATGAATTTGAGCTGCTCTTTATATTGCACATGCAATATTATTATTCGCAGAAATATTAGACTTCTAGCTTCGATAAGTTCCCAAAAATAAAAATTTCAAGCTGAAAAAAATTGTGGGAAAATATCAATTCTATTTTTTAAAATTAATTTTAATAATATTGAATTTTCTTTTAGAATATAACCTTGAAAGTTTGCGATTACCTTGCATTAATTTCGATTTAAGAATGCGTTTGTATACAAGTCAAATTACTTTTTAGCAAATCCAACTGCAACCAAAAGAAGTATTCAAAAATCTATATTTGTGCATCGCGAAAGGCAATAGTTTTATGTAAATAGAAAATTTATTTTAGAAAACACTTTCAATGTCCTCAATAGCTCTCTAAAACTAACAAAAATAATATAACTCTTAAGTCACAGGGTGTAAAGTTTTTTTTCCCGCTCATCCTACGTGTATTCCGGATTTTTTTTTTCTCTTCGTTCTTTTTTCTAATTGTTCGTCGTGTCATGGGGTAAAATTGGCGTTTCACCTTGTATTGGCTCCTACTTGGCGCTTGTTTTGACGCCAAGATTCTCGTCGTTTGCATTCACTGACACGGAAATAGGGTGTATACAAAACGGAGAAAAAAAGTGTCTTAAAAAAATGTGATGCGGAAGATAAATGACATTCCAAATGCTTTTATTTTCTCCTAGTTCGTAGCACGGAGGAAATTTACTAATGATAAAATGTTTCTATTACAACTACACATTCGTTGGTATGTACTAGGGGTCGGTATTTTACCATTTTGAAGGGGCAAACTCGCCAAAAAGAATTTTCTGTTGACAAAACGCACTGAACACAAAAGCTTCCGTTCGGCCAGGAAATGGGCAAATATATATGGATGTTTTCACTGCATAAATTTTGTGTTAAATTAATTTTGAATAACATATTTGATTAAAAATTCAGAATTGGGTTCATCGTTAAAGAGATGATCTTAAAAACATTTCCAACTGAAAAAGTACATTACGAATAAAAAATTATAATCTATAAATTTTCAATAATTAAAGTTATTGTAAAAAAGACTGGCGCACAAAATACGTAAAATCCTTGGTCTAACGATCAAGAAGTTAAAGAACCACAGTATACACAGTTAAAGGTTGCGATTGGAAATATTCAGTTTGGCGCCGGTTGTACAATTTTGGCGGTTAAATTGCATGCACCCGCGAAATGGAAAAGTACCAATTTGTTGAATGGTTACCAAAAAACATCATTTAATTAGCTAGAATTTGTATTTACTTAATCGAAGAACATATTCGAAGGAGTCCTGTGGCCAAGAGAACAAAGTCGTCCAGTTAGTTTTTTTTAATGAGAAATTAGTTATGAACTTTTACAACGATTCAAATTTTGAATTGACATTAAACCTTGGCTGTCAAATCAGTTTAACTGTTTCCCAAAAACCACGAGGGGGCTGGGGAGCCCAGTCGGTTAAGCAATCGCTTAGCATGCGGAAGGTCCCAGGTTCGGGTCCGGGCATCGCCAAAATAGCTGCCGACCTATAAATGGCCAGTGCAGCCAAAAATGTCCGACGAATAATACCCCGTGTAAGGGAGTGCACGTTAAATATCCTTCAAAGTCCTAACGCTGCGTACGATGTCGCCCTTAATGGTTGCTTTGGGTGCCTATTCAGGTGTTGGCTCGCCACCTGACTGTGGTTCTAAAATACGACGCCCGTCGCCAATAGCCCTCGTGTAGCTCTAGTGCGACGATAATTCAAACCTAACCTAACCAAAACCACGAAGTTTGTATTATTCATATTTTAAGGCATTTAGATGCATCGTAAATATTTCATAATAAATCATTAACATAATATTTTTGCAGTGAATTGATAACAAAATGTGTATTTCAGCATTATATAAAAGTTTTCACTTTGTATAAATACAAACAAAAATACGTCTACAATAGAATAACACGATGAGGAAGTATAATAAGTTATTAACGTATTGATGATTCATTATATTGATGATGATGATTATATTTTTGTAATTTTCTATAAATGCTTATTGGACTTAGTAAATCGTCATTTTCGATGCGTACATCGGTTTTTATATAAAGCAAATTTTTTTTAAGATATTTGTATTCATCAATATGCATTTTAAATTTTAATATATTTTGATCTCAAAGAATGTGTTAAAGTATTGTAATTTCATTGCATATTTTATCTGTATATTTTTTATAAGAAATATTTTATGTAAATTGCGTAAAATAACGGATGTA
Source organism: Hylyphantes graminicola (assembly GCA_023701765.1). Taxonomy (NCBI): domain Eukaryota; kingdom Metazoa; phylum Arthropoda; class Arachnida; order Araneae; family Linyphiidae; genus Hylyphantes; species Hylyphantes graminicola. Next base: position 30,186,188 of record CM043120.1, on the reverse strand, counting down.
TATTTGAGTAATAGATTTTATTATGACAGAAAAAAAATATTCTATATATCATCACTTTTCGGAAGGGACCTTTTATTCACAATAGCGTCCGCACACGTTTCTATGAATTATCTCTTATTTTTATTGTATAACGCACGAATAATTGATAAATAGATTTATTTTCCTTTAAAACTGCATTTTAGAAGTTCTAAACATTATTGATGGTTTGCAATGCAAATTTTATGTGAAATAAACTATCGATAAAACATAATAGACAATATTCACTACAAAAGTTACAGCATATTTATTGATAACAAAACAAGTTTTATAAAAATATTTTATATGAATCAAAGAGGTCATATATTCAAGAGTTTACCCATCAAATATTTATTTCAGTATGATACGTGTTTTAAATCTTGGTTCGAAAACCAAAGTTGACGCTTCTTTAAACACAAAATTTTTAAGAGTTAAAAGAATTTTGTTTATGAAATTGAGAAACAGATTCAAGAAACAATTTTCAAATAAAACCTGAGGTTTAACCCGAGCCCACGAAGTATCACATAACCCCTAACCATCCGATCAATTTTGTTCTCAATTATTCTCAAAATTGAGAACATTCATGACCTCAAGTTTGAGAACAATGTATTCGTAGTTTTTATGAACAAGTGATGTCTTAAAAATAAATAAATGTTTGTAAATTAATAGCATCTATTTTTTAATGTTTACCAATATGGTCCTTGTTACCCTTGATGTTTTAAATCGACTATTATTTTATTTGTTTATTTTCCTTCAAGTTTTTGTCAGCATGTTTGTGTGTGCAATCATATAATTAAATAACAAAACATTATTAACACATTTAAGAGCACATTTTTAAAAGTAAGGCTCTGGTAATTTATTTTTTCTGGGGAAATTCTGAAGAGACGTGCAGTGTAGCTTCCGTTGCACGAAGCCCAGATAACCCGTGAGGGTGGAAGTCTCACTTCTGCTTATTTCATTGATACTTTAAAGGGAATACTATAGTCCCTAATTACTGGATCTAGAACAACCTAACCTGAGCCCTGACAATCTTGGCGAAATGGCAGTAAATGTCATTATTTTGCTGAAAGTACGGCCGATTCCTATTGACATAGAGAACCTTTCGTTTTCACACAATTGTATCGCCCAGTTGCCAACTACTACTACTACTACAAAAACTACTGGTTGTCGTTACTCTTCTGTATAGTACAAGCCTATATTGAATGACTCTAGGGATACGAACTTTGTCACGCGAGCGAAGGTCGGAACTTGCGCCACACCTAAGCCAGAAAATTTATTTGAAACTCGTTTCGCGGTAAACCATGGCTCCTTTAATGGTCCTAATAGACCGGTCGAAATTTATGCTCCCATAAATTTGTTATCACTTATCTTTTACATTCGTGCCCGGCAATTTGCAGGATCTATAATATATACTGGATGGACAGCGCAATATTAAGGAAACGCGACCGATGCAGGGTTACTTGGAGACGACTATTTGGCTACTTTTCCAAGTTTGGCGCTGATGTTTGGTTCCTCTTTACCATCTTTTGGACCTTTATCGCACTCATCAGAGATTAAAAAAACTGAATGTACTGCTAAATGACGTAACAATTTGCAACTAAATGGATGCCTGCGCCATTTTGCTGGAGTCAAATTGGTCGTGCTTTGGGAAATTCGTTAGCACTGGAAGCAGTTCATCCGGTGTTACATTATAGATCGTTGATCATTTATTGCTGTTTTTCACTCATCTTCTACCGGGCCCCCTAACCATGTACTTAAAAGTTAAATTATGCAGTGCATACTGCTTTGAAATTATGAATGTTAAAGAAATATAAATGTGTTTCATGGGACTTATTCTTTATCGAGAGTTGTTTGATTGAGAGGGATGGCTGGCGGTCTGCCCAAAGAATTAACAATTTCTCTCCCGATCATTCCATTTGGAATCCTCAAACTTGCGAATTTTTCCTCACTGTGTTAAACTCGCACCTCAATTATTTTAAATAATTTTTTTCAGGATAATTAAGACTAGTATAGAGTGAAAAACTAGAAAAAAGTCAAATGTTTGAGGATGAAAATTTTTCAGGTCTTAAATTGTTAAGACGTAGTCAGTTAACACTAGGACTTATTTCTTTTAAATATCAGTGAGGAAGCTTTTCGGCTAGGTTTAGGCTATACATTGGAGACATAAATAGCGTAAGCATGACTAAACTACTATTCTAAAAAAATACAAATGATGCATTGCTAGTTGAGATTATAATATCACAAGCCTTTTGTTAGGTCCCGAATTGCTTTTGCAGTGAAACGGTAGTTAGTGTAATCTATGAATATGAAGTTATCTGCAGAGAACATTACCAAAGGTTAATTGTGTGATACGAAAATGAATATTTTAAAAAGTAGGAGCCACTGTAGGAGTGTAATAAATCGATTTTTAGAGATCATTTTTGGAGAGGAAAATGCTGTGGTTGTGGCTCCGCAATAAATCTTTTTTGGTAAAAGTGGTTCCGCCCGTGTTGTTAAAATTTTCTTATTAATGCCTTCATTTTTTAAATTGTTAGATTTGCATTGAAAAATGTTGGAAAATTTATGGCTGTGAAAGGATGTGAATTGAACTTGATTTGGTTAATTTGTATTGTATACGTACATGTAGATTGTAACTGTCCTTGGACATGAAATATTGTGCGTTGCGAGTCATTTTCTTTATGAAGAAATTAACAAAAATGTGAAGATTTTATTAGAATTAGAAGCAAAAAAAGTTGTTACTAAGCAAGAAAAATAGTTAAAGAGACTATTTAAAAAAAATATTTAAAAAAATCGTTCGCGGCGCTTTCTCATATTTTGTAACTAGTAATTAAAATTACAAACACCCGCTGTAATAAAATACACAGAAGTAGTATACTTCATCAATGTCTATTTTAAGTTCAACGAAATTCTTTAGCTCCTGCTCAGTAAAACGATCAATCATATGAAAACCTAATACTCGTTAAAGACTATTTTGAACTATATAATTGAATAAAAATCCTTTATTATTCTCGTGTTGCATAAGTTGACCATGAATTATGTATAACTCCTACTCAATAACATGATTCACTCATCTGAAGATCATGCGACGACAAATTGTAAGAAGCATGCCCAGATCCCTCATCCTATAATAGGGTAAGGTGGGGTAAGTGGGCCACCTTTTTGGCATAATTCGACTTCAGACCCTCATACCACTGGATGTAATCGGCCTAACAATTTTTTTTTTGTGGTCCATTCTCTCATATGTTAATACTGTACCCATCACAATCTTAACACAAATTGACAAAAAATAAATATAAAAAATATGTTTTTCGTTTCGGTCATCCGAGTGGCCCACTTGCCCCGCTAGGTGGGGTAAGTGGGCCACCCCCTTAATATATTTTTACACATAACTGGTAGAGATATGGCTGGGCAAGTGGAATAATCTACATGATTTTTTAAGTGTTTGGAAAAAAAAAGTAATCATGTATCTTTAATGGTTCCCCCATAGCAACTTTTTCTGGTTTGCAAGCTTACTACAAGAAAACATACGTTAATTTTCATCTTGTCATTTTTGCATGTAGTGTAAAAAAATGTTAGGGCTGCAGATTTTAAACTGGCCTATGTCAATGAATAGGACTATGAATAGTGTATATGACTAACCCTATGAATCAGTAAATATGACTTTTTTTAAGTATATTAAAGAGTTGGGGCAAGTGGGCCAGGGGTGGCCCACTTACCCCGCCATTGTGGTGGCCCACTTACCCCAAACGCGGGGTAACTGGGCCACCCCAATTTTCTTTTAACCTTATCAACATCACAAATACATGACACTACAAAAAGATACTATGATTTATACACTTTCAAAATATATAACATTTTGTTTTGTATTATGAATCGTTTGGAAATAAATTTAAAAAATAGTATGATGGCGTGAATTACGAAAAGATGCAATTTTTAAAATTTTCACAAAAAGGGTTGTACCTTGTTACATACTTAAATGAAAATGATGCCATAATGTTTCCTGCATCTATTGGGGTAAATAAGTAAAAATAATGCAACAGATTTTTTTTTTACGTCCATAATTCGGGAAATGCCAGGGGGGTGGCCCACTTGCCCCAATGGCCCACTTACCCCACCTTACCCTAATCTCTAAAATACATTGAACACAATGCGAGTCTTGGTGATATCCCTTAACTATACTTTACTCACGACCTCATTAAATTTCAAATGGTTATGATAAGTTTTTTCAGGAATATTAGAATAGAATATCAGTTTGAACACATGACACTTTCTCATATTTTGTAACCTGTAATTAAAATTACAAACACCACTTTAATAAAATACGCAGAAGACTCCATTCTATTGCTATGATCAACATAATTCTTTAGCTTCTGCTCAATAAAACGATCAATCATCTGAAAACCGAATACTCGTTAAAGACTATTTTGAACTATATAATTGAATAAACATCCTTTATTGTTTTCGTGTTACATAAGTTGTCCATGAATTATGTATAACTCCTACTCACTAACATGATTCACTCATCTGAAGACCATGCGACTACAAATTGTAGGAAGCATGCCCAGATTCCTCCATCCCATAATAATCTCCAAAATACATTGAACACAATGCGAGTCTTGGTGACATCCATTGACTACATACGACCTTATTAACTATCCTCAATATGGATGGTAGAAGACGAGTAATAAATAATTCCATAGTTGAACGTGTGAGAACTCGACGTTTAGATGCGGCACACTGCAATTTAATCCTGCTAGTCTTCTTTTTTAAGGAACACTCCGTGCCACCCTAACTTGGGTAAAAAACATATAGTAAAAAGGCAAAGGGAAAAGCGCGATTGGTCCGTTAGTTGGAAACTCTTGTAAGATAATATTTACATACAAAATGATCTGAATAGAATTTAACCAAATACACTTTTTATTCTGATAAAATTGCGAAATTCTCAAATAATATGCAAATCTGTTAGATCTTAAATGAAATTAATGTTTTAAGCATGTTTTCTGGATGGATTCACAAATAATTTATGGTACTCTTTACATCCGCGGAAGGATCTTCTCCATAGCATATTTCTATTTACCCAACTTAGGTAGGCAAGGAGTGTAGTCTGCTTTTTTTAAGGTAGCGAACAATGTGTCCTGATAAAACAAATTGTTTTCTATTCAATTAGCCATCGAAGATCGGATAAAATTGCTACTTTGAAGAAACTTTTGTATCTTTATTCTATCGGGTTGTTGGCTTGTCGTCTAGCTGTTTTTTTCTTCCAAGAATGAGTAGCTGTTTTCAATTATTATTTTTCTTTGGTGAAGATTGTGTGGTGAGATTTAGAATGTAATTGCTTCAAAGCATAGATTGGGAAATGAAATGATCATTTTATTAAAAAAGTGACACTTTATTGAATGGTTATTGTAATTAAATTAGGAGATTGGGAAAAAATTCTTTGGCAACTGAATGGATTGAAAACATTTATACATTTGAAGATTGCTTGTTAAAGATTTTTATTCATCTGAAATAGACTTATTAAATTTATTTCAGAAGAATAATAAAAAGTAAAATCTGCATTGAAATTTTTATAAACTTTATTATAGTAATAAGTATTTAATTGCTTTGAGATGGTTTAGAGTTGTTATATGAAATTATGGTCGTGAATGATTTGCTTTTTTAAACTTCGCAAGATGTTAATAATATTAATTATTATTAAACACTATTTTAATTTTTACTTATGCGAGAAGAAAAAATATTGTGGGTTGAAGTAGCGTGGATTTCAGTGGATTTATCTATAAAATTTAACGAAATACAGCACGGTCCTATCATTTTTTTTGTCCTCGCAAGGAGTGAATATAATATACATGATTATAAAAATATACTTTTTTGCTATATATATTTTTTATTTCTATATGGATATCAATTTTTAGAGAACAAATTCTTAAAACCAGTAAAATTTGTTTAACCCTCTAATTACAGTGGTTCCCAACCTGGGGGCGATCGCCCCCAAGTGGGCGATTTGTGTTATCAAGGGGGCAATAAATAGCTTGGGGGCGATAGGGGGGCGATGAGTATTCAAAGGAGGAAAATTATAATAATACATTGTACCATTCTAATTTTTATTGATCACCTTGACAAGTTAAAACTGACATGCTTACAAGATGTGATCAAGTTAGAAATACGTGATTCTATTGTACAGGGTGAGGCAAACAAAACCGGCCCCGAGATGGAGATTAGAATACGACAGAAATGTTGCCAAGTCTAAAACCAATACAAAAACAGGCTTACTCACTGAAGCTATTGATCGCTTCAATATTATAAGCCCAAGCAAACGCTTGGCGACTTATTTGCCGGCAACTACGCTACGCTTTTAAGGGGTCATAGGAGTCTTAAAAATGTGCAAAGAAGGTATTAAAAAGCATAGTTTGATCTTTCATGTAATTTTTTAACTACTCAATTTATAAGTATATTTTTTATATGTAATTCTATAAGCTTTATTTAATATAAAGCAAATTTTAAAATTTATGAAACTTTAGCCAAAACTAAAATAAATGATATTAAACATAAAGCTATTTGAACACATTGTGATTAGGCTTGCGCGGCAAATTTTGAGGTCAAAATTGAAAAAATGACCTAGAAAATGACTTTATATTGTACAAATATGTACAAACAAAGACTTATACCTAAATTCTCAGCTCAATTTTAATTGGAAATTATTTTAAGAACTTTTTCTAAAAAAAAAAATAATAATAAAATTTTTAAAATTTTGATTTTAATTTTTTTTAAAATCATTTCTTATTAAAATTTGAGCTGAGAATTTAGTTATAAGTCTTTGTTTATACATATTTGTACAATATAAAGTCATTTTCTTGGTCATTTTTTCAATTTTGACCTCAACATTTGCCGCGCAAGCCTAATCACAATGTGTTCAAATAGCTTTATGTTTAATATCATTTATTTTAGTTTGGCTAAAGTTTCATAAATTTTAAAATTTGTCTTATATTAAATAAATCTTATAAAAAATTATAGTTCTTATATGTTGAGTAGTTAAAAAATTACATGAAAGATCAAACTATACTTTGTATTCTTTGCACATTTTTTAGACTCCTATGACCCCTTAAAAGCTAGTTGTAATGGAATATAAACAAGGTTAGTAGAGCTGATCAAGATTTAGTGATTATTTGATTGTTTCGATCGTTATTTATCCTAGAGAACCGGACCTTTTTGTATTTGGTAATACAAACATTCTAAATTGATTGCAAGACCCTAAATTTGCATTATGGGACGTCTTCATACAATACGAACTAAGATCTGAATTCGCCACTAGTCTATGAGTAGCTCTAATGTGAAGCTAATCCGATCCAACCAATGCAAAAACAGGTTTCAGGCGGCTTCAAGAGTTTTTCTCGCCAAGCATTTTAACGTATTCCCATCTCTAGCTCGGGGCCGGTTTTGTTTGCCTCACCCTGTAGATTCTCATTCTTGTTTGAAGCCGTGGGTTGTGGATAAACTTGATAACTCTTTGCAGACGTAGTTTGTAGATCTGAAGTATGACTGTGATGCAAAGATCATTTTCAAGCAGAGAGGTTATGTGTTAGCCTGCATGAAACTTATTTACACTTATCCACAACTGTGGTAAAAAGCCAAACTACTTTTCATCTCGTTCCCGTCAACATATTTAGTTGAAAAAGGATTTAGTTTTGTTATCATTAAGCTCCTTACTAAACAAAGAAATCAGTTGGACATTTGCCTCAAAGACTTGCGCATGAACTTGACAAAAGATAAAATAATAAAAAAAGTTTTCAACATCAAATTTTTTCTTTAATTTTTTATTGCCAACTCTCTAAAATTTTGCAGAATACAGTTCATAGATCTTAGTTAATTATTTCACTTTTGTTCTTTAAAATAATCTGTTAAACATTTTATTTTTTATTTTTTACTTAAGAAAGAGTGCCCGGATAAAGCTGTTTTGGTTGTTTTCTATATGATAATTAGTGTTAAAAATAATAAAATTGACTTTATTAGTTACACTTTAACTTAAATTATAATTGAACAAAACATGAAACTTAAAAGGGGCGATATGTGTTAGTGAAATTAACAAAAGGGGCGATGGTCCAGAAAAGGTTGGGAACCACTGCTCTAATACATACCGTTTCGTTTGACAACAAGTAACATAATCCACTTTATTCTATGAAATTGGAGCTCCCACTGGACAAATTTGTGTTTTTTCATCTATTACAATCCATTTTGAATTTTTAGATACTAATAATCCTCATAGATGACAATAGTAAAAGTGTATTTAAAATTGAATGGTGAGGTTATTAACTGTTGTGAAATTACGTTTTTGGCAGTATTCAAAGGATAATAATATTAGTAGTACTAAATACAAATAAATTGTTTTGAAAAATTATAGTTAATGAAGGTAATTTTGTAACATATTTAGTAGTTTTCCAGTCATTATTATTAAAAATTGGAATTTCGTAGTTGGTTTTCGTCACATGGAAAAATAAATTAAAAAAAGAAATTATTTAAATTCCTGTGCAGTTAATTTTTTTTTCAGTATTTTTCCCATTATGTATTAGTATTAAAGATACATACATATTTTTTGGGATGAAAATAAAAATTCATGCATTAGAGGGTTAAAGCTATTTTGAAAAACCTATCGAGTATCAACTCTAAATTTAAGCCCTATCATTTTCCTCCCTGCTGTATCTCTTAATTTATATTTACAAAAATAGTATTTTATAAATGCAGACCCTAATGAAACTCCTTACAATCTACTGTTTAATCATCATAATTACAAAATAACATTTGTTCAGGGGACTATTAAGATGTTTTTGCAAGCAAACCTTAGTCCACATTCCAGGTATTCAGAGACCAAGTATCTCCGTGCCTCGTAAGTGGTATGTCCTAATGAACTCCGACGACTCTAAAGGGACAGAAATAGACCTGATGGTCTTACCTGGCACATTCCTGATGGAAGTTCCACGGCGTTTATTCAATCTACTACTGTTCTAGGGGAGTTTTCATCGCTCTAACCTCATCGCTTTAACCTCATCGAAGTCGAAGTATATCTGTATCTGTATATCTATATCTTGAAGTGTTCGCTTAAAGTACTAATTGATCTCATATGAACAGTACACGGGAAAAACAGATTGATTTTGTAGAGAAGTTTCCTTAGCAGGCCACTTTGGCGATGATAGCGAGTGATCGCCTAAAATTGTGTATGAAAACCAGTTAATACCACAGAGATCATAGTTAAAATAATAGAGTGGTAGTCACGTGACCTCCAATGAAAACGACGGGACGCGCAGTTAATGAAGCTCCAATGAAACCAGTGTTGTAGGTCACGTGATCTGCCACTCTAATACTTAACTACTCTCTCTGTGGTTCCTAGCTAACAAGATTCAGGCGATTGACGATCCCGGCGCTTGGACCAAGCGAAGAAGAAAGAGAGAAACCGGTTTTCTACCGCCAATGTCCGCCAAGTAGACAATTGCGGGCGTCTGGCTAATAAATCAATCGGTTCTTCCCGTGTACTCTTCATATGCAGCGACCAGCAAAATGGCAGACGCGAGTACTCAGCAGCGAATAATGCGCCATTTTGCTACGCATTTATAACTTTATAGCTAAATCATAATTATAGTTAGCGTAAATTAATTGCTAAAAGGAAAAAAATCGTTGGCTATATGAATTGCTAAAAGGCTGAAAACCGACGCAAAAGTTTAAGAAGAAGCCAAAACAGTTTTCTAAAGGCATCTGGCATCATAATGTTTTCTTAGCATTTATAAGTATACAGGGTGGTTATAAAAAAACGCTCGCTATTCGGAGTGGTCTGTAGCTCGAATGAATAATCCAAATGCATTAAAAATTTAGACACTTACTAATCAAGAAGGGGGGAAAATAATGGAATCATAAAAAAGATGGAATCCTTAAAAATTTTCTTAAAAAAGAATAATCATAAAAAACAAACTCGTCTCTTGACCATGGTTCTAAATTACGAGGCATAGCCGATTATGGCTAATTACTGCCCAACACATCCAATTACGCCTCGTAATTTAGAACCCTGGTCAAGTGACGAGTGTTTTTTTTATGATTCCATTCTCCCCCCCCCCTTCTTGATTAGTAAGTGTCTCAAAGTTTTTTGCATTTGGATTATTCATTAAAGCTACAGATCACTCCGAATAGCGAGCGTTATTTTATAACCACTCTTTATATAAAAGAACTAGCTGTTTTACCCGACGTTGCACGGGTAGAGGTGAAAAAATAATTTTATAGTCAATTTAACTATTTTTTCTTTCATTTGAGTTACATAAGATATGAAGATTACCCAGTAATTTTTTTCCATTTAATTACCCATCTTGGATATAGAAATATTAATATTAAAAGAAGCTCAAATTAAAGCGAATACATATTTAAGTAAAAAAATAATCTGTAAGAATTAAAAATAAGCTACTCCAGCAAACAGCAAACGATTTGCATTTTTTTATAAGTTTATTTGCTTTTTAATAAGCTTATATCGCTGATAACGTTCGTTATTGTAAAGTACAAAATCCCGCTACTTATATTACATTAAAAATTCAAAATTTAAAAAATGTTATAAAATTAACAGATAATGTCGTAGTAATTTCCCGAATAAAAACATTTTAGCCCATTTGGCGTGTTTGAAAAATTTGGTGAGGAAAATATATAGCTACCATTACACCCATTCAGTTCTAGCGCAAAGACCATCGCACAACCAACCAGCTATTTAAAAAAATGCTCTTTTGCACGTTCTTTGTAATAATTTGGCGAGTTTGGCAAAGTAATTGGCGAAAGAAGGAAGACATGAAACCCTAATATGCATCTGTAGTGCAACGGTCTTCAAAAAACAACATAATTCAGTAAAAGCTTAACTATGCTTTTAAAAAATTCATAAAATCATATATACACAATAAAATAATAGAATGGAGACTGGTAGGATTATGTAACTTGAAACATATCCAACTATTTTTTCAAATTATTAATTTTGTTTCTGAAGGCAATGAACAAATATTAAATAAATTAAACATTTTCAATTTCAATTGTTTTCTAAAAAGTTTTATTTAAATTTTTTCTGCCTGATGGCATCACTAAAGAGAAAAAATGATCAGATTTGAGCGAAAGTGGTGTATTTTTTCCCTTAAAACTTTCGAAAACGATAGAAGGAATGGTCCAATTCGAAAAATTCTTAGCCTATGTTTGCTTTGGAGATGAGATGAATTTCTGTGCCAAATTTCGTGACAATCTGTTGCGTGGTTCTTAAGTTTTTGCGTCCTATACAAACAGACAAACAAACAGAAGTCGCCTTTTATGTATAGGGGAAGGTGGGTTACCTTGGACCTATTTTAACTTTTCAATTTTTATTTTCTTAATTACTTGCAAAAAGTGAATAAAAATATTTTTACTGAATACTTTATGTTGTTATATACAACATATATTTATTTCAACATGTTATTTAAATGATTTCAACTATTAAAAAAATAAATACAGAAGATTGTAATTAGGACCGAGGTACACCACCGGCGGTGTACCTTGGTCCAACCGGCAGTGTACCTTGGACCAATTATTAACAGGTAGAGAGACTCGATTTACAGTCCTGAAACTAATATGTATTAGCCACATAATATTCAAATATACATTTTACAACCTACTCTTATTTCTAGCCAAGAATGTAGTAATTGGTTATGTTAGGTCAATTGGCTCAGTAAGGGGTTTTATTGCCTTAGTTTTTTTTAGTGCCCTTTTGGCTTTTTCAGCTGCAATGCAATCTTTCTCGGGTGTATTCGTTAAAATGCAGCATAAAATTAAACTGTTATTTCATGCCATAGAAAAACATTTGGCTATCTTTCTGTCTTAAATTTGAAAAAAACAACTCAAATATTCCCCCCTATGTTTATTCAACTAGGCCTAAACGTAAAAAGGATGTTCTGCTTAGATATTTATTATAAAAAATATCTTTTTAGATGAGCATACAATAATTATTTTCTATATTATAACAATATGGTTAAAATTTTATAGGCTTCCATAAATCTGAATAATTAACTACAAAAAAAAATTCTTTATCACATCATATCAAAATTTCTTACAAATTTCCATTTTTCTAAATTTAACAAATCAGGGTTGCATATTAATAGCTTAAAATACTTAATTCTTCAAAGGAAAGAATTTACTTGAATTTTAAAAAAGGGGTTTCAACAATCTGAAGCACATAAGGCCTATAGTAGTGTACCTTGGACCAGTCCAAGGTACACCACTTGCATTAGGTTCGAGGTACACCACTTGGATATTTAAAACAAAATAGTTAATCACCAAATTAAGGTTAGACTTAACTTAATTTCAAGCACACTGTTTTATAGCTAAAACTTAGCTTTATATTGCATAATCATTGTTTCTGAATAAACACTACATGTTTGAGTAAAAAATTACACTAAAGAATCTGACAAAAATTTACTTTTGAACTGTGAATTTAGTTTTTCGAAACCTCTTTAATAAATTGACCTTTTAAACAAACAGATAGAACTTCACTGAGATCCCTGGTAGCAAATACTTTAACTGCATGCGGTGCTGTTTCAATATCTAAGCTAATCGAGCTAGAATCAGCATAGGTTCGAGGTACACATACGTCCAAGGTACACCACTTACCCCTATACTAGATAACAGATCGTTGGTTGATACTTAGCAGTGGATCAGAAAAACTGATACTAAATTCATAACCAAATTGTATAGTAATTTGCATTTTATTTCAGCGAAGATTGTAATAACACGTTCACTGGGAAAACACTGTTTGGAAAAGGCAATGTAAAGACGTTTTCCCCCTTCTCCACAACAATATAATTTTCACAATATGATAAAAAAAATTTGGGTACTCGAATGTTTACCAAATAGTCGAAAGAAATCTCTGAATGGTATAATACCATAAAATTATTTTGACTTAAAAGATTATCATGAAAAACTGCGACGTTAAAGCATTTTATTTAACTGTTTAGAATTAGTTGGTTGCATTCGCAAATAAAATTTCAACAACAATATTAGTGATGGATCTTCATTATTTCTGTGCAAAAAATATATACTTACTTCCTGTATGGAATTTATTGTGTATATATGCAGAGGTTTTAAGAAAGGTTAAATATTATTGTGAAAACTACAACGATTAAGCATCCTGTTTTACTATTTCGTATTAGTTGGTTGGAATCATAGATAATTTCAATAACAAAATTAAGTAATGAATCTTTATTATTTCTGTGCAAAAACATTGACCTACTTCCTATGCATATTTCTTTTTTTGTCTGTGTACAGGTTTTAAAACAGATTAAAGATTATATTGTGAAAAAATACAAATATTAAGCAATCGATTTTACTTTTTCGAAATAAATTGATAGAACAATACAGGAAACAGAAGCGTAATGGCCTAAATAGTTTGATAATATGCATGAACAACCATAGACAATTTCAGCGAGAAAATTATGCAATTGATTGTCATTATTTCTGTGTAAAAATATTCATCTGCTTCCTGTATAGAATTTATTGGAAACGTATGCAAAGATTTTAAGAAAGATGAAAGATTAATCAAATCATGAAAAACTACATTAAACATTCTATTTTACAGTTTCGCATTATTGGTTCGTATTGATCGAACAATACAAAAGAGTCCAAATGCTTTATTCTAAAGTTTGCTCTTAAACATTCACAGATAATTTCAGAAATAAAACTTGTAATGGATCTTTATTATTTCTGTGTATATATTTTATACTTCCTGTATATAATTTATTGTATATATGTATACAATTTTATAATGCATGTTAATTCATTTCCACAGGCTATCTGATCCACCTGAACTGGTTCAACTTGTGCAAATTATATCCTAAAGAACCCAAGGATACACTCTTAAAACAAACACTCCCAATTTACCTCAGTCTGAGTGGATTTCACTCCTCCAGACTGGAAAATGCACTTCTCCTTTTCGAGTGGATCCTTTGTGCGTTAAACCTCCGACAGGATCACTCCAAACGAGTGATTTTAACTCAGTCTGAGAAAATATGCATGCCTTTAGGGTGTCGAAAATGCACTTCTCCAACTGGAGTGGATTTCACTCTTTTGTTTTAAGAGTGTATCGCTATCAATTGTGGGGAAAGGTAAAGACAGTAGAACTGTCATCCTTATTAATTACCCGTTAAAATAACAAACGAGGCTGACAACTCAGCTGAATGCGATACTCGAAAATTCTTCCGATGCAGAACATCGCTCGCTTCTCCATCCATTAAAAAGTGCAGAAAGGAACTTGGAGTCGCATCAGAGAAGACGTACAAAAATATAAAGACAAGATACAAGATATACCTTTCTGTTGTTTTTGAACAGTGACGCTTTCAGGAACCAAAATTGATTTTAAATGACCCCACATGGTATAGTGATAGTGGTAGTGTAATCGTTTCCGGCTGCCTATTTCTAACCTCCTTGTAGGAGCTTTAACACAGCCAATAACGCCTCGTAATTTAGAGCCCTGGTCAAGTGACGAGGTCGACACCTGAGCGGGCACACAATGGAACTTCGAGCGACATCGTACACTGATTCCATCGGGACTTCAGACTCCACACATTTAACGAGCACGTCTGTCCCAGTGTACTCGGGCCCATCCGTCACGAGGTAAATGACCCCATGGCTAGGTTGCAACGTTACTTGCTGCCTATTTTTTGCCTCTAGTACAGTAAATTAGTCTCTTAATTTTTAACCCTGGTCAAGTGACACGCGATCGACACCTACCTATATAGGTCAGTTGTATGATTATAAAGCGACTGTCTATTTATGACGTCCATGAGGGGCTTAATTATATACAGGCAATTTCTTCTTGTAATTTAAAACGTAAAAAGGCCTCAACGCAGTGTAGTTCTTTAAATTCGACCTCAAAGTTAAATTTTTTATTTAATGTAATTTTTTTTAAATTGTGAAAACCTACTGGGAAATATACTCAAGTCTATATGAAAACAATGCGACGGTAGCGTTAGTATAGTCCATATACAAATGATTTAACTAAAACTACATTTCCTTGTTTTTCCTTTTTTCCAACAGAGTCCTTTGTTTTGCTAGCAGTGATGGCTCTACCGAGACCTTATTCTACAATTAGAATGAGTTTTTTGCTGAGCTTGTACCATTTTTTTTATTTGTATGTTTTTAGACCTATGGATAATTAATTAAACTGCAAATTAATACTATTTCAGCCTTTTTACTTCTCTTTTATAAAAGCATGTTATAAATAAATATTTAACCATTAAATATTAAGTTTTCTCAGAAATTTAATTTAAAACGCCTTTGAGCAATTTTAGAATAGTAAATATTTAACGTTTATTAAAATATTTAGGTTTGGTAGTATGCCAAAATTTCTGAAAATGTCAAGTGGTACAAAGGCGCAATAAGGTTAGGAACCCCTGTTCTAAAGCATATCAAAGTAAGGCTGATCGTTCTAAGTTCTTAGCCATTGTCATTTGTAAATGAATCGGAAGAGAAGTAAAGAACACCTTGCCATTTGTTTTCCAAGACCAGTGGTTCAGGAGTTTATACCATTCAGCGAATAAAACACTGTGTGCTTGTAAATCACATTAAGGATTAGGTTATTCCTAGCATCTGGCTGTAAATATCCTAGCTGCAGATTTTATTTTTACCGGCAGCCATTTCGGAATTCCGCACTGTCAAGGTAACGACGCCGGTGATTAACCTTTGACTCGCTCTGAAAGCCGAAGATGACGGTGTACTAACTTTTTCTTGAGCTCTGTGTTTCTTAGTCGTCTTGATCCTGAAATATCTGAGATTGTGAATCTAAAGCCCATTTCACACCTTGTCGCAACTACTTGTAACTCACATAAGACACCATGCATTTAAAAGTTGCACTCGAGTCCCGAGATTTTTTCATGCGAGCACGAAAAAATCTCAAGTTGCATGTACCGTTAGCCAATCAGAATTCAGTATTTGTTTGGCTACATTGTGGAAACCGACCGTAAGTTTGCAGTATACAAATGTTCTACGAGAAAAAGGGTGAATAGTTCTCATTTTCGAGTGCGTGAATCGAATACAATAAGGTGTTTCACATTAAATGAACACATTTATTTGTTATTTCAAGACATAAATTTATTATTTTTATTTGTTAAGCTTCAGTTAGAGTGTTGTTTTAATTATTTTTTCCTTCGATTTTGACGTACGACGCACGAATTCGACGCACGAATATCAGGGTCGAAGGAGCAGCCAATCAGAGTATGCGAAATTGCGGCGCCAGCCGGGTTGTTTACCCAGTTTCCTCCGCTCAGTACATTTCTCTGCTGCAAACTTAAGCTCGGTTTTTGTGTAGCTTTCCTTGTTTGCAAAAAAAAAAAAAAATGCGAAATTAAAAATGGGTAGTAAATGGACGGCAAAAATGGAAATTGATCTTATTAATCTTATCTTATCGATCTTAGTCTATGGTTTGAATAAAGTTTATTTACAAAAAGATAGAAACTTGCCAAATTGTGAGATAAATAATTTTTTGTATAAACCCGAAAAACCAGGTTACCACAAGTTACGAGTTGCAGTTGCAACGGAATTGCAAGTGTAGTTGTGAAATAGGCTTAAATGATACTAACTAAAATAAATATGACGGTTATTTAGCGAAAAGTTACAATCATGGACAATTTATGAATAATTATATTCATGAGCCACATAATGGTTCACGCTCATTGGAAATATCTGAAAGCAAAATTTTAATCCCCCCACCGACTAATGCCTCATCTGTCGCAGTTTCCAGAATTTAAAAAATCATTGACTCCACTTTCTCAGAACTGAAGCTCATCCTAAGACAAAAACAAAAAGCAATGAAACAATTCGAGCAATGATATGTGCTTAAAACTGTTTTTATTTACGTTTTCAATTTTTATAAGAATGATATTACTTACCAAGAACGGCCTTTAATGATAGTAAAAACATATTGTGTTCAACATTTTAATTACCTGCATATTGTCACATGGTACGCTATTACGACTCATCTTAAAAGAGATTCGTCAACATTTATGCTCATATATACAACTCACATCAAACTTATTAAGGAAAGCGCGTTTATTTAAAATGTATGAAGCTGAGCTATAAAATGTATGAGCTATAAAATTTATGTAATGTATTTACGTGAGCCATTGAATCCATGGATTTGCCAAAATCCAAATTAGGGTTAAAAGCGGTCGAGCAGAATTTCTAACCCAAATGATAGTCAGTGTCCGAATCGAATCCATGGTATGAAACATCAAACCCTCTTTCATTGGAGGGTTTGCCACCCCTCCCTCCCCCCAAACAAGTATAATTTATTTTTAAAATTTCAATTATTTTTCATCAATGCCATAGCTAAAATGATATTATCATGTCAAATGAGATATCGTCTTCGACAACAACCGATAACATTACGACATCGAAAATAACGACACATTGAGTGGCCACACGATAAACTCAATCCATCTTCACCGCCAACAATGCTTTCAGTCAGAAATGAAGGATCAAACAAACAAACAGTCAACATTGCTTTCAGTCAGAAATGAAGGATCAAACAAACATTTTAAATAATTTATTCACAAAAAAAATAGCTTGACAGAAAGCAATGCCCTTCAATTGTCGAATGAAGTCATAAATTGTGTTCTTTTCACAGGCGATTTTGAAAATATAATTTGCAAAAATTAAGAAGTTTTTGTTCAAACAGAGAGATATATTTATTGTTTCAAAAAATAACTCGGGATATTTACTTCGAGATGTGTTTTCTTTCAATAGCTTTTAGAATTAGTTTGTACTTCGAAAATAAATTGTTATTTCAGTTGAAGGCAGCTATTCAATCATCTTTACCTTTCTTTACATATTATTATTGACATGAAGTTATCAAAATATAGAATCTTCAAAGTTCTTAAATCCATTACCATAATTTTATCTTCAAAAAATGTTTAGTTTAAAATGTTATTTTTATTGGTTTTCTTGAGATCAAAGTTTTAATCCATCTTATTCAATAGAGTTCGAACAAAATGTCAAGTTTTTTTACTCTATAATATTTACCTTAGCTTTGTTGCTCTGGTTAAAAACTATTTTCTATTCCATAACTATAATGCATACGTGTCAACACTTCATTACTTGCGCACAAAAAAGGGGGAAAAAGTCAAGAACTAATGCTCTTCATATTATTGCTAAAGTAATAAAGCTTTACTGCAGATAGAAATTTATGTTGGAAAGATTAAGTTTTCAATGTTTTTGTCTTTTAATAGATTTTGATCCCTAATTATTTTCATAGTTCCTATTTTTTAAAGTCTTAGTTTACTATCAACTCAGTTAAAGATTGTTTTTGTAGAGTTATTAAATTTTCTCCGAAGAACTGGCAAGTTTTTTTTTCAAAATGAACAAAAAAATTTGATTATAAAAAAAGTCCAAAACATTTTAAGATTTATGATCTCAATTTTGATATTTCAAAATATTTACACATGAGAATATTATTCTCTCAATCAAATAAAAACATATTTGAACTTTTATTTTAGGAGTTTTAATTTCTAAAGTGTGCTTTCAGGACAACATCAATTTGCAGTAAAACAAATATTACAATACTGTGAGGTAAAATATAACCGCAAAATGTGCGCAAATGCGGCGTAATTTTTTGCAGAAATTTCTTCTCGAAAAGTCTCCTATGTGTGAAACATGTCGTAAGCGTTTGCTTCACTAGCAGTGATTGGGTTAAACCTACTCGATATTTGAATGCTATATTGGATATTAAAAATTTTATTCAACTATGTATGTCAGATAAATTTTATTTGCTGTAAAACAAACACAAAAAAATTGCTACGTAAAAAAGCAACCGAAAAATGTGCAGTAATTAAAAAAAAATTCTTCACACAAAGTCTTACATATGTGAAACATGGCAAAAACGTTTGCTTCACTAGCAGTGATTGGATGAAACCACCTTCTTGTTTGAATGCTATTGGATTGCACTTTTCATATTCCTTATATTACTAAGTTCGTCAGAGCAACATCAAGCTATAAAATTCAGTAAGTTATCGTAAAAGTAAGTCCGTCAGCTTTAAGACAAGTTCTACAACACTGATGTAAAAAAACAACGCAAAATGTGCTGTAATTTTACAAAAAATTCTTTACACTAAGTCCCACATATGATATGTGGCTCTCATCACAATGAGAAGTCCTTTAAGTTCGGTATGTTCGACTCCAAGTCTCTGGCGCCACATCATTCTTCGTCAAGTCTTGGAGACAAAGTTGGGCTTTCTTAGCGGCGCAAAGAGCTACTCTTCAATTTCAGAGTCGTTAATCTTTGGCCCAAACATCCGAGTCCAACCGTTTGGGTGATGGTGCCAACTTTTTTCTTCAATGCTTTGTCGTTTGTTTCAATTTTATTTCCTAAATTACTAATTTCTTTAATTTAGGTGGTGAGGATTCATTGTTGTTGTAGATTGATGAATGTGTGCATGGAATTGTGAAAATATGTTAAAATAGTTTATATTGTATTTATTTTCTTTGAATTAGAATCAATTGATGATTAGAAAGGAATTAAAAAGTTCCATGAATTTTGTTCATTTACACTCTTAAAACAAACACTCCCAATTTACCTCAGTCTGAGTGGATTTCACTCCTCCAGACTGGAAAATGCACTTCTCCTTTTGGAGTGGATCCTTTGTGTGTTAAACCTCCGACAGGATCACTCCAAACGAGTGATTTGAACTCAGTCTGAGAAAATATGCATGCCTTTAGAGTGTCGAAAATGCACTTCTCCAACTGGAGTGGATTTCACTCTTTTGTTGTAAGAGTGTACGATAAATCAAACATTTGGTTTCGTAAATAGTTAAAACTTTAGCGGTGTTCTTATTATTGCAGTTATTTACATCAAAATTATTTTAATTTAAACAAAATATAATAAAATTATTATAAATTATTTTAAATATTTATGGTTTTTATATAATTTTACTATGTATAACGTATTACCTTACTTAATGATGATGAGCTCTTAAAAACGAGTACATTATATTTTAAATATTCCAAGGATTTTTTAGAATGTGATTATATAACTTTATCGTTATCGCTGACCCTGAAAACTCAAGAATGTTTCAAGACTGTATTTTTAGACAAGTAAAAAGGAAAGTAAGTAACCGAGTTATATGCGGCCCTATTGGTAATTACGCAATTTAATCAGTCGCCAACAGGGATCGTCCATTTTTAGGGGGCCAGTACCTTCTACCTAAAACTAACACGCAATTACATAACTGTTTTTATTAGTTTACTTTTCCCCCATTGATTGTTATTTATTGTGTTCATATTAGTTTTGGATGCAATACAAATATTCAAATTTTAATAAAAAGTTTTGCGTATTTTTATTAAAATTAATATTTTTTTATGTAAGCGGCTGTTTTTATTTTGTCTTAATTTTCTGGATTAACTTAATTTAAAATACATTTACTCATAATTTGTCGATTTTAATGACATGTTAGCTAATTATTTCCCTCTCCCCAATTTTAGTTACAAAATTAAGATTTTTTCTCTCTGTTTTTAACCATTTCGTTCTGGATGCATAATGAATAATCTATTCCACAAATTTTAGATTTTTAGGACAAAAAAATAAAAAAAAAATTGGGCAGAAAAGTTAACAAAAGTACGCGAAGTGCTCTCCTAATTATTTTGAGCAGTGTACACTACTTGCCAACCTAATTTGGGTAAAAATAAAGGGTGAAAAGGGAGAGGGAAATGCGCGATTGATCCGTTTGTTGGAAACTCTTGTAAGGTAATATTTACATGCAAAATAATCTGAATAAAATTTAACCAAAATACACTTTTCATTTTGATAAAAATGACAAATTTTCTCAATCAATATTCAAATCTGTTAGACCTTAAATGAAATGAATGTTTAAAACATGTTTTCTGGATGGTTTCAGGGCTGGGGAGCCCAGTCGGTTAAGCACTCGCTTAGCATGCGGAAGGTCCCAGGTTCGGGTCCAGGCATCGCCAAAATAGCTACCTACCTATAATCGGCCCGTGCAGCCAAAAATGTCCGACGAATAATACCCCGTGCAAGGGAGTGCACGTTAAATATCCTTCAAAGTCCTAACGCTGCTTACGACGCAACCCTTAACGGTTGCGTTGGGTGCCTTTTCAGGTGTTGGCTCGTCACTTGACTGTGGTTCTAAAATACGACGCCCGTCGCCAATAGCCCTCGTGTAGCTCTAGTGCGACGATAATTCAAACCTAATCTGGATGGTTTCACAAATAATTAATGGAACTCTTTACATCCGCGGAAGGATCTTCTACATTGCATATTTCTATTTATCCAACTTAGGTTGGCAAGGAGTGTAGATAAAGGGTTAAAACCCAGTCGCCACACCGGCGCCCCCGAAACCACTCTGACACTGAACTTCTGCAAATGTCAGGGAGTCCAACAACACACCGGGAATGTTTAGGGCCACAAAGTGATCACTCAGTGTCTAGGAATAGAGCGCTTGACTCAACCAGGCTGCTGTTTTTAACCGTGCACTCACCGTAATGTGCCTCTTCTTTTTTATATACTCTGGAATCTAGCTTTTTTTTCTTTCTTCCTTGGAGTGTTTGTAACTCTGTCAAGGTAAACTGTGGACTCAAGTTGACTCCACATCTGACTAAGTTGTTTGTAAAAGTTTCTTTTGGTTTTTGTAGCGACATTCGTGGTTTTTTTTTTTTTTTAATATGCCCTATAACCCTTTACTGACAAGGCAGTTTTAGAGAGTATGGAAAATTATTTTAACGTACATAAATATGTAAATGATTAGATAAATAACACAAACGGTCAAGTTTTATGTAAATTGTACGTTGGATCTTTTTAATAGATTTATGGGCAATTAAATGCGTCACGGAAAGGCATTTTGAACTGTAGAAATGAAGTTATACAATTATCAGAAAGCTATTTTCAAAGTAATTTTTTTTCAGTTTGTATATTACTGATGATGATTAAATGATTATAAAAAAAAGTTGAAATTTTTAAAAAAATATTATTATTTGATTTTTGGCTAATTTCTTTTTGTGTAACGGAATGAAATTTTTGCAACCAAGACTGCATCCTCATACTTAAAAATGGAAATTTCTGTGAATTAACAATACATTGAGTTTATAAAAAAATGCATATCTTAAATATGATGTATAAGCTATGTATTTTTTCTTAGAGCAACCAACCTGTAACATGGATTAAGGTATTAACCGTCATTTGACGTTACGGATTAACCGTCATTTGACGTAACGGAATGACCAAAAGTTTCATAAACAATTGTATTCAATTAAAACTGTGTCAAATAATAAGTTTAATATTTTTTATTGTCTAGAATACTCATAAAACATTTAATATTACATTATACACACTTACTTACAGATGAAAGGGTGAAAGATTTTTCAAACACTTATCGAGGTCGATTTCCAATTAGTTGAAATGTTTTTTTTTTCCTAAACAAATATTTTTTTGTCCACAGGGAGTCTATCTTCTTTTTCGGGAAATGTGAATGCATGTCCTTTATCGCCCCCCGCTTTTTTAAACCATAATTTGAAAGCTTCGATTATTATTTTTATTAATAAATTTGTTTTACTTATATGTAAATCATTTATTATTACAATTATGTTCTTGTAGATATAAAAAATCTTTGTTTTTCAGTACATTTTTAGTACAGTTGTATAATTTAAAATGTGACCCTTTATCAAAGATTTGACTTACAGAATATCAGCTATATTTTTATAAATATTGATAAAGAGTTTTATAAAATTTGCAAAATACGCACTTAGAGAGAAAGAGAGATACTCACTTGGAGAGAAAGAGAGCACTTAGAGCACGTAAGAGAGAAAAAGATCAAATGATTTTTCAAACTTTTCTAAAAATTATTTGATAAAAATACATAAATATACCAAGTTTCTCTCTCCAACCCACCAAAATATTTATTTTTTAAAGACAATACTTTTTTTTCCAGGTCCTTCCTGGGAGCGTCTGTAATGCTGCCATCTATTGCGATACATTTGAACTGTTCGTGATGCTACGGACGTCGAACAAGTCATCTTCCGAAGTCAATCCGAAGGATTCAGCGCTGTTATGCACTTTTTTTTAAATTTGTGATTTCTATATCAGTATACTGAAGAGTTGAGGACACCTTTTGTATTTCGATAAATATCAAACAAGATTTTCATCCCATAATTAAACTATTATTAATGCAATACTATAATATGAAACTGCATACGACCGTGTCCTGAGAGACTGATAGAAAAAATTTTACACAAAACTTCACAATGCTTTTTTTTCACTGCAAAATAATAACGCTTGTTGCATTTTAATGGTCCCCATTTGCTTAAGTTCCATTCTACAATAGTAATTCTACATGAGTATAATTTATGTTTTATGTTTGTACTAGTATTGTCAGTAAAGTGGTTTTTGCTTTCATTTTCTTTAAAGGTTTGAAATTTACCTCATGTTCAAAGTCTTTCCCTTTGCTCTCTATTTTCTGGTAGTTGCTTATTTATCTAACTTGAATCAAAATTATCAAAATATAAAAAATCAGCCAATATAATAGTATACCTAATCTTCAACAGATAAATCAAACAGAAGCAGTGACTGACACTACATTGTGGCTTACACTACAAAGTTAAAATGTTTCAAAAATAGAAAAAAAAATGCTTTTTATTTTAAAATTTAAAAAGTGTGGAATTGCGCAGAGGTTAATATATAAAGTATCTTAAAAATTTTTAGGCAGAGCTTTACTTAAAAAAAGTTATATAAACTTTTATATCTTTTCGTGACTTACACTACAGTCAAAAATGGGATATTTATCTTTCTTGTTATCTTTTAGTTATAAATGCCGATTACTAATAGTTATTTTTTATATTTTAATAATTTTTTCGAAAAAAATCCAATAAAAATAAAACTTTATTTAAAATTCAAGAATTCTAAATTATGAAAAAACATAACACATGCTTTCCAAAAAAGCAGCTACTTTGAAGCTTAATTGCTGCCACAGATGAAAACAATAACAGTTTTTGATGCAAAATTTTTACAATTCAAACTTTTTTAAATCACATATAAACGTTTCAACTGTAATGAAAAATATTTTTTAAATTCACCTGAGGTATGCATTTACATGGATTAAACTTTAAAAAGTTAAAATTTATCTCAAAGCATTATGAACTAAATTTTTGCGCTATTAACTTTTGAAACTGTAGTTTAAAAATAAATTTATAAATTCTTTTGTTATACATTCTTTCGTTCTTATTTAGCAAATGTATTTAATTAAAACGAATTTATTTACTGCCAAATTTTTTTAATGATTCTGCATTTCACATCCACAACGCAAAGTTTTTATTATTAAATGAAGACTCTTCCCACGCTAAACAAACCAAAGAAATAAAAAGAGAGTTTAAATAAAGCATCAAAAATAAAAACAAGCAGAGCCTCAAAACGTCACAGGCGCCAAAACGGAAAAAAGAACAAAAACTAACAACATTCTTGAGAAGGACGTTTCAGAAGGCCTTGGCAGCCATTATAACACACGTGACTGTTGCGTCACTGCATGACGTAACACTGTACCTACCATTGGTCGGCAGCGTGGGAATTTCAAACTATCGGCCAATCGCGTAAAATCACCAAGCGAACACCGAACACATGTTCGAAAAAGTTTTATTCCACCGGCGAACGAACGAGTTAAAGAGTTTGTTCTCTTCAGTTTCGGTTTCGGTGCGGGATCGTTTGCAACAATCCTTCCTCTTCTTCTAATATTTGGAAGTTGTAGTATACGAGATATAATAATAGTGGAATTTAATTTGTTTAAAAAAATTATTTTTAAATCTATATAACTAAATTGATAAAAGGCAAAATAGTTTTTTTAAATAACTATCAAGTAAATAAATTGAAAAAAAAAATTCTTTAGAAAAATTGAAAAATGTAAAATGTCTCCATGAAATTGTTGAACTTTACGAAAAATGTGTGCTGAAGGACCAACAAAGGAAATGTGTGTGATTTTTATATTTGTGGATAACTTAAATAGGTATGTAAACACCTTCGCAGTTGAATTTAATGATTTTGTATTTATCCTTTGTATTATGTACATTTTGTTTTATAATTTGTATTTCAAGCTTTTTTTTTTTTTAAGTCTTATTTTATTTTATGCTTTAATACATAAATATGTTATTATTGCAAAAGATCAATCATGGGCATTCAAGGTTCTTAGTTAGAATTTTTTTTAAAGTTTAAGATAAAAGATGTTTTTGATTATATTTAAACAATAATTGATTGATCCAAATTCTTAGGGTTTCAACAGGACTTTTACTTTTCTTTTATTTAAACTTTTATTGTTTGAAGATGAAATATAAATTAGCTTCAACTAACATAAATTTGAACAAATCATTAAAAATCTTAATTTCTCATATATAACTTTTTCATCTTGTGAAAATAGTACAAATTTAGTATAGGCTTAATTTGTTAAAATTTGTATTTCAAGCATTTTAAATTGTTATTTTTTTTTAAATAAAAGGTCTATATTATTTAATTCACATTTTTAGGGCTTATTTTAAGATATTTGTCCTTGTTAGGATTTGTTTAAATATCCGTTTAGTTTTACATAGTTTAAAAAAATGAATTGCATGTTATCACATAAAATCGTTTTACAAAAAAAAAAAAAAAAATAGTAATATTTATAAATAGAACATACCAGCTTGAACAATAGTATGAAAAAAATCTTACCAATTCTTACAAGTAATTCTAAGTTACACAAAAGTAAATTTCAACCTCCCTTACTAAGATTGATATTAAAACTTTAAATTATAAAATGTCATTTATAAAATGCATAAAAATGTAAAATACTGTTTGCTTTACCTACCATTAAAAAACCGGCAATGCTGCTTTTTTTTAAAAAAATTCATGCGTAATATTTCATAAGTGAAATTTTTGTAATTGTTAAATATTTTTAAAAAATTATAAAAGCTGAGATTGAATTTTAGATGTTGAGGATTACCAAAGGAACTGAATAAACGAAAATCCATAATAATTATTGCATAAAATGCAAGCTGTTAAAAAATTATATTTTAAATTGTCATTTTCTACATTTCTGTTGACTATGTATGATCGTTAATTTATTTTTAAAAGAAAGTTTATTTCACTTTTTCCATGTTAAAGTTTCAATATTTTCCCCTCAAAATAACTCATAGTATATGTTCCATGCTCAAACTGTTTTTAAAAACCATACTTTTAATAAAATGTAGAAAAAGTTTTCGACGGATAAAATAATCTGAGTTGCTCTTACATATTTTGCACACAAAAAAATAGTTTATTATAAAAATGTAGTGAATTTTATTAGGAAAAAACAAACAAATTATAAGTCACTATTTTCATGCGGCTTGCAATATTTATGACACTGAGTACCACCTATGAGTTAAAACTTTTTTAAATACAAATAAATAATGTAAATAATAGAAATAACTATAACTTATAAAATTTCGGAAAAAGTTTTACCTGTACAACTTTTAACATAACTCAAGTTAAACTTTTTTTTAAATATATGCATTTAAATTAAGACGTTTTTGAAATAAATCATTTATGATAAAACGTTACTTATGATTTTTTTTACATTATGTAAGTTTAGCATTAAAAGTAATTTTACAAATAGGTTTTCGAGTTATTGTCTTTTTATCTATGCACACTAAATGTAATGACAAATATATTTAGCCTTACATTACAAGATATACCATCTAAGTTTAATTTAATTTTAACAAAAAGTTATGATTTGTTTGGAAATAATGAGATTTTTTTTGCTTATAAAAAAAACTTGTATTATCATACACTCGAAAGTATCAGTAAAAATGTATTACACTTTTTTGTGGTAATTTATTTGTTTTCTTTAAATGTTTAACTATATATCTTTTAATCAAATTAAAATAAATTTTCTTACAATCAATGAGACTGCGAGATATGAAACTTTTTACATTCGTTAACTAAAAGTTGCTAACACCAGTATCAATCCCAACATGTAATCAACCCTTTACAATAATTAAACATCTTATCAAATTTCATTAAAACTTTGCTATTAAATTGATTCTTTACGAGTTTAATTTATTTTCTATTTTGCTTACTTCTTAAACAGTTTGTCTAACATTCATTAGGAAAGAAAGATACCAAACTGTATAATAATAAATTAATTTTCTCAAACGAAATTTAACATACACTCTTAAAAATGAATGCTCCAAAACGACGAAATTTTTCTTAATTTTGACGATTCCATTACTGGCACATGCTCCGAGTTTTCGTTTTCTCAAAGTGAGGAAATTTGGATCGTCATTTTTATGAGGATTTGAATGTCTTCTAATATAAAGAAATATTTCGTCATTTTTGAGCATGTGAGTACAACAATGAGATTCAGTTTCCTCAAAATCAAGATACAGAATCGTCAAATCAGGATCGTAAAAGTGAGGATTCGCGTTTACTCAAAAGTCACGTGATAGTTTGACGAAACAATCCTCAAAATTAACGAACTGAGGCTTGAGGATTCATGAATCGTCAAAAATGAAAGTGATATTTTTTAGAGTGTATAGAAACAAAAGCAACAGTATTTAAAACTTTACAATAAGGAAACAAATATCAAATTAAAAATAAAACCTCGGTAATACTTTGTAAAAGAAGGCCAGCGTTGACAGGGAACCGCGAAAAGAGATTGAGAGACACCGCGAAAAAGCGAGAGTTTTTCGCGGTCAAGGGCGTTACTTTCTTCGGCTACGCGTGAACTTGAATTTACCGGTCTCATTGCATTTCACTTCCTACTTCGACTACTTTGACTTTATCTTTCATTAACCCTCTAATGCATGAATTTTATTTTCATCCCGAAAAAATATATATGAATCTTTAATACTCGTACATTATGGGAAAAATACTGAAAAAAAATTAACTACATTAGAATTTAAATAATTTCAATTTTTTTATTTTTTTCCATATTACAAAAACCAACTACAAAATTCCAATTTTGATAATAATGACTAGAAAACTACTAAATATATTTCAAAATAACACCCTTTAACTACAATTAATTTTTCAAAACAATTTATTTGTATTTTGTGTATTAATATTATTATACTTTGAATATTGCCAAAAACGTAATTTCGCAACAGTTATTTACATCACTCTTTAATTTTGAATACACTTTTACTACTGTCATCTATGAGGGTTATTATTAACTAAAACTTCAAAATGGAATGTAATAGATGAAAAAACACAAATTTGTCGAGAGGGAGGTCTACTTTAATATAATAAAGTGTATTATGTAACTTGTTACCAAACGGTAACAGTATGCATTAGAGGTTAAGGCAGATCAGTACCATGTAATTTTTATTTTGTAATTTTTAGTAATTGTGTAAAATACGTTTCAAGAGATTTCCAACGATGCCCTTTGTATGTTATTCGGAGATTTTTAACCTCGTTAAATTGTAATACAAATTTGGATCAGATTTTTCAGGTTTATGTACCTTTTTCTCAAAAACAATTTCAGACCTACATTTTTTTAGGATAATTGTTTCGGGATGTTTTGCTAACTGAAATGAGCATTTCTCAAAATTTGATAGGGACAAAAGTTTTGGTAATTTTGTGATGTAAACATGCCTTTTTTAAAATAACACATTACCTTAAAATAATATTTAAAAAAAACTATATATATTGATAAAATCTCATTTCAGTGTATTGTTTAAAGTTCATATAATGCACATAATTTTGTTTGTGTTTTTTTAATGTTGGTTTCAAAGAAAAAATAACATAAGAAAATTTCAATTTAACATTAGCCGCATACAAGGTATAACTGACCTGCCTAAATTATTTTGAATGAGAAACGGGAGCAGCAAACCTTATGAAGCTTCCTCTGCTTTCCCTGGGTAATATTTTTTTAAAAGTATCTTCTAAATGCACACTATAAAAAAAGTGGTGTAATACTTTATGTAGTAACATTACACCAAATCTATGGAGTAAACTCAGAAAAAACTTGTTTCAAAGTGGAACACAAGTATATTGTGTAAAAATGGCGACTTTACAATATTGAGTTTTTTTTACACGAGAATTGTGTTAATGATGAAGAAATTTGTGTTTTTTTAATCGCAACTGCCCATCGCGTGAGGAGACGATTATTGTATCCATGCGCCGCCATTAATAAGAAACTTAAAATATACTGTTTCCTCACATTTGTCTTGCAAATTTTTTAAATTTATTTTAAGGTACTGTAATATATTTTTTAATCTTTAATATAGCTGAAGAGCTTAACTAAAGACTAAACTAACTTAAAAGCAGATGCTGAACTACATTGCGGAAGAATACATGCAAAATGCGACTTCAATTTTTTTTTGCTAATTACAGGAAAGCAGATTTTTTCTTAAACACAGGATTTCGTGCTCGTCTTAAATGTGCCGCTTCTAGTATGCTACCAAGTGTTTATACCAAATTGAGAATTTAACGCTCTCGAATAAATTTTGGGATGTATCAATGTAGTTCAAGTTATATAAGTTTTTTGTCTGAGGCAATCAAGAATTTTTAAAAACTCCCGCTTTAACAATTAACACATTAATTAGTTCTGAATTTTACATGGTCCTATAGAAAAAGATCCAAATATCAGTTTTCAGCCTGTGATTGCAGGTATCAGTAATTTATTTCTATAAAAAATGAAGCTGGACGAGGGTCAATACGATATTAGAGTTCCTTAAAAAAATGATTTTAACTTTTTTTCAAACTTTTCAAAAAGTTCTTTTCGTAGTTAATTTTAAATGAATTTTTCATTAAAAACAACATTAAAATAATCTGTTAAATGCAAATAAATAATACAGCCTTTTTTGTTGCATTTATAGCACAAAAATGTGTATTTTTAGAGTTTAAGGCGTGTCCAAGTAGCTATTAAGCATAATTTTTCGAAAAATTTTCTTTGAAAAACATACATTTTAGAATATATTTGTATGAAAAGTATGTTTAGATTAAGAATATACGTGTAGGATTTTGTTCTAGTCTTAAGAGGATAAATGATGACTACAATAACAAACACCATTTTTAAGGTAGAAATAATTGAATGAATGACTTATGACTTTCTTGGGTGGGGGTGGGGGGGGGGCAAGATCGCCAAGCACTGCGACTGTAAGTCTAATATACTAAACCACAGAAATGACACAAGCATAAGAGCCACACAAAGGAAGATACGACACAAACACATAGACAGATAACATTTATTGACGATCACAAACATCCATGCCTGACCGTTATTCGAACCCGACCCTAGCAGCTCCAAAGGCTAGCATCCTAACGACTGCGCGACCAGGGCGGCCATTGAATGAAACAAATTACCTTCTCTCATTTATGTATATTGTTATTAAAAATGAATTATATTTTAGGTAAAAGATTGATTTTCATTAACGCTTGTAAAAAATATAACTGATCAATCTTTCTTCGTCTGACCTGTAGTTGATCTTCGAAATTTTTTTGAATTGTATGATTTGAGATTCTTACAAAGAGTTTAAAAAGTTATTTTAGCAATCTAAAATAGTTTTTATTTCATTTATTTATATTTATTTGAAATGTTAATTCATTGTTATTTCGATGATAGTTTATGTTTATTTGATATGCATTACATGATTTTTATTAACTATAAGTAAGAAATAGTAAATAGAAGTTTATGTTATAATATAAATAAGTAATCGTAATAAAAAAGTTACGCAAATCAATATGAAAATATTCTGCGACATTTTGTGGATGATTTATTTTTATCAAAGTTAAATATATTTTCTAATCTTTATATTTTTAAGTATCAAACTACCCTTTAACTTCAATAACTTTTGACACCAAATTATTTTTTAGATGGTCTTAAAAAATAATTATTTTGACACATAATTATTTTTTAAGACTATCTAAACTTGTTTAAACAAATTTAAAATATTTCACAATATACTTTAACTTTCACTAAACATTTCTTTTGAGAAATATAGAAATCGTACAAATTAAATAGGATTGGAAATAACAGTAAAATCTACGTGTACTTTAATATTTGCATGTAGAGAAAATCATAAACACAAGTTAGCTTTAGAAGCCCAAAATGCATATTATTTTCTAAAGATCTCCCATGAAGATTATTTTCAAATAAACGTGCAATTACTTTTATATAAGCACTCATCATGCATATCTTCCTTATTTAAATATATGTTTTACATGGAAAATTTGATGTGGGTGGCCTTTATTTGGAATGGATTTAACCTGTATGAGATGTATGGAGGTCTGACTTTTTACATACTGGTATTCAATTTTATCTTATATGCTGGTATTTTATTTGTTTTATGGTATAATTTACTTAGAAATTATGAAGGTATTTTATGCGATTTTTAAAATTATGCTTTTGAGGTTTTTTTTATTGTAATAAAACTTTTGTGCCTGGATAATTTTTAATTCTATTTAATGTATTTGTGGAAACCTGTAATTTGCGTAAATTTCAATTAATTGTTAAGTTTCGAACTCATGAACTTCACAAGTCAAACGGTTTGATCTATAGAATAGTTTTTAAACTTTTCTTATAAATTAAATTTTAATACGAATAATGCAAAGAGTTCCATAGTAGGGTAGAGGAACGACTCTTACTGAGCTGCCATGGCTCGACTCGTACTGAGCCATGACTCACTACGGAGCCTGCACAGAGATACAAAAGTGCTGGTAAATTTATAATTTTGATACTGAGAAAGGAATACACCCAGGGCAGAAGCAGGAATCGAACCAGCACCCGTTATAGCGAGCGGACTGCTAGCGTTATGGCCTGCGATCCAAACCACCCGTCTTCCATCGGGGCCCACATGCCACCCTTTATTGTCTCCGTGTTGGTCCATGGTTGGTATGTTCATTCTCTGTCTTCAGTCTCTCGACTTAATAAGAACACTAACTTAAACAGGTACTTTTAAAATCAAACAAATAATGATACAAGATTTTTATCACAGAGAAAATATCCGTTAGTTATTAGTACATTAAAACTCAAATGTATTGAGCGTAAATATTTTTAATCTTGTACGCTTATTAATTATAAATGTTTTTAAACTATTATTTAATTTTAAAAAGTTGGAAACTCTTGGATAAAATAACTAATACTTTTTCAACAAATAAAAGTAGTACATATTTCCATGTAATTAAATAAGTTCTTCATTTAACTGTTTTTGTAAGTAGAATTTGACTGAGACAATTTTAATAAACTTGTTAGAATAACTGAACCTTAATAATATCCATTTTTTTTAAATAAGTTATTTGAGTTAGTTGAAATAGATTCAAAATCAAATTTTCCCCAAGGCTATATTCAATGTGCAGGGATTAAACTTATTTTTTTCTAAGTCCTATGCATACATTTTATACAGTTTTTCTACTTTGAAATGATAAACTAATTTTAAGTTATCATAAGAAAACTTCATCACATATTTCTCAGATACTCAAATATAATACTATGTACATTTAAGGTTGAATTATTAAAATTACATTGAATTAGTTAAACTTCATGTTAAATAATTGATTGGAAAAAAACACTGTCTTTCAACATTCCCCAGACATTAAATAAATAACTTTTATATTGGTGTAAGAACTATAGTTCGGTAGATTTAACGACATACCAATACTAAACATCTGTCAAATACAAACATCTATAAATCATATTTAATTTAACGAAGCTATTTAAACTACTAATCTGGCACGAAACAGAATACGATAAAAGAATCGATTAATGTTCTAAATTCTTATAATGTCTGCCTTAGAGTTATTGAACCCCATCCACCAATTGTGTACTTCACAGTTACGTGAACTTTTATTATAGTTAATAATTTCATTTTTGACACTTAGTATATGAAAACAACTATAATAAGTCATTTTTTTAGCTTTGATTTGAACAAGTTATGGCGAAAAACTAATTATAAGTATCGCTATTAATACCAAAGACATTTAAATTCACTCAACTTTTTGTAAGGTAAGGCAATTCGTTGCTAAAGTCATGTTTGCAATTTTATTTTACTATCTTGTTTGAAATAATGTGAAATGTGGTTTTTTTGGTTGGATAAATTGTTTATTTTCCTAGTAGTTATGACGGAAAAAGACGTTATGAAGACGTCGTTTAACGTTCCATCTTCTAATGGTATAAAACGGTAATGGTATAAAAGTATAAAGTAATGGTATAAAGGTAATGGTAAAGGTAATTTTTATACTGTTAAAAATGTGTGCTTAGGTTCATCATAACAATGATTCCTGTAGTAGCTGCAACTACTAGAGTGGTGAAATGTTTTAAGTATTTTTCAGTATACGGTGAAACTATTTTACAGGTTTCGTAAACTAAATTCCCAACCTCTTGCGACCTAGCGTCCCCATTCGGGAACATTATTTAAAACCTCATCACAGAAAATTAACACTTTAATTAGTTCCGAAATTGACCTGGTGTGTTAGAAGAAGATCCAAATATCAGTTTTCAGCTTTTGATTACAGGCAGCAGTCATTTATTTCTATAAAAAATGAAGTTGAACGAGTGTCAAAACGGTATTGAGTTCTTAAAAAAAATATTTTAATTTTTTTTCAAACTTTTCAAAAAGTTCTTTTATTAGTTAATTTTAAAGGAATTTTGCTTTAAAAACAATGCTAAAATATTCTGTTAACTACAAATAAGTGATAGTCTTTTTTGTTGCTTTATAGCACAAAAAATATGTGTTTTTAGAGTTTAAGGCGTGTCCCTACCCTAAGTAACTATTAAAAATATTTTTTTTAAACTTCTTTGCAAAACATACTTTTTAGCATATATTTGTATGAAAAGTATGTTTAGAATAAGAATATAAGTGTAGGATTTTCCTCGGGTCTTAAGAGGCTAAACTAGCTGGAAATCATATTTAAATGATTTTGCTACTGAAAAGGAATTTACATAAAATTTTAAGAACTTTTTTCAGTGGAATTTCACTTTTATCAACAGTACTCGACCGAGTGACCGAGGAATTCAATATCATTCACGAAAGTGATATAACAAACAGCTCAACATCACCAAAAAAAAAAATAAAAAACTATTTTTAGGTTCGATTTTAATATTAAACGAAAAAATACGAAAAAATTAATTATCCATTTTTAATTTTATATTATCTCTATTTATTGAACCCCAAAATACAAATCTTTACTTCACAGTTACGTGATTTCTTTAACTATTTTTTTTTATAATTTTTTGAATATATAAAACAACTATAATAAGTTTTTTTTTTTTTTTGAACAAGTTTGTTATATAACTATCGCTTTTATACTATATATTAATATAATTAATTTTTTTTTTGTAAGGTAAATAAATGCTAAATTTTTGTTTGCAATTTTTTTTACTATCTTGTTTGAAATAATGTGAAATGTGGTTTTTTTGGTTGGAAAAAATTCCTAGTAGTTATGACGGAAAAAAGACGTTATGAAGACGTCGTTTGTATAATGGAATAAAACGTAAAGGTATAAAAAAGAAAAAGTGTGGTATAAGTAATATAGTAGTTTTTTTTTTTCAGTATACGGTGAAACTATTTTTTTCGTAAACTAAATTCCCAACTCTTGCGACCTAGCGTCCATTCGGGAACATTATTTAAAACCTTATAAAAACAAGAAATTATTTTTAATTAGTTTTTATTTTGTTAGAAATTTATTTTTAGAAGCTTATCAGTGTCAAAGTATTATTTCTAAAAAAATAAAATTTTTTTAAAAAAAATATTTTTTTTTTTTTTTTAAAACTTTTACAATGCTAAAATATTCTGTTAACTACAAATAAGTGATAGTTTTTTTTGTTGCTTTATAAAAAAAATATGTGTTTTTAGAGTTTAAGGCGTGTCCCTACCCTAAGTAAAAAAATATTTTTTTTAAACTTCTTTGCAAAACATACTTTTTAGCATATATTTGTATGAAAAGTATGTTTAGAATAAGAATATAAGTATAGGATTTTCTTCTTTAGTGGAAATCATATTTAAATGATTTTGCTACTGAAAAGGAATTTACATAAAATTTTAATTTTTTTCAGTGGAATTTCACTTTTATCAACTCGACCGAGTGAAATCAAATACATTGGAAAGTGATATAACAAACAACTCAACCAGGCTTCACAAAACCCTAACGTTTAGCGTCTGATCTTTAATGGGATTGAGAACGTGATAAAATTAAAAAGTATTCCAAAGAAAATGCCCACAAAATACACTACACCTGCGTTTCAAAACACATTAGAGGATTAATCTATTTTCCTTTTTCATGGGAGGCTCGATGACTAAAAAAACTAAGCCATTCGGTGTTCGTCTATCACGTAACTCATCGCTTTGAATCAATTAATTTTTTTTTAATTGATTTTGTGTATTGTGAGGGATTGGATTGAAAGGAAAAACGAAATCGGGAATGAATCTTTGATTTAGCTGCTTTAATGAGAAAAAAGAAAAGAAAAAATTTTTTAAAAAATTTTTAGAATATTTTTTTTTGTTTTTTTAAAAAACTATTTTTTTATTTAAAAATTTCACAATTTTTTTAAATTAAAATATTTTGATTTTTGATTAAGATTATTTTTAAAAATTTTATCTTACAATGTTTGTAAAATTAAAATTTAATTTTCCTTTTTTTTATATTTTGTTTTTTTGCAGTACTCTTAAAACAAATTACTATTAGATGAGTTATTTACTTCTTTCAGTGTCGAAAACACTTCTCCTATATGAATTTCATTTTTTTATTTTTTAACTAATGTTTGTCAATGTTTTTTGTTTTCCCTGAAATCTGTTTTAAAATGTAAGATGCTACACAACAACCTTTTTCCCACTACTTCGCTTGGATTAGCGAGTCCTGCTTTACAGTAGAAGTGATTAATTATTCATTGTATTAACCATAGTTAACGCAGAAGGCACGCACAACTCTTTGGAATATTTTCGTCTTCTGTTTCATCATTTGAAGTTCAGTGAAATCACTAGACGAATACGATAAGAAAAAAACATATTAAATTTTTTCCCTCGTTACCTGAATTTACATTGCTGAATTAATGAAAAATTCCTTAGAAACTCCTGAATTTCATTACCATAGATTTAGAGTATGAACTCTGCAATAAACTTAAACCTGCGTTTGAATTTTATTTTATTTGCGATTTCTTTAATTTTTAATGACAAAATATATAATTTTGTCAAAAATATGTTTGTTTAGAAATTTATTTAGTAATGAAGCAAAATAAATTAGATATGGAGTTTTTACAAGCAAAATCAAGACCTCAAAGCGTAGCAAATATGAAGACAAAAAAGTAGGTTTGTGTAAAAATAATTCACTTGGGACTACTTTACTTGAATGTTATAATATATATATTAAAAACAAAATTATAAAGATAAAATTATATTCAATTATTATTACATCTTTCTGATTTTTTTTACTTAATAGCAGCATTTTTAAATGTAACAAAGTTATTGTAGTATTGCTATTTTTTGTTAAATTATTTATACCCTAGACCGGGCATGACTTTTCGCTGGCCATGACATTTAACCCTTTCACTCCCAGTGATGCCATTTGGCATCATCACTTTCAATATTTTTTTCAAAATTTTTATGTCCGGTTATGACATCCTAACACACATCATTCGATTTTTCACACTTTGTTCTATGAGAAAAAATTTTACATTCATCTCAAAAGAAGTCAGAACTACTATTTTTTTATTCAGAAAATAGCCAACAAGCGTTTTACCCAATTTTTGATCAGTTCACTTCAGTTCCACATATTTAAAACACAATCTAAACTATTTCGGTTAAAATAATTACTAATTTTTTTTAATAATATGGTCAGAAACCTTAAAATTTATAACTCGAAGTGTTTTTAGGTAATATATATAATTTTATTTTGTTGTTTTCCACAGTTAAAAAATTTTGGCATTATTTCAAAAACCATATAAAAAATTAAAATGATTTTTTTTCTTCTTATGGAACTCGTATATTTAACCTAAAATAAGCTTATTTTGTGAATATCAGAAGTTTCTGTAGTGCAGTAAATTTTTGGGACTGAAAGCGTTAAAGAATCCGTACCTTCCAAGGGAATTAACCTTGCAAGATACTGCTTAACAGTCATTCCCACTTCTTCCACTTAAATCAGCGTGGTGGGTGCCTCCTACATCATTGTAGCGTCATTAAACATTCATTAAATGTAGTTTAAAAGGAGGATATTAATAAGTCATCAGATAATAAGTCATTGTGTTTCTAAGAAATAAATCGGAGCGTAGCTTACGAAGATATGAAAGTTCATTTAGCAGCCGATAGTCACAATATATGCATTTAGTTAATTGTACTTTATTTTATAATTTAATATTTATCTTATTTTGTTTCGTTTTTTTTTTTAATTTGTGAATCGCTGGATTATGAAAAATTTTTTTTTGTCTATAAGTTGATAAAGTTAAATTAGAAAAAAAGGGAGTTACTGTTGAAAAATATCAAAATTTTTTAATGTGGTAAAAATGAAGACAAAGAAATAGGTTTGCAGCAATAAATGTAAATTAGAACCGCTTCCCCTCAATTTCAATATCGCCATATGAAGTGATTACTTTTTATTTATGCAGACATTACCTTACATGAAATTAAATGACAAATACACTTTTTAGAAATGCATCTTTCGCCAGCTAAATTTCTTTATTGCAAACATATGGAATATATTTGTGATGAGAATAATTAAAATAAGAAAGTACTTTATTTTTAATACTTCGCGATTTCATTATGTATTTGAGTTAGAAAGTTTTTTCTACATAAAAAGTATTCGAAATGCAATATTAATTATTAAAAAATTAACTTTCCGATTCTAATTCTTCTAATAAGTTCGTTTTCTTTCTTTTTATAGTTGGGGAATCGTGCTAATACTAGTACTCTTTCAGTGTACTTATGCTTAAAATTACTTTTTTCTTTTAAAAATATATTTTGGTAACAATATTTGTAATTGATTTACATAAAGTTTCAGTTGGAAAACTCTCTTAGTGATAATATTTTTCATGGATAAGAGAGAAGTGATGAAAATTCTGACGGCCTAAAAATTTGGACTATTTCGAATTTTAAGCACACATATTTTTAATTTTGACTCAAAATCGCAATGGCCGCTAATTTCTCCTTCAGCTTTAACTTCATGAACTACCGCTCAATCTCTAGACATTTGTAGTTGTTTAGGGTTGTGGATAATTGTGGATGTTTGACAGGCAAAAAACTCCCAAAGTAATTATGGCTAATTCCATATAACTGTAGTGTAAGTCATGAATTAAGGAGACAAGAATATTTTTAAATTTAAAAAATAATTCGATTAAATAACTTACATTACATTATTTAGTTATAATAAGTGTTGATTAACTATTCCACAATTTTTGTTTTCATTCAATGTTAAAAGTTGTAGTGATAGTCACTTTTTACAAAAGTGACTTTTCCTTGCAAAATTTTCCTGTCTGTAGTGTAAATAACTTTGTACAAAAGTGACTTACACTACAGATAGGATAATTTTGCAAGGAATTACCCTTATATTACCTTCCACTATTATAAGCACAATTTGGAAGCTAAAATTAGGATTTAATACTTAAGTAACAATTTTTGAACGATTTACAAAAGTTGAATACTTATATACGAGTTATAAAATTTTTAAACAGTTCTATGGCATCTATTTTTTATAAATTATACCTTCTAACTAAATTGCTATTCAACATGCTATATAGGTTTGTTTAAAATAAAGTACACCATATATTGATAAAGAATTTTGTTTTCTATTGATAATGAATAGTTTCATTAAATCATAATGAATTTCCTCATATCAATAATGAATTTCAGATTTATAGATAATAAATATGTCATCAAACAAGGCCAAGTTATATTACCTATCGAAATATTGTGTGTGTAAATTTCTCAATCTATTCATACTAAATTGACTTGATTAAAACTCTGGTGTAACGTTACTATAGCTTCGTGGAGTAATGTTACCCCAAATTTTCAGAGTAACATTACACAACGCAGTTCCAGTTTTGCAGAATAAAGTTTCTCTAAATTTATGGAGCAACGAATAACCAAAAAAAATGGCTCCTAGTACAGCTGCACGGCTATGTGGTAGAATGTTCATCATATTCTTGGAATTAGGTTGAATAATTTTTTTAAGGTTTTAGTTTTCGAATTGTAAAAAAGTGTTCAATCGAATTCCAAATACACGGTGAAAGATTGACCAAGCAGCCATTGCAGCTACTAGAAACCATTTTTTTGTGAAATCTAGCGTGCAATTTTATTTAACAGTGTTGAATACAAGTAAACTCATGTGTAAAGTTGCTCCAAAAATTTGATGTAACGTTACTTCATATAACTCGAGGGAGCCAAGTTTCCACCAGTGTAATGGAGTAACGTTACCCAGCACAGTTATACACCTCTTTGCCAACCTAACTTAGGTAAAAACAAAGAGTGAAAAGGCAGAGGGAAAAGCGCGGTTGGTCCCATTAGTTGGAATCTCTTGTAAGGTAATATTTACATACAAAATGATCTGAATACAATTTAACCAAAATCCACTTTTCTTGTGATAAAATTGTTAAACTTTCTAAAATAATACTCAAATCTGTTAAGCCTTAAACGAAATTAATGTATTAACCATGTTTTCTGGATGGATTCACAAATGATTTGTGGAACTCTTTACATCCGCGGAAGGATCTTTTCCATAGCATATTTCTATTTACCCAACTTAGGTTGGCAAGGAGTGTAGATAGTTATAAACCAAATTTTGATTTGGACTGTTCTTCTTTTCTAGTTGATGGTGGTGTGTGGCGGGGTGTCTGTCCTCGTGACGTGAATGTTGAACCTGCTGTGCCTTGGGTTTGTGGTTGGAAACTCGTGGCACTATACTGGCCACGCCTTACCAGGTGAGCCCGATATCCAGAGGGAGATCACAATATACAGTCGTTGATCCATAGATATCATACAGTAAAAGTTTTAGATTAGCTGATCACGTGACCTCCAATGCTAACGACGGGACGCGCATGGAGGACCAGAATGTGAGGGCAATGGGGCCAGTGTAGCCACCACTTTAAGGAGAAAATTGCTACGGCATCATCAAATAAATACCATTTAATTCTAAAATTATTAAAAAAACTAGAAAAGCATTTCAAGTCACTAAAAAGATTCCAAAATACAGCTAGTACTTTTGTAATTTGTTTGTAATTTTAGAATTATTCTAAAATTGGGGGTTATCTAAAGCGTTGGCATTGGAGGTCACGTATCTGCCAATCCAATCATTTTACTATGATGTCTATATTTTCAGATCTAACAGTTATATTTGAAATCCTAAGATCTTTAAAAGTATTGCTTTAAAATTTCTGTGTATATTCACCAGGTAAGACAATCGTACACTCTGGAAAAAAAACCTTGTTTCAAACAACATAAGTAGTATACAATGTATTGTGTAAAAATGTCAGAATAACATTGTACTGTTTCAATACACGAATTGTGTTGATGACGTTGGAACACAAGTTTGTGTTGGTCTAACACGGCTGACGATTGGGAGAGGAGATAATCTTTGTAACCATGCGCGATTTACAAAAAAAAAAATTAAACAAAATATTTTTTAATATGTATAGCAAAATCATAATATTCATTTCAGCATATTTTAAGCTTAGTATAACTAATTATTTAAATTATTAAAGAGAAGATGACAAACTACATTTCAAAAATGGCATGCGTGTTGCGCCTTTTAACACAATTTTTTTTAATATTACCAGCGAACCATTTTTTTCTATAACCATTATTACTGGGTCTCAAAAAAATTTTAGTTGTGTTTTAACATCACCTGTAATAACTGAGAAATGCAATTTTTGTATTGTAAGTCAACACAAGTTTGTTTAGATTTTAGCAGCAAAAAAAAGTTAGGACTATATCATCTTACTTAATTATCCTTTTTTCATTTTTCTAAAGGACGGATAATTATTGACAGATGGCTACAATTTTAAAACATTGTCAATTAATAAATGAAAACTGGGTGATATTTTGCATACAAAGTTTTGAGTTATTTTGCCATTATTTCGTTATTGAAAACAATTGCTCACATTTTCAAGCAATACTAACTAGGAGGTTCAAAACTAACGTATAGGCCATAAAACTGGCCATTTTGATTAAAAAGCTTATTTATATTGAGGAATTTAAACGAATAAGCCCGTCTAGAAACTATCATATTTCCTATGCGCATATATTTGCAAAAATATTACATGTAAAACCTTTTTTGATACTTATCTTTTATTTCTTAACTTTTTAAAAGTTTCGAGAATCTTTTAAAATCATTTACTACTGAATGTAATTTTAAATTTTATACTATTTTTGTTAATAAGTTTAAAATTTAAACGAGATCAGCATCTCATGCAATGATATAAAAAAAATTGCACTTATGCAAATTTGCTTTACCTCAGAGGATTAAATCCTTGTATATTACTCTTTTTACGTAATTGGT
This sequence comes from Hylyphantes graminicola, assembly GCA_023701765.1. Lineage (NCBI taxonomy): Eukaryota > Metazoa > Arthropoda > Arachnida > Araneae > Linyphiidae > Hylyphantes > Hylyphantes graminicola. The sequence goes on along the minus strand of CM043120.1, from coordinate 30,144,730 downwards.
AACCCTAAATAAAAGTTTTTTTTAATGTTTTTCTTCCTACTTAAAAACGCAAATAGCCGCGGCCAACAATTTTAATTAGGCAGCAGAATTAAGTGATAAGAATCAAAAATTTCTTTAAAGATCTTTATTATAAAAGAAATGGCATTTTCTTCGAACCCCCATTTAAAATTCCATGTCAAATTCCAAAAATAGTAATATGAGTTTTAGTTTCTTAGAATTCCCGCTTCATGGATGATTTTTCCTTTAAATCAGTCGTACCAAAAACAATAAAATCATCGAAATAAAAAGTTTACTTTGTTCTAACTTTAAGACAATTAGAGGAGAACTGTTTTGGGGAAACCCCAAAATTGTTGAATTTTCCTGACTTTTCCGATGTCAACCATATCAAAAGCCAATCGTGTGTGAAACCGCACTCTTGCATACGGTTTTCTTGGTAGTGCTGAGGACGGATTTCGAAGAAAAAATATAATTGGGAACAAAATCTGCTTTTATATATGAAATTTGACGTTCCTTGTTTTGGCCTCAATATATCTTTTAAAAAAATAAGTAAAAAAGCTCTTTTGTATCTCAAAATTTCCTCCTTCCTGCATTACCAAACTTGTAAAATTATGATAAAGTAAGTTGAGAATTATTAGCTTAGTAAGCTAATTCTAATAGGTTTATATTCTTTTAATAATTGAAAGGATATAGTGTCAATATAAAATAATATTTTATTAACTGTATAAAACATTATATGAAAATGAATGTAAGGATATAGTAATATTTAAGCTTTTCGCTCAAAGAATCAACATTGTTTTCTTCACGTATTATGGGCAAAGTTATAGATATTATCCAAATGGGTTTTGTTAATAGTATTTAAATTGAAAGTCTGTTATACTCTAGATATCGACAAAATACTATACTGCTTCCTATAAAAATCACATTTCTATGATTTAGATACGTCATATCTAGTAAAGGAATTATATGCAGCAAAAATTATCCAAAATTAAACACTTTTTTTTCTGTCGTTTAAAATGAGTTATTTTACTACAAGTTCGTAGTAGTTTTGAAAAGTGGGCAAATATTTAAAATTCCACAAGGAAGTGTTAATGTATCATCTACGATTTTTGAATTCAATCGCCATTTTGAGTTAAATAATAGGTAGCTTTTCACCAATATCGAATAATTCTATAATAATACCCATTCCTAATAATTCCAATAATACTCATTAGAAACGCCATTTGAATTATTATGAAAAAAATTAACTTTTTAAAATTATTTTTTTTTTATAATTTATCTTTATACTTTTATGAACTTTTATTGCCAAACAAGATTTTGCAGTGAATTTTTTATACTAGTTTTAATAATGAGATCAAATTCAGTAAATTCCCAATCAAGGAATAGTGTTTCTAAAGGTAACGGCTTATTTTATTTGAGTGCGCTACTTGACTATTTTTTCACGCAGGAATTAATTTTAACTGTCACCGCGTCATCTTCTAGTTACAGCTGATTCACAACGGCTCTACACTGTAAAAAAAATCAGTTAAAATAAAGAACCTTTATCTCATATTAACAGCGCGTTTTTTTTGTATATGATTGTATCTGGTGCTGTAAACACAATTACACAAAACTTTGTGTAGGTAGTTTCTTAACTTGCACGTTCTCAGAAACCTAGATCTTGGTCAGTATCCATCTTTTCTACTAATCGGGGAATTCAAGCTGGACCGTGGCTTAGGCATTTGTGCTGTAAATTACGCAGACGAGTTGCGTAGCTATTTCCACAGTACAATTGTTGTATTCTGTATGAATTTATTTTACAGTGGGTGCCGGAGAGATATTTTAACACACCGACTATTGTACCACTCGATGGTTAATATTAGACTGCTATCTGAGTTAAATGATCATTTGAGTTCAAATAATTCGAAACAAGAAAATAAATTGAAAAATACCAAAAACCGCACAAGAACAAACGATAAAACTATCGAAACATAAGTTGTTACTTTGTTCTTATTCAATGACGATTTGTGAAACAGTTGCGCTGCTTTTTCCGTAGTACAATTGTTGTATTCTGAATGAATTTATTTTCTAGTGGGGGTGCCGGAGAGATATTTTAACCTACAGACTATTGTACCAATCGATGGCTAATATCAGACTACGGTCTGATTTAAATGGTCATTGAAGTTCAAATATTTCGAAACAAGATAATAAATAAAAAAATATCAAGAACCACAAAGAACAAACAATAAAAACCATCGAAACATAGAAGTTGTTACTTTGTTCTTACTCCATGACAACTTGTGCAAACGCAAACTTAAACTTTGTTTGATCTTCCTATCATTTCCTAAATCAATCAAATCAAAGCGATTCGTGTGTGAAACGGCATTTTATAAAAAGAACTTCCCTCGACTCCGGATGCAATACTATTGCTTCCGATAAAAATCTATATTTTTTTCATGCTGTGATGATCTGTTGCGATAACACTTATCAAATAAGATCTTAAACAAGGATACTAAATAGGTGGTTTGAGTTTTTGACGGAAATAATGATGAGAGTTGATCCCTACTTTAAAGTTGATTTATCAAATGGGAAATACCCGAGGAGAGAAAGTTTTGGGATGTTGTTTGTTTTTAGACAATGTTATTCATTTTATTTGTTTTACATTTCGCACTACGTAAAAGAGTATAGTTTACCTACACGTTTTTTGTTTGTCAATCCTTCACAGAGAAGTCTCCACAGTATAATATCGCGTACTACAATTGTGATGCATCAATAGACTATTCTAGCAGGGTAAAACATGTTTTTTTTTTAATATGAGATCAGTTTCATGATCATTTATGTCCAAAAACAATCGTGTATTACAATTGATAGATTTCAATTGATATATCCACAAGACATCGCAGAATGAGTTCAGTGCAAGTCATGTAATTAAACTGTCAATTATATAGCAATTAACAACATATCGCACTGTTCGCGGAAAGTGACCTATCGCACAAATACGACTTTTCGAGTTGTAAATGCTATACTATTCAAAATTTAAATATCTGGCGATTAAAGCAAAAATTAAATCGATTGGTAGAATGGTTGGAGTGCAGTAAGCGAAAAATAATTTTTTCTATAACTCAATACAACGGAAAAAAATAAACTTCAGGCGATTTTTCTGCAAAACTAGTATTTTTGCGATAGGTCTCTTTTCCGCGTACAGTGCATAATATCTTTCTTCCTATTATAATTTGAATATTTAATTTTGTGTTCTAATTAATAAGACATTTAGTATTTTTTGTATTTAATTTGGAAATTCAGTTGGGAAAAATGTATTCAACATTAATTTTAAAAAGAGATGGACATTTTAGGCTCCCGATAATTATCTAGCACTTTTTATGACCATTTCTTTAACTTTTGTCAATAGATTCATTTAAAAAAAAAACTACTTTTTTCTAATAAATGGAGAACATTTTGGCTTAGTCGTATAATGAAATAAAATGTATGTATTTTGAGATTGTTGCAATTTGCATTCACATAAGATGTGATAAAAGTTCGAATAATAAATAACTTTATTTTAAACATTTATTTATATATATTTGGATAATAAAAATTAAAATAACTCCAAAATATAATTTTTCTAGTTTTCTGCAGTTACACTGCAAGGCCATTTCTTTGATACTAGTAAAAAAAGTATATGATAACGACCCCACTTTTATCGTTAAACACACAGAAAAATAAAATGTTATCAATTCCCAGGATGTTCCCTCAAGCCCGATTATCGTTATCGCTACACTCTGGAGATATAGTTGCATCAGGTTTATTTTACTATACTTTTTTAAACTAATACTAGGAAGGGAAAATGGTTTAAGATGAAAGCTCATGATATATTGATGTTGATATAGCGACTTCAAAAATTGAAAATTTCCTGTATCCCTCTGAGGGATAAGGGTGGGGTTGGTACATATATATTCCACCTTGTGTGCTTGATCAGAGACCCGTTTTTAAGACTTCCGTCAGGTAAAACAGACACAGAAAGAGTTTTACTGTCACAGAGAAAGGAAGTACACCCAGGGCGAGGCGGGAATCGAACCCGCACCCGTTGCATCACGCAGACTGCTGGCCTGCGATACTAACCACTCGGCCATCCGGGCCCCTGAGGGATAAACAATTTGGCTGAAGTGTAAACTTGTTTTCAATTCATGAGATTCAAATACAAACTTTAAATTGATAATTTAAGTTTTAAATTTAAAAAAAATGGAATTTCTGTCGTAGATGGTTATGAAATACTTAACCATGCCATGCCTTACATTTCAAAATATATGAAAAATATTAAATGTATACGTTAATAAAAAAAAGGTGTGTGTTGCTTTAAAACCTGACAGTTAAGTGACTGATTTATACGTCTGTATCCCTCAGATGGATATGCGTGTGCTTTACGTGTAGTTTTATTGATATGGGAACAAACTATCGCTCAGGTGATAAATTTTCATATGATTGATTCCATGAAAATGCGCCATGGATATCATTTTTTGAATTTCAACTTTTTTATTTTAACCCTCTAATGCATACTGTTGCCGTTTGGCAACAAATAGCATAATCCACTTTATTCTATTAAAGTAGAGCTCTCTCTCTCTCTCTCTCTCTGTCGACAAAATCTGTTTTTTTTTCATCGATTACATTCCATTTTTAAGTTTTAGTTACTAATAACCCTCACAGATGACAGTAGTGAAAGTGTATTCAAAATTAAAGAGTAAAGTTATTAACTGTTGTGAAATTACGTCTTTGGCAGTAATCAAAGTATAATAATATTAGCACTAAATACAAATAAATTGTTTTGAAAGAATAATTATAGTCCAAGAGGGTTATTTTAAAATATATTTAGTCGTTTTCTAGTCATTCTTACCAAAATTGGAAGTTTGTAGTTGGTTTTTGCCATATGGCAAAAATTTTAAAAATTTAAATTATTTAAATCCCAGTGCAGTTATTTTTTTCAGTATTTTTCCCATAATGTCTAAGTATTAAAGATACAAATATGTTTTTTCGGGATGAGAAATAATTCATGCATTGCACGGTTAAGTATAGTTTTATTAATTAAGGGAACAAAATATTGTTCAGGTGCTAAATTCTCATGAATAACACTTTCTTTATCCGTACCGTGATTTATTTTTGATACCATTATCCCTCCAATTTTGAATGGAGCTTCTCACCTGTGCATCTCTGGTCTATAGTAATATCTCTATTCCATTTCACTTTTGCTCAAAACGCCCCTGCTGCCCCCCAACAAAATAATAGATCGACGACTTTTGCCGGTTCAAGGACAGGGTTTACTAAACAAATATCGCTCGAAACACATACGATTAAGTTGTTACACAACTGATATAAAAGTGGACATAGACTTAAAATCGCGTAACTATCTCTAACAATTTCTACTAGTGTAGCCTGCTATTCAATGATAAAGTAGTACAACGGAATTTCATTTGAAAAGTAAGTGTTTTTGATTTTTTTTTATGTATTTTAGTTTGAATGTTCATTGAATTTCATTGATATATAAACTGTTTCTATAGAGACGCTAAAGTATGTAATATATAAAAAAATATATATAATATCCTGAAAACGTTATATTAAAAATATTAGTACACTCACTATACAATATTTTGCGTATTTTTTTATTCAATCCATACTTTACCTTCAGTCATTACTTTACCTTCGCTAAGGTTTATCTATTCAAAATAAACAAAAGACAAATATCCATACTTCTATTCAAGTTATTGTAGTACAAATTAAGTTGCACTCAAATACGATTAAAAAAAACTACGTTTTTACTCTGAAATGAAGTTGTCAATGGTAATGTGTATTAATAAAGTCGTAGGCTGATAAAATACATATTTATTTATTTGGTTAAGAAGTATGTTCAATGGTCGGTCTAATAGAGCAAATGCGTTAGTCTTGGAATATAAACTTCCGCGAAAGTATTGCCGTGTAAGCTTTGTTTCACCAGGCATGATAATAGTCATAACGGTAGAATAAAACAAATTTGAATAAGAAGATATAATCATGTTATTTAGTAATTTATTAATAAGTTTTAGCACATAAAGTTTGAAATTTTTTTAAACCATCTTTGGAATATTTTGGAGCAATTTAACGTCTTACGGCCCGAGCAAAATTCTACACGCATATCTTATATGTACACTCTGAAAACAAATGAGTGGATTTAACTCAATCTTAGTTAATTTTCACTCTTTTCAGTGTCGAAAATGCACTTGCCCTATTGGAGTGGATTTCACTCTTTTGTTTAGTTATAACTCCGACAGTATCACTCCTAACGAGTGATTTTAACTCCGTCTGAGTTAATTTTCACTCCTTTCCAGTGTCGAAAATGCACTTCTCCTATATGAGTAGATTTCACTTTTTTTTTTGTTTAAAGAGTGTATAATCTAAACATACTTTTATTAATAAATATTTCATAAAAAAAATTATTTGATGATGTAATTGGGTTTTTTTTCGATTACTTTATTCAAAATAAGTCCACTGCTTATGCGCAGTAGAAAAACATATAGCTTGGACATCTTAATACTATTTAATATCCCGTAATTTACCCCAGAACCAATTAAAAGATTTTTCATTCTGTTTCATCATTTGAAGTTCAGTTTAGATTAATCTGATAATATACAAATATATTCAATTTTATTCCTCGTTGCCTCCTGAATTTCCATTGCTGCACTCCTGGAAAAACTCCTTAGGAACTCCTTTGGAACTCCTGAATTTCACTATCATAGAAAGAGTATGAACCCTAATACATTCAAACCTTAATTAAATTTACTTTTTCGGTTTAAGGTAGGCGAATACCCAAAATTCTAAAAATTTTAATATTACTTTAATCTTTTCTAAATTTGGCATAGTGATTTCAAATATAATGAGCAATGCTTTTTAGGCATTTTTTTTTATTTAAATATAATTCATTTATTTTAAACGGTGTTTTTCACCAAAAAAAGGGTTTACGCCAACACTTCTAGTATAAAAAGTTTAACATTAAGTTACCTGACATTTTTTACAGATGCTATTTCAATATATATCTGTGCTATAAGCCTCTGACATCTAGTGCAAATATGGTAGGGTTTTATTGTTCAAGTGTAAGTTAATCGAAAAAAAAAACCATTTTTTTTAGTTAAATTCATGACATTTTTCTTAATAACTTCTTTTCTTGTAATTTGTATGTAACTCTAGAGGGTCATTGCATGTATCAGTTCAAAACGGAGAATTTAACACATAATTAATGTTTAAAGGAGGAAAATTCAAAGTGGTAGACTTGTTAGCGTAAACCTCTTTTTTTAGTAAAGAAACACCGTTTAAAATAAATAAATTATATTTAAATTTTAAAAAATGCCTAAATAGCACTGCTCATTATATTTGAAATCCCTATGCCAAATTTGGAAAAGATTAAAGTAATAGTAAAAATTTTAGAATTTTGGCTATTCGCCTACCTTAACCAAGTTTTCGCTAAACCGGCTTGCCCTCGGTCCCATTTAAGCCGGTCAAGAGAGTATCCAATGTACTACTACAGACTGAAATAAAGCTACCAAACGTTCTTTTTCATATCAACACACGAGTCGACCTTGCCCTCGTAAAAGAAACGCTAAATTAAGGTCACTAGACAACACAACGCACCTTCCTTTTATGAATCTATCTGAAACTCAAAGCACTCGTCTCGAATACTCAAATTATCGGAAATTCCCAATAAACGAGGATTGCGTCAATCACCGGGAGGAAAAGGTCTGACCATTCGTTACTTCATCTCAGTGAGACAATGGTATCAATTCATCACTACAAATTTAAAAGGGGATGTTCAGATATCTAACAGTCAACACCAGGGGTCTACACCAGGGGCGCTACGTATTTTCTATGTAAACAAAAAATTATTTAAGTCGAAACAAAAATATTTCTTCATTTTCAATGATTATCGACTCAGCTTTAATCTATCACCATTAAAGTAACAAAAAATTACAGAAAAAAAAGACAAAAAGTTACAAAAATTAGTCAAAAAAAAAAATTTTTTTTAAGTTAACATATTATTGTAATTTCCTTTTAAATAAATTTTATTTAGTTAGAAAATACGAAGCGCTATATCGCCCCACAAGATGCGTGGAACCAAATCTGAACTTGGTAGAGACATTTAAAGCGTCTGGGAAAAGTTTCGGCCTACGGAAAGTGTGTTGCAAATTTATTATGAACTTTTAACATTATTTTCTAAAACATACGTAAAAATCAGCCTGCAAAAAAGGACATAAGTTAACTTATAATTTACCTACTTTTTGCACCCATACCTGTAAATTGGCCATCGGTCCACTCCTAGCGGGTATGCATACACTAAAAGTAAAGGAAAACCTAACCTAATCCAATACATTTCATTCTTTAAAAAATGACTTACACTCTTAAAACGAACGCGCGGTTTTAACTCAGTCTGATTAATTTTCACTCTTCCAGTCTGGAAAATGCATTTCTCCTTTTGGAGTGGATCCTTTGTGTGTTAAACCTCCGACAGGATAACTCCAAACAAGTGATTTCAACTCTGTCTGAGTTAATATTCATTCCTTTCCAGTGTGGAAAATGCACTTCTTCAACTGGAGTGCTTTCACTCTTGTTTTAAGAGTGTAGGTCTGGGGGCCCTGGGCTCTCGGTCTATTAGGTTGTACGCTTTCCGTCAGTCTATTTCTGGCCTTCATAGGGCTTTAACACAGCCAATTACGAACGGGCACCCACAGAAAACCGATCGCTTGTTCGTTACGTTTGGCTCCACGGATTACACAAGCACACGTGTAGGCCGTGTATCAATGAACTCAGAATAAATACAAAAACACAATACTAATGCCCATATTCGAACCTAACTGCCTGATTACCTCCCTGACCATTCATCCGCCCAGTCGGCCAATTTCCTTCGAATCTATTTGAACTCTGGCCTCCCTTCTATTTCGATACCAGTAACATTAAATTCAAGTAGACAACGACACTCGTTTCCCTAATCGATATGGAAGTTCATTAAAACAGGCGCTCGTGTCCACTCACCATGAAAAACATCGTAATTTACGATACTTAGCAGGAGCCATTCATCATGATAAATAGAAATTTCGCGCTCGAACGGATAATTTCTAGGAGTGTTCCGTGCGGAACTAAAGAGAAATCCCACTAATAAACATATACTCTACGTTGCATCAAGAGGAGCAGTAAGGATGATGGCACTATCCTCCTGAAAAAAAAGCCCTATCTCCTGAAGTAACAAGTGGGGCATCGGAAGCATATCTTGATATTTAAATGCATTTATTTGTCATTAATTAACACAGTCTGTAAGACGTGACTTATTGTTGATAATTATTTTTCGTGATAACTGATTTTTGTGTGAACTGTGAAGCGATTAAAAGATGTGTGTAAATTAGCGTTCGCCTTGGCGAGAGTTTTTGTCAGAACTTAAAAAGATTTTGACTCCAAAACATTGTCGGTCGTAACTCTTCAGAATTCTACGTTTTAAATGTCTTGTACTTTTGTGTTGTCCGTAAAATAAAATGTCTCCTCCTAAAGAGAATTTTCTTCAATGCAAATAGTACACCACAATTGGTAGCAAATGCTTCCCAGATCATGACGGCTCCACCTCCATATCGCCGCTTAGAAAAGTAGGGTTTTATTTTTTTTTAAATTTGTCAGTGCATTTTAGCGCCGTCTTTTCCATCAAAATTAAATTTTTTCTCTTTCGAAAAAACTATCTTTCTATTTATTTCCGAGTTAAACATACTTTTTAGCAAATTTTAAGCGAGCTAATTTATGCTTCTTTGTCAAGGCTCCGCCGGCATAATTTTACGAACTGCGCCCTCGTAATAGAACTTAAAACGTTGCTGACGGTACGGCTGGTACATGCTAAATTTAAATTACGAACTTTTTCAGTGGAAGACATTTTTTGTCGCACGCCCATCGGAAAATGGTGGATCTGTGGCCCCTTAAAAGTGCACTTGGCCTTCCTGTGAGCTTGCATTTACCATACTTTAAATGATTATTTTATCAAATTATTGGCTACCGTTTTACACCTACCGATATGACCTGGAAGTAGCTGCACTGCTCATTCCACATGTTTTCATTTCAAGGATTTTCGCGCGTTTGACGTCGTTCCGAAATTGACCTGGTCCTATAGAAGAAGATCCAAATATCAGTTTTCAGCCTTTGATTACATGTATCTGCCATTTATTTCAAAAAAAATAATTAAGTTGAACGAACGAGGGTCAATACGATATTTGAGTTCTTGAAAAATTATTTTATTTATTTAAAAATTTTCAAAGTTCTTTTAGTAGTTAATTTTAAAGGCATTTTGCATTAAAATAGTGTTAAAGTAAACTGTTAACTACAAATAAGTGTAACAGCCTTTTTTGCATTTATAGCACAAAAAAGTGAATTTTTATAGCTTAAGGCGTGACTTTCGGTATATATTAAACATGATTTTTTAAAAATTACTTTGCAAAACATACTTTTTTGGCATATATTTAATGAAAAGTATGATTATATTAAGAATATACGTGCAAGATTTTGCCGGGGTCTTAAGAGGTTAAACCACAAAATGACACCCTTTCTTTGCCTCCTCTTACACAATGGTGGGATAAACCTCCAAGCCTACCACAATCGTCCTCTATGAACTCGGAATACGAATTCGCCGATGTCCCGAAATGACCCGCGACTCACATCCTTCAAGATTGACACACAATTCATCAAGATCCAGACACACAGATGTCTGTGGTCTTGTATCAATATGGTTTGAAGGTATGGAAATTTGTCTCGCATTGGTTCAGTAATGACGATTATATTGTTTCGAATGTGGGAGGTGGGTTTTGTTTGTTTGTATGTATAAGAAGAAGTCCGGTCTTTGGCCTTTGAAGCCAGACAGCTTTGTGGTACATTTTGGGAGTTTTAATGCTTGAAACTGCTGAGGGGTTCATAGACACCAAAATTTCATATCGAATAAAAATTATTAATTTTTTTTAAATTAACCCTTCAAAAGGCCATTTTTTTTCTAGTAATTTTACGTGAAAGTATTTCTGGGATTGAGATTGATTTATAAAAAGAAATTCATTTAGCTCATTACCTAAAATTACTTTTGATTATTAAGACCTTTTTATTTCGGTGGGACGCATGTTTCCCATCTCCCGCTGTTAGCTATTTAAACGTAGGAGCTATTCAAACGTATCGTTCATAGGATTCTTGCATTAGAAATTTTGTTTGTGTTTTCTGAAGTTATCAGGAGGTTTGCAGCACTAGTCAAAATTGATTAAGTTGCTGGGAAGTATACTTCCCACAGCCTTATAAAGGGTTAATACAATATTTCTTATATAATTTAACATAAAATTTTTATTTGAATCTGCCAAATAACTTGAAATGTTTAGTTTCATGCTAAGTTTATTGCTAACATTAAGTTAGATGAGTCACAGAAAGTTAAAGATGGTATCTTATAGTCACCATCAGGGAGATTTTAAAGAGTCATTTTTAAACTCTTGGCTTTTACAAACTTTAAAGCTGTTTTTATCTTTAATCGATTTTTGTTCGATGATTTTAATATAGATAACTTGAAATCCATTTGTTATGTAACGTATAGAATATTTTTCAAACAAGATTCCATAACTTTTCTTCCGAGAATTGTTGCTATTGTTTCAAAAAGTTATTGGATTCTTTTTAGATTGGCATATTCCTAGTTTTATGGAGATTTTAAACATAATAAGTTTTTGACATTTATTGAATACAAAGTAAGAAACCGTTTCCGCCAACTATATCCATACCTTATTCAACGAGTATTTTTTTAAAACCATTTATCACTACTCTATCTAATTGTTAGCAACCGAAACCATACAGTTTTTTAAGGTTGCGAGTTACATTTTAAGAATAGTCGGCGAAAAAGCAGGACAAAGTCAACCTAGCTGAGACATTCCTTACTTCGTGAAGTCAAAAAATTACGATCTCCAGAAAAATGACAAAAATTTGAATAAATAACACATATTCTCCCTACTACTGCTCCTAAAAGTATACTTTAATTATTAATACCGGTGATAAATATTTTTAGCTCTTAAAAATAGTTATTTTTTACCAATACTGATTAGAAATTTCAATTATCTCATCTGCATCTTTGCAAGCTATTTTATCCTAATTTAGCCCACTTTGTTATTAAAGATAATGTTATTGAAAAAATAGTTAACTACTGAAAAAAAAATCAACACAATTTACTATGTTATATCGAAAAATAATTATAAAGAATTGAACGTATCTGCGATAAAGACAAACAATTGAGAATTCAGTTTAAAAAATAAGCAATACTATGTGAAATTATGTTCAGGGTTGCGCTTGAATGATTTTTCATAAACTTATTTACCAGCTCTTGTTTCTCAAATGTTGTTTTATAATATAGTTTTGAATTTCTGAAAACTTAAAACAAAAGCTGTTACAATGTTTTTCGATTAACTTTTATTTTCTAAACAAAATACAGGAAATAATTTTCGCAGTTAAGTTTTAAAAAAAATTAAACTCCAAATCGGTCTTTTGTTAAGTTTTTACTTAAAGTCATAATCGAATCTCGTTTTAGGATAAGCAATTAAGGAATTGCTTTGCTTTGTATTTTCCAGACAATCTCTTTTAAGAGCTGAAAAGATGCTCTGTTCATTGACTTATTGGATTAAGAAATAAAAAAAATGACTTAAGATTTTCTAGCAAAACACTAAATGATTACCTCCATTTCTTTAAATGCTTATTCAGTGGATTGTTTTATTTTATAAAGAAAATTATAAAATTCCTTACGCAGGGTATTCCTGAATAAACCGGTCAGTTAACTAAACATTCATCAATCAATATTAAATTAGAAAACCAAAGCAGATTTCATTAAATTACAAAACGTAATCCATGTCTTAAAAAAATGGAAAATAAAATTACGGAAAAATATGCATGTTTATATGTTTTTACAAAACATCTACAAATTTAAAAGCTTTAAGTGAACTTAGTACTGAGTTATTTAAGGAGTCAAAACATGAAAAAATGTGGCTCAGTAAACGTTTTCGTATCCTGTATATATCTAATTTTAAAAAGAAGCAAAAAATTTTTTTAGTTATTACTAGGGGGCAAAGCCCCTGCTCGCTACCGTTCGCCAACCCACGAAAATTGCTACGCAATTCATCTTTGTTTGCTACGCAAACAAGCATGCAAGACTAAGATATATTAGTTAAAAAGTCCCGTGTAGCGGGGAGAGTGCGCAAGTTAGGTTAGGTTTTGAATTATCGTCGCACTAGAGCTACACGAGGGCTATTGACGACGGGCGTCGTATTTTAGAACCACAGTCAGGTGACGAGCCAACACCTGAATAGGCACCCAACTCAACCATTAAGGGCGGGCGACATCGTACGCAGCGTCAGGACTTTGAAGGATATTTAACGTGCACTCCCGTACACGGGGTATTATTAGCCGGACATTTTTGGCTGCACGGGCCGTTAATAGGTCGGCAGCTATTTTGACGATGCCCGGACCCGAATCTGGGACCTTCCGCATGCTAAGCGAATGCTTAACCGACTGGGCTCCCCAGCCCCAAAATGGGATTCTTATTTTGATTGTATTCCCCAAATGCTTGGTCATCACAGTTAGGATTTTAATTTTTTGTAGTCGATATTTTTATAATTATTTATTTACATGATTTTGTTTCGTTAAAAAAAAATATGAAAAGCCTATTTTTTTATATATCTGCACATTTTTTATACAACTTTTCTCAAAATATTAAAAAGTTAACCTTTTACGACCATAAATACTTTAAAATGTTGAGGAATCAATTTTTACAGAAAGAGTATTTTAACCCTTGACCCAATGACAATTTGGCATCATTAATTTGGAAAAATTTCTGATCGTCTATAGCCATTTATGATATCAAAAAGCACACCATTCGATGCTTCAAGCTTGTTTCCATATTAGAAAATATGTTTTATTAATCCCAATAGATGTCAGCCGTATTATTTCTTTAACCCTCTAATGCATACTGTTACCGTTTGGTAACAAGCAACATAATCCAGTTTATTCTATTAAATTAGAGCTCCTCCTAGACAAATCTGTGTTTTTTTTTTCATCTATTACATTTCATTTTAAAGTTTTAGTTACTAATAATCCTCATAGATGACAGTAGTAAAAGTGTATTCAAGATTAAAGAGTGAGGTTATTAACTTTTGTGTGAAATTACGTTTTTGGCAGTATTCAGAGAATAATAATATTAGCACTAAATATATTAATAAAATGTTTTGAAAAATTAGTCACAGTTAAAAAGGGTTATTTTGAAATATTTTTAGTAGTTTTCTAGTCATTATTATCAAAATTGGAATTTTGCAGTCGGTATTTGTCGTATGGAAAAAATTTTAAAAATTGAAATTATAATTAAATTCTAATGCAGTTAAAAAGATTTAAGTATTTTTCCCACAATGTGTGAGTATTAAAAATACATCTATATTTTTTTGGGATGAAAATAAAAAAATTCATGCATTAGAGGGTTAAAATTATGATACGAAACATTATGATGCCAAATGGCATCACTGAGACTAAAATGATTAACGGTCAATCAACCCCCACGTCACCACAAAACATGGCCGGCAGCATCGCCAAAATTTCTCAAAAAATTACATTTTGGTCGTTCAATTAACCCTTTCAGTCCCAAAAATTTACTATATCTACTACAGAAACATCCGATATTCACAAAATAAGCTTATTTTAGGTCAAAGATAAGAGTTCCATAAGAAAAAAAATTCATTTAAATTTTTTATATATGGTGTTTGAAATAATGCCAAAATTTTTTAACTGTGGAAAACGACAAAATTAAAATATATGTATTACTTAAAAACACTTTGAGTTATATATTTTAAGGTATCTGACCATATTATTAAAAAAAATAGTAATTATTTTAACCGAAATATTTTAAATTGTGTTTTAAATATGTGGAACTGAAGTGAACTTTTCAAAAATCAGGTGAAACGCTTGTTAGCTATTTTCTAAACAAAAAAAAATAGTAGTTCTGTCTTCTATTGAGGTTACTGTAAAATATTGTCTAATAGAACAAAGTGTGAAGAATCGAATGATGTGTGTTTGGATGTCGTAACGGGATATATAAATTAAAAAATATATATTGAAAGTGATGAGGCCAAATGGCGGGACTGAAAAAGTTAAAAAGCATTCCCGACTACAGGTCTAGCTGGTTAGAGCCTAAAACGGAAAACGGAAATAAATTGAATGAAATTCCTCAGCTTTTAAGTTTTCTTATTTAATTCGTGATCATGTTTGGAACGACCAATTAAGTGGGGGTTAATAACTAAGTCAATGTTATTCTGTACTTTATCCCAAGAAAAACGAATTTCATTCAAATCATCTTCTGGACCTCCCATGACGATTTAAACGTGACGTAGGATATTTTACATGACATTAAAGAAGTAAAACAGATTCAAGTTCTCACGTCTTGTTCCACGCAAGACGTGAAACATGCAATTTGGTAATTAACTATAAATTTAAAAAGTTGTGAAAAATATCGGCATTTTCCTTCCTTGATTTAAAAAAAAATTTAAATGGGAACAGCATAGTATCAATTACTTTTTTATTGCTAAAAATTTCCTTTCAGTTATGCATTATCTGTAGTTATTATGTTAAATTTTATTATATCCGAATTTTAAATTGATGACTGTTATTAAAACACTCATTTCGTCGACATCGAGTTATAAGTTATACTTTTTGTATAATAGATTTTAAAACTTGTTTCAATGGCACCCACGACCCGGATGCTTTAATAAAATATGAACCGCTAATAAAAGGATGTAATAACAAAAACACAAATAGATTCGTGCACAATAGAACTAAGAAACGAACTCTGTGACCGCTCCAAATAGTTCGCCCTAAGCCCCCTACTCTATCCAGTAGAACAAAGTTTCCGTGAAGCAAATTGAAGCTGGAAGTCGGCAATTGGAAACACTAATGGATGTTAGAATAAGATGGAGAGGATTGGCGCGAAAAAATTATAAAGTTGCCAAATCGAAGTGATAAGCCCATACAAGCAATACCACCTAGATTAGAAGGCCGGCGAACTAAATGCTTGACGTCATATTAGTGGACCGATTCTGTGGTTTTGACAAATGATTCGTGACTCGATCTAGTATTTGAATACATTTTTAAGATAAGGTGAATCAAGATGCGACATCATCTTAAGATGCGACATCATTTTAAGATACGACGTTATTGTTCAACAAATCGAAATTGGGCTACTAGTGTGACGTTGTGTTGCTTGGTTCTTCGGCCTTCTAATCTAGGTGGTATTGATACAAGCCGCAGTGCACACTCTCAATGATGATAATTTTGTAATTTAATCATTTCTGGCTGCCTATTTCTTGCGTATTTTAGCTTTTCGATGATTGTTGAATATGTTTTAGCTGGTTTAATGATTCGCCATACGTTCTTTTAGAGATTTCAACACATGTTTGAGTTGAAAACTTTCTTCTGCCATTTTCTAAATTCTTGCATATACGGAAAAAAATTTTAACGCAGCCATACGCCACGTAATTTAGAACTGATGTCAAGTGACAAAGTCGTCGCCTTCTATGGCAAGAAACGCAACTTTTAAAGGTATCGTGCTAACTCACGATCAATTTCAATAACAAGACCAGAGAAGCTCTCCCAAACATGAGAGCAGACGGAATTTTTGACGTCACTGTTTTAAGTGCCGAAGATCGAGAAACTAGTTCGGACGTATTTGGAACCCTGAAAATGTGGTCAGCCGTGAAAGAGTGGTTGTCGTCAAATGTTGTTCTTAAATCCTACAAATACCATCCCCCCCCCCCTCCCGGCAGCTAATTCGTCTTCAGTAGAATGAAAACGCCAATGTTTGAAGTCACAGCTACGTCGAACATTGTTTTTTATTCCACAAACAAACTACGCTCCGCCTTGTTCGGATTGTCCATTTCTGGTACACTCCTCGCTAACCTAAGTTGGGTAAATCGAAATATGCTATGGAGAAGATCCTTCCCCGGATCTAAAGAGTTCCATAAATCATTTGTGAATCCATCTAGAAGACATGTTAAAACATTAATTTCATTTAAGGTTAACAGATTTGAATATTATTTGTGAAAATTTGGCAATTTTATCAGAATGAAAAGTGTATTTTGGTTAAATTGTATTCAGATCATTTTGTATGTAAATATTACCTCAAGAGTTTTCAACTAACGGACCAACCGCGCTTTTTCCTCTGCCTTTTTACTTTTTCTTGTTACCCAAGTTATGTTGGCAAGTAGTGTAGATTATCATACAAGGATCTGAATATAATAAAGTTCAACTATTTTATACGAAAGATTTAAACCATTAGCTATTGAATTTGTGTTCTATAAAACGTGTCGCCAAATTATTAGCCAAACTCTTTGTTGGGCTTATCACTTGCCTCACCTGGCAAATGGGTTTTCGCATTGTTTCCTATCCCGGCATCCCCGTTTTAATCTAACCTCCATGAGAAAGACAAAGTGTTAGTTGCAACGTGTAATTTTCGAAGGAGAAATTAGGTGTCATTGCAATAGATATTTCTATTATACCTTTCGCTGGAGGGTAAATGAAAGTTCTCGTTAAGTATAAGGGTCTTTTGATGGTGATACTCGAAACCTCTTTGTTGGGTTGCAATTTATGGGTAGACAATTGTATGGCGGAGTAACAAAATAACTTGTATTTTCCCCTTGTTGTTATGAACGTACTTGAGTGCTCCAAAATATAAATATCAAATTCGAATAGATTTTTTCAAGATATTACCTTAATTTTGTTATTATGTACGATATTATATTTTGATTATTATGTTATTTTACATGCCACATAATTATTAAATATTTCTATAAATTAGACATTCCGAGTTGCAAATTCTGTATTTCGGTAGTATGTTGGATGGTCTGAATATTTTTTTGTAATCATTAAACTATTCAAATTAAATAAATTCCTTTTGGTGGGTTGCAATTTATGGGTATTCAATTGTATGACGGAGTAACAAAATATCAATATCGCATAAATTCGAATAGAATTAATCAAGATATTAAAATAATTTTGTTATTGTGCATAATAAATGTACCATATTATATATTGATTATTAAGTTATTCTACATACCACATAGTTATTGAATCTTTCTATAAATTAGACAATCTGAGTCGCAAATTCTGTATGTCGGAAGTATGTTGGTCTGAATAAATTTTTGTAATCATTAAACAATTCAAATTAAATGAAAAAATTGCTTTGACTTATGTATATTGTATACAGACAAGAATTTAGATTCTAAAGATTTCCCAAACAAAATAACTTGCATTTCCCTTGTTGTTTTGAACGTAGTTGAGTTCTCCAAAATACAAAAATCAGAGAGAATTATTCAAGATATTACTATATAATTTGGTTATTATACATTATAAATGCACCATATTATATATTGGTTATTACGTTATTTTAGAAAGACAATGCATTAGTTGCAACGTTTGTAACTTTCGGAGGGGAAATTAGGTGTCAGTGCAATAGATATTTCTGTTATACATTTCGCTGGAGGGTAAATGAAAGTTCTGGTTAAGTATAAGGGTCCTTTGATGGCGATACTCGAAACCTTTTTGTTGGGCTGCAATTTATGGGTAGACAACATAACTTGTATTTCCCTTGTTGTTTTGAACGTACTTGAGTGCTCCATAATATAAATATCAAATTTGAATAGAATTATTCAAGATATTACCATAATTTTGTTATTATGCACGATATTTATTATATTTTGATTATTACGTTATTTTACATACCACATAATTATTGAATCTTTCTATAAATTAGACAATCTGAGTAGCAAATTCTGTATGTCGGAAGTATTTTGGTTTGAAGAGTTTTTTGTAATCAAACTATTAAAAAAATCAGTTTGACTTACGTATATTGTATACAGATAAGACTAAAGATTTTAAACACTTCTCAAACAAAATACAACTTGTATTCCCCTTCATTTACCGAGAGTTTCATAATGATATCTTCTGCAGAAAAAAAGTTAAATATTTTCTGGAGTCATTTCTATAAGTTTGAATACGTGTCTGTTTTCAACCTTTTTTCTCTGTTTCGCGTTTTTCACTTATTATGTTTAATAAATCCCTAAGGCTTTTTTGCGAATTAATTAGAATTTTGAAACTTTTAACCTGTGTTTTTATATACATGGTGCACAAAAGTGTGCATTGAATAAAGTTTACTTTGTAAAGTTTTTTTTTTTAATGTTGAATTCACTAATTTGTAATTTTTTTTGTAATTTTCAGTACAAATGCATGTTACTTTTAAGTGTAGCACACATTTTAAAATCCATGCAAAATTCTTGAACAAAATTATAGAAGTTTTATGGAGTTATTCTCAAAATTGAAAGAGAAGTAACTTTTTAAAAAAGTTCAAAATTTTGTTTTTTTAATAAATGAAAAACTGCTTGTAAATATTTGTTTTTATTGCTAGAAAATGTTTATTTATAGTGAAATTATGTAAAACTACTATAATTTAAAAGTTTGTTATTTTTTCTAGAAATAATGTTTTGGGTACCGTTTCCCTTTAATATTATATACTTGGATTTGATTAAATATACGTTGTCGAAGCTTATGGTATGCATTTATAATAAAACGTTTTCTTTAAGGTGATGACCTATTGATCTATTTTGAAAATGTATCGCAGTGCAATAGTTTTAACATTATCTATGAAGTAGATAATGCAAAACTATGTTGCTTTACAATGTTTTGTAAAGCATCGTATCAGATATGTTATCCTTAAGGACAAGTGATGTTCGTCAATATTTTTTTACTAGGAATATTTTTATAACCTACACTCTTAAAACGAACGAGCAATTTTAACTCAGTCTGAGTTAATTTTCACTCCTCCAGTCTAGAAAATGCACTTTCCCGAAAGGAGTGGATCCTTTGTGTGTTAAACCTCCGACAGGATCTCTCCAAATGAGTGATTTTAACTCAGTCTGAGTTAATATTAACTCCTTTCCAGTGTCAAAAATGCACTTCTCCAACTGGAGTGGATTTCACTCTTTTGTTTTAAGAATGTAGGTTAAATCGCCAAGATGTGTTCCGATTTTGAAATTTCAATGTCAAATTACTACAAAAAAAAATTCTCATAAACTCTGGCACAAACCAATATACATTTTCCGCAATATTTCTCCTATAACATTAATATGTAGTTTCAGTAGTTTAACTCGTGACGATACTTTTTGATTCCTACATTTAAAAACAAAAGAAGCGTTAGGTAAATAAAAAAAGCATTATCATTTTACCTTTTTCACGCCAAATACTAATCAAAAATACAACATATAGGACAAGCGGCGAAACTTCAAACAATAAGCCGCCTTTCGGCGACAGAAATACCGATTAAAGTGCCAAGATCCTGTCCAATATTACAAACAAAATGCTTCCTTGGCGACTGCAGAAATTCGTGTCGATTACTCACAGATATAGGTATAAGGACACTGTAGTCTATAAAATAAAATATCAACTTTCACTTGTTACTTGTTATTTGACTTAAAACATAAATATTTATTAAATATTTTAAAATAACAAGGCAATTAGTTTTTTTAAACAGTTGCATGCACGTTTGTGATTTAAATAAGGTATTTAGTTTGAGTGTTTTTTAATGATGAATAACAAAACATTTGTACACAATTTTTGTACCAGACAATAAAATGACTGCGCAATACTTTATTAGCTTAAAGCAGCCCCCCTTTGGAAAAATATTTTATTAACAAGTCAAAAGGGCGTTAATTTAAAAGATGGCGAGGACCGAAAATTTATGCAAAATTGTTAATTGATTTGCTGAAAAGCTGGATGGAAAATTGAAAGCTGAAGAAAAATGATTTTTGTAAATGATTTGTTTCCAGCTATGTTCTTGATTTTAGTTGCAGAAGGAATTAAAAATAAGAAATTTAAATTTTGGAATCAAAACTTTACGTTTTTTATGTTTTAAATACGTTCTCGCTTACTATGACTAAAAAACTGAATTTATAATATTTGGGCACCTTACGTCGGCTGGGCGGTTGAATTAGACACTCAGAAGGTCCCAAGTTTGAATCCCGTCATATGCACATGGATGTCTGTTACGTTTCTCTGCATTTGTCCTGACTACACTGACATACGTACTAGTTAAATCTGTGGAGTCGAAAGTCCTAAATAAGCTGCGATGGCGACACTGGTTTGCTTTGAGAGCTCGTCACTTGACCGTGTTTCTGAATTGCGTGTTTTTCTGTGTTAAAACTCCATGGAGGGAAATAGGTAGCCGGAAAACGTACAACCAAACCAGCCCTTAGTTTGCTCTCAGAAAGACATGAACTCGGAAATAACAAACAGATGCAACATCAATTTTTCAAAATTAAAGAGAAAATTTATGCAAACCTTTTGATGGATGTAAAAGCCGAAGCATAATGATCTTTTTTAAATCATTTGTTTCACCGCTACATTCTAAGGTATTGAATTTAGTTTCACAAAAGAAAATAAAAAGAATGTATTTAAACTTTGGAATTAATACTTCGCGTTTTTGAAGTTTTAAAATACGTTTCGTTTTCCTTGATCGGAAAACTGAATCAATGGTAATGCTGTCATTTAGCTTGCTTTCCGAATTAAGAACAGGGTTCATACTCCATCTATATGATAATGAAATTCAGGAGTTTCTACACTCTTAAAACGAACGAGCGATTTTAACTGAGTCTGATTAATATTCACTCCTCCCGTCTGGAAAATGCACATCTCCTTTTGGAGTGGATCCTTTGTGTGTTAAACCTCCAACAGGATCACTCCAAACGAGTGATTTTAACTCAGTCTGTGTTAATATTCATTCCTTTCCTGTGTCGAAAATGCACTTCTCGAACTGGAGTGGATATCACTCTTTTGTTTTAAGAGTGTAAGGAGTTTTTCAGGAGTGCAGCAATGTAAATTCAGGAGGTAACGAGGAATAAAATTAAATATGTTTTATTATCGTATTAGTCTAAGTGACTTCACTGCACTTCAAATGATGAAACAGAAGGGGGAAAATCTTCGCTGAAAGAGTTGAGTGGTGCATTCTGAGACATTAACTAGCATTACGATGTCCTAACTCAGTTTTTATACCGTGCATGTATATAGTAGATTTATTTTGAATAAAGTGCACTCTTAAAACAAAAGAGTGAAATCCACTCCAGTTGGAGAAGTGCATTTTCGACACAGGAAAGGAATGAATATTAACTCAGACTGAGTTAAAATCACTCGTTTGGAGTGATGGCTGACGGACCTTACCACACAAAAGATCCACTCCTCTGGGAGAAGTGCATTTTCCAGACTGGAGGAGTGAAATCAACTCAGACTGAGTTAAATTCACTCGTTTGTTTTAAGAGTGTAGTGTTATCAATTTTTTGCAAGAGATAGAAAAAATATCAGGAGATGAGACAAATTTTAGAAGTTGAAAGTAACCTAGGAAATTCAGGAGTTTTTCAGGAATTTCAGGAGGCGTAAGATCCCTGACAAAAATAACAAACACAGGCACCATCAATTCTTCAGAAAAACCGCGCTATATACCTTCCACAACACAGGAAGTGCTTGATCATATTCCGTAAACGAGACACCCATTTAGGAAAAGCGTCGTGTCGCGGCGACCAAGAGAAAAAGCCCGTTGTATGCTAAAGAGGCCCATGATGAAAGAACAGAAGACGAAGAATGGATCCACCAAGTTCATTGATTTTCGTGTCCATCCATCGACGGGTTTTGATGGCGACTTCGTGAGCGGGCTTCTTGCACGGTTGCCCAAGGATTGAAGTAATCAATTGGCAACAATGACACAGTCGCTTTGGGACGGAGATAGTGTCAATCAAATCGGTGGGGTAATTGGATTTAATGGGTGGAAATGTAGTAGGGAGGGTACTTGTATGGGAATTGGGAGAGCCGACAAACGTATGTTACTTTTCGAGGATATAAAAAACAGGATTTTTCATTATAGTACACTGTTAAAACAAAAGAGTGAAATCCACTTCAGTAGGATAAGTGTATTTTCGACACTGGAAAGCAGTTAATATTAACTCAGACCGAGTTAAAATTCCTCGTTTGGACTGATCCTGTCGGAGGTTTAACACACAAAGGATCCTCTAATCTAGGAGAAGTGCATTTTCTAAACTGGAGGAGTGAAAATTAACTCAGACTGAGTTAAAATAGCTCGTTCGTTTTGAGGGTACAATGATCAAACAAAATAGTAATTTTTACAAATATTTCGAGTGTTTCCGACGTTTTACAACTTTTTCGCGTGCTTCCCATTGAAGCCGTCGATTAAACAGTTAAGCGTTTTCTTAAATTCGTTTACGCAGCTTGAACTTTTTCACGTAGCTTGAACTTTTTCACGTCACTTTTGACCGGATCAACAATAGTTAACCTGTTCAACAATAATATACTTTTATAGATTCAACCCGTCAAAAAAATCCAACGGCCTAGTCCTAGCTACAAATAGTAATTGTCCATGTACGTTAATTTTAATGAAATAAGGCTCCATCCATTGCTCGAAAAACCGCCCGTCCTCCCGTTCTCGGTGGGAAAAAATTCGCCGAAGACAATGTATTTTTTGGACGGCCATTTCCCCGTTAATGTTGGTGATACATTTTGAATTTAGTCCAAAAAGAAATGCTACATTTCTTTCTGTAACCTAGTATTTCTTTCATTACTGTATAATGTAATCCTAGTAACTACTAATTCATTGCGCAATTTATATAAACGTTTGTAATAAATAAGAGAAAATTATCTTTGCATATTTATTTAGAAACTATTTATATAATTAGAGTTTGTGAAGTCAGTTTCAAAGGAGGACAGCTACATAGATAGACAAGCCGTCCTCTGGGACGGGTAAAATTTGAGGTTTTTTCGAGCCCTGGCTCAATCTACGAATACGAATTTTTATAAAAAAAAAAATAAGAATACTTCTGCAATATGGATGTTAATACACAATAAATAAGCGTAGAAGGTGAATAAAACTTACAGCAATATGGATTCCAATAAAATGAAAAGAAATCCATATAGAAAGCATTGATTCCAATATGAAATAACAATGCATTGGTAAATATAAATTCCACCACAAAATAAGGTTAGGTTTGAATTAGCGTCGCACTAGAGCTACACAAGGGCTATTGGCGACGGGAGTCGTATTTTAGAACCACAGTCAAGTGACGAGCCGACACCTAATTAGGCATCAAACTCAACCGTTAAGTGCGACATCGTACTTAGCGCGTTAGGACTTTGAAGGATATTTAAGGTGCACTCCCTCTACACGGGGAATTATTCGTCGGACATTTTTGGCTTTACGGGCCGTTTATAGGTCGGCAGTTATTTTGGCAATGCCCGGTCCAGAACCTAGGACCTTTCGCATGCTAGGCGAATGCCTAACCGACGGGGCTCCCCAACCCCTGAAGGTGAGTAACAACTTCCGGAAATAAAGATTTCAATACAAAGTTTATAAAAAGAAATCCATACAGGAAACATTGATTTCAATATGAAATAAGAACGCATTGGGGAATATAGATTCTACTGCAAAATAAGAATCTATATTTCTCACTCTACTACATTAACCCTCTTATGCATACTGTTACCGTTTGGTAACAAGTTACATAATCCACTTTATTCTATTAAAGTAGACCTCCCTCTCGACAAATTTGTGTTTTTTTCATCTATTACATTCCATTTTGAAGTTTTAGTTAATAATAACCCTCATAAATGACAGTAGTGAAAGTGTATTTAAAATTAAAGAGTTAGGTTATTAACAGTTGTGAAATTACGTTTTTGGCAGTATTCAAAGTATAATAATATTAGAACTAAATACAAATAAATTGTTTTGAAAATTAATTATTGTTAAAGAGGGTTATTTTGAAATATATTTAGTAGTTTTCTAGTCATTATTATCAAAATTGGAATTTTGTAGCTGGTTTTTATCATAAGGAAACGAATTAAAAATTGAAATTATTTAAATTCTAATGCAGTTAAATTTTTTTCAGTATTTTTCCCATAATGTATGAGTACTAACGATACATATATATTTTTTCGGGACGAAAAAAAAATCATGCATTAGAGGGTTAATAACGAGATGTGTGGGAACGTGCTACTGAAATATATGGGACGCACGATGCCCATCAAACTATTTGTTTTCTGTGTGAAAGTACATGTCCCCTTTCCATATACTTAAACAGGCGCATCTATAATTTGATGTGCGATTGTGTGATGCTAGTAGAGCTTATTTTTTACAAGCTATTTCTATTTATGATGAGGGACACAAGTGTCTTTATAACGCTCTCATTCATGTAAGTTTAGATACATGTACTTTGCATTTGTTTTGAAACTGTGATGTATTAAAAAGCATCGCATGCATTGAATTTTCGTCAAAAAAATAATGTTTACATCATATCTTTGCTTTTCAAAATGTGTTTATAATTTCACAATTTTTATAATGTTGTCCTTTATTGCGTTTTGACTGTCGTTACACTATAAAAAAATTTGCTTGGTTCCCCATAATAGTTCACAATAGCTGCAACGGCTCTGGGGTGAAATGTTTCACCATATTTTCTGTATTAGGTTAAACCATTTTTCATGATTTTGAAACAAAAAACTGAGAAATGGCTCAACAGAATACTGAAAATATGATGAACCATTTCAGCAAAGGTGTTGAAGGTATTATTGAACCACTATTATATGGAAACCAAGAGCCACATTCTTAACAGTGCAATTTGTTTAAAGTTATACCTATTATGCTAAGCAAACAAAACTAAAATTATATAATTAAACCCCTAAATGAGAAAATGTCATGTTCACATACCCTCCGTGCCACCCTAAACTTGGGTAAAAACAAAGAGTAAAAAGGAAGGGGGAAAAGCGAGATTGGTCCATTAGTTGGAAACTCTTGTAAGGTAATGTTTACATACCAAATGATCTGAATACAATTTAACCAAAATACACTTTTCATTCCGATAAAATTGCCAAATTTTCTCAAATAATATTCAAATCTGTTAGACCTTAAACAAAATTAATGTTTTAAACATGTTTTCTGGATGGATTCACACTTAATTTATGGAACTCTTTACATGCGCGGAAAGATATTTTCCATAGCATATTTCCATTTACCCAACTTAGGTTGGCAAGGAGTGTAGAAGATTCCCATACAAACCTTTTCTTTCACAAACATTTTAAAGTAAAGAACGTGATGGGAAATTATCCTTACTGAACATGGATATCTTGCATGACAAAGTAAAATATAAACAAAATCGAAAATCTGTTATTATAAAGTTAGTTCTAATAATAGGTCTAATGCTAATGTGTTAATAACTATTATCTTATCTGTCATAAAATTAAACTTTAATGACCATACAAACAGTAACAAAAATATAATTATTTTACTGCTTTAAAAATATAATTATTTTATTGCATTAAAAATATAATTCTTTTATCGCATTAAAAATATAATTCTTTTATCGCATTAAAAATATAATTCTTTTATCGCATTAAAAATATAATTCTTTAACTGCATTAAAAATATAATTCTTATATTGCCTTAAAAATCTTATAACTAAATAACTCAAAATAAAAAAAAACAAGCAAATAACATTGGAAAAGCGTAACTCTTTGCTAACGTGCTCAGTCAGCGGAGTTAGACACACCCTTATATCCGCCCCATCATACAGGGGAAAACCCATAAGTCTCAAGTCACGCTTTCGAGTCCGAAGATGAAGCGATCAAAAGATAACGAAACGACTCAAGAACTTGTTGAAGGTTTTAATGTCCATGCAACGGCGCTAGAAGTAGGGGTGGGGTCCATCTTTGTTCGAAAGAATATGTGCCATGTGATTTTAAATAAATATAAAAATTTGTATTGGTTGGCCCAATAGTAAAAACATGAATGTGCAAATTGTAGAGATTGAAGGTTTTACAAAACAGTGGGGTTAGCTTCCTCTTTTGCATCGGTGTTTTTGCACTTTCGTGGATTTTGTAACATGTTAGAAGCTTCCTGAACAAAATACGTATATTGATACTTGAATTGTAGGGTAGACTGACCAGTGAGTGAACAGGTCCCAGTGAATGAACAATTGGTAAATACATTTAAAAAATAAGGATTGAATATCATTCAGCTTTATGGATTTGCAACACTGACTTCCTCCCATCAAGTAGGAAGCTATCTGACATATGATTGGTTGTCCTGGTCATTATGTCCTGGTGTTTATTCACTGGAGAACGTAGCGCCTTTAAACGTTCATTCACTGGTTAGTCTACCCTACTTGGCCTATATGTATGCGTAGAATGCATCCAAAGATTTAAAAAAAAAAAAACGTTTTGGAGCATGCTAACTTCTTTCGACCTGGCTTCCCCATTTGGGAACATTTTTTAAAACTTCTCCGCAAACAATTAACATGTTAATCAGTTCCAAAATTGACCTGATACGATAGAAAAGGATCCAAATATCAGTTTTCAGCCTTTGATTAGGTATCAGTCATTTATTTCTATAAAAAATGAAGTTGAACGAGGGTCAACATGATATTAGAGTTCTTAAAAATATATTTTAAACTTTTGTTCAATCTTTTCAAAAAGTTCTTTTAGTAGTTAATTTTAAATTAATTTCGCATTAAAAACAATGTTAAAGTAAACTGTTAACTACATATAAGTGGTACGGTCTTTTTTTGCATTTATAGCACAAAGCATTTGTATTTTTAGAGCTTAAGGCGTATCTCTAGGTAATTATTAAACATTATTTTTTAAAAAATTACTTTGCAAAACATACTTTTTAGCATATATTAGTATGAAAAGTATGTTAAGATTAGGAATCTACATGTAGGATTTAGCTCGAGTCTTAAAGGTCTTACAATCCGTCCACTATTTTACTTATTTCTTTATTACTATTAAAGGAGAACGTGAGTTTGAGAACTGCACTTAGAAAAACTTGTGTTGATTTTCAGTTTTAAAAAAGTTGTGCTTTTCCCAGTTATTTCAAGTGGCGTTGAAACAAAACAAAAGTTTTGCTGCGACACTTGCGACCAAATAATAATGCATGATTAGCACAAAAATTGGGTTAAAAGCAAATCACGTATGCCCTCTTTCAAAATATATTTGAGCATCTGCTTTTTTATATTTTGCATAAATCGCTATACCAAATATATAAAAAATATTGCGGTACTTTAAAACGAATATTATAATTTTGTTGTACATATTTAAGTGAGCGATACAGTTCAGAGTGTTATTTAATCGCGTATGTATATAATAATCGTCTCTTCTCACGATCATCAGAAGAGTTGGAACAACAAAAATGTGTGTTCGAATGTCATCAACACAATTCTTGCATTGAAACAAAACTATACTGTAATGTTGCCATTTTTACACAATTTTAGTCTTCCACTTGTGCCATTAAACCACATTTTTTTTCTGAGTGTACAATAAAACCGTAAAAACGTATGGATATAATAATCGTCTCTTCTCGCGATCATCAAAAGAGTTGGAACAACAGAAATGTTAGTTTGAATGTCATCAACACAATTCTTGCATTGAAACAGAACAATACCGTAATGTTACCATTTTTACACAATATTTGTGTTCTACTTGTGGTATTAGAACACAATTATTTTCTGAGTATTCGAAAACTGTAAAAGCGTATATATATAATAATCATCGCTTCTCGGGATCATCGGAAGAGTTGGATCAACACAAATTTATGTTCGAATGTTATCAACACAATTCTTGCATTGAACAATACCGTAATGTTACAATTTTTACACAATATGTGTGCTCCACTTGTGCTATTAGACCACAATTTTTTCTGAGTTTCCAATAAAACCGTAAAAGCGTATGGATATAATAATCGCTTCCTCTCGCGATCATCACAAGAGTTGGAACAACACAAATTTTAGTTCGAATGTCATCAACACAATTCTTGCAATGAAACAGAACAATACTCTAATAATACCATTTTTACACAATTTATGTCCTCCACTTGTGCAATTAGACCAAATTTTTTTATTCTGAGTGTTCAATAAAACCACTACTGTGATTCCAAATATACACACAGGCAATTTAAATTTTCAATCTTCAAAACCTACAGGTGTATCTCCATGTAAGATAGACCTATCAAGCATGGGTGCTCATGGTGAGAACTAAAGCCGTCACCCACCAAAATGAGACAGAATAACCACTATCAGACCATAACATGCAGACAACAAGAACAAAATGGCCATGTTATTCCAAGAGCGACACTAATTGCAGAGCCTAAGCACGAAACCGTCCTGCGAAGCTTGAGACGATACTTTTTTTTCCACTAAGGTCCTTCTCGACTTTATTTTGTTGTTTCAAAACCCTGGGAAAGGGACAAGGAAATAAACTTTAAAACGTAAAGTAAACTTTATTTCACTTCATGGGATTTGAATTGTTAGCTTTTTCTTAATTATTATTTCGGCTTTAAAATATATTTATAAGTACTCGAACTTTTTACTTATACTACAATTTAAAATTTAAAAAATGTTTATACCATTTATAATTTTTAAAACTGTTTTTGGTAATATTAGAAATAAAGAGATAGAATGTAGATAGACTTATAATTATATATCTCTGAGATGGCTTAAACCAGTTTTGAAAATCATTACTATTTCTATATAATTACTTTTCAACGGCATGGAATTTTTTTTACTAAATACTATTGTCTTACTTCATTGTCATACTGCAATTACTTTGTTTAAACTCGGACCATTTTCCTTAGCAATGCATATACTTAATACTTTTTTAGAAATATTTAATTAAAATGCAATGAATTTCAATGTTACTATTCCTTTTACTGAATCTAGATAAGTATTAAAAAAATAGATTTTTTCAAACCAAATTGGGTAATTGCAAAATTTCTTACTATATGAAAAGTAATTTTATACCATGAAGTGAGCAATGTAAAACACAACCTTAATTTTAAAAAACGTCATGCATGCTTAATTCTACAAATTTAATTTTCGAAAAATTTCTTAGGCAGATATACTCTATCGATTAGTAGAAGTTGCCTACGTATTTTTAGAGGAATTGACGATTTAACACAGGTTTGAGTATCTGAATATTGAGAGTTTTAAGCCAGACTTAAATTTAAAATGAAAATTAGTACAATTATTTTATTCGAAAAGCTTTTCTGAAGAACTTTCTTTGAAGAACTTTTCTTTGAAGGACTCGCAATAAACGAATTAAATTTTATTTTAATGTTGTTTCCTTAAAACACGAATCACTAGCGAATGTAATTCATAAATTGCGTTTCAGAGGGGTAATAACCCTCGTAGTTAATCCTCCGCAGATCTGTCAAGCGTTTAGCATATCCGTTTCAGTAATCTCTGCTTGATTTTCTACCATTACCGTTAAGTTTCACTGAGCTAATGAAGCATTTAACAAATGATGTGTGGGAAAATACGTAAAACTAGCCGATTGCTCATTCCTTATACATTTGGATTTACATGTTTTGAGGAGGCAAATCGCTCATTTTCGTTAATATCCAGCAAATTAAAATAAAACGTCTTCCCCGATTTTGAAGTAGCTCGTACTTTTGCTTCGCCATACCTCAGTTTCCGGTGAATGAGAGTTTAGGGTTAGGGTTTAAGGTGAATGAAAGTTTAGGACTATTGCTACTTTTGAATTGAAGAGTACACGGGAAGAACGGCTTGATTTCTAGAGTCTTTCCATAATTGCGCCTGCTTGGCAGACATTGGAGACCGAAAACCGGTTTCTCTTTCGGTTCTTCATTTGCGGTACAAACGTGTATGTCGTACCCACTTATCTCTGGCGTGAATCAGGGTTGCTGCGAAAGATAAACAAAGCGAGTAGCCGGTTTCTTTACGGCAGTTTAAGCTATCATCCCCAAAGAGGCTATTAAGGAAACCCTTCTACGAAATAAAGAGGTTCTTCCCGTGTACTCTTCAATTATCGTCGCACTTAGAGATACACGAGGGCTGTTGGCGAGTTCAGATATTGCATTGAATATCAGTTTCGGCCACTGATTTTAACAAGCGTAGTTTTTTAGATACCTTTGTCCTATATGCTATTTTTTTTTGTACCACCTTTTGAAAATATCAGTGAATATTGAAATCGAAATGTTAAATTCGTGTAAAGCAGCGGTTTTAAATGATAGCTGGCAAGAGTCCACTAATTTATAAGTTAAGCCTGGTCATCGATCATCATAGCTTTACACTCTTAAAACAAAAGAGTGAAATCCACTCCAGTTGGAGAAGTGCATTTTCGACACCGTAAAGGCATGAATATTTACTCAGACTGAGTTAAAATCACTCGTTTGGAGTGATCCTGTCGGAGGTTTAACACACAAAGGATCCACTCCAAAAGGAGAAGTGCATTTTCCAGTCTGGAGGAGTGAAATCCACTCAGACTGAGTTAAATTAGGAGTGTTTGTTTTAAGAGTGTACGACTCTATTTAAACTTCTTAACCCTTGCAGTGGATATTTCACCGATTGTTCGCTTACTGAAAGAAATGTCAAAGTTTATTGAGTCAGTAAAAAGTGATTAATGTGTCCGGGAAAACTCTCAATGTTATAATGATACTTTTATTTCAATGGAAAGCCGTATTGCCAAATAAATGTCGTTGAAATGAACCGTAAATTATTTCGAAATGTGTCTAAGAAAAGACATCCGTAAGTCGTTTTTTATATCTCCTGGATTGCAAGTACTTGTGTTGTCATCAGGAAAGAGAAGGAAAAAAAAATCTTCAAGACCTTACGCCTTTTTTAAGTCAGCAATATATTTCAATCGAGAATAAAAGCTAAAAAAAAATGCTTTACAAAAATATTATTCCCAAAGTTAAGCACGTTAAATATTAATAGAAACATAATTTTCAAAAGATTTAAAAAATATTTCGTCTAAGTCAATTACTGAGTAAAATTTCTGAATTAAACTATTGTTAAGATGCAAGATAATTGTATCATTTAATATGTTACATTTCCAATCGAGTTTCTTGATACTGTTGTTAATCAATGTAAAAGGATGTGTATTTAACGAAATAATATTACATTGTGTTTTAGGGTACATTCTATCACAGAGCAAAAATTGAAATCATGGTACTTTTATCAATTGTTTAATCAACAGAACACAATATTTTGTTAAGTAAAAAATTATTGAAATAATTCATGCAGAATATTCTAAAGATTTTCCCTAATAGGACGCCACTAAGAGGTTAACCCTCTAATGCATGAATTTTTTTCGTCCCGAAAAAATATATATTTATCTTTAATACTCATAAATTATGGGGAAAATACAGAAAGTTTTTTTAATACATTAGAATTTAAATAATTTCAATTTTTAAAATTTTTTCCATATGATAAAAACCAACTACAAAATTCCAATTTTGATAAAAATGACTAGAAAACTATACTAAATATATTTCAAAATAACCCTCTTTATCTATAATTAATTTTTCAGAACAATTTATTTGTATGTAGTACTAAAATTATTATATTTTGAATGCCGCCAAAAACTTAATTTCACAGTTAACAGTTAATAATTTCACTCTTTAATTTAGAACACACTTTTACTGTCATCTATGAGGATTATTGGTAACTAAAACTTCAAAGTGGAATGTAATAGATGAAAAAGCACAAATTTGTAGAGAGGGAGCTCTATTTTCATAGAATAAGTGGATTATGTTACTTGTTGCCAAACGGTAACAGTATGTTGATGTATTAAAGGGTTAAAGCTATGAACTTTACAACTTTTTTTTTCGAGAAATTCGTCTTTGAAATGTGAAATTTTAGTGTGTAAGGTGTTCTAAGGGGCAAATGCTGCCACTAACCTACAGTTTCATTCAGGGCCGTGTGGTGAAATGATGAAGAGAGGCGACCGCATCTGGCGGCATTTTACAGTTTGACGAATCCTCCACCCCACTGTTGAATTTTTAAAAACAATGAATACTTATCAATAGCACTTAAAACAGACCGATATTCATAGAGAGAAAAAAGCAAAACTAGGAAGGTATTCTTTTGGAACACAAAGTGTTTCGCGCCTTTTTTTTTTCTCATGGATAACAGCGTAATTTAAAAGACTGCTGTTAAAAATTTCGTCTGAAAATAGGTTTATTTCTGATTTAATTAAGGTAAAAAGCTTTGTTTCATTCATTTTTTTCTGAAAAAGTTTTTTTTATGGAATTTTTGACCAAGTTAAAATTTTGAAGTTGCTGGACTTAGGTTTCGTAAGGGACGGTATTTGAAAGACCTGCATTTGGTGAAAAAACATTAACCACACAGCCCTAGTTTCAATCCATTATTCCTTTAACCAAAACGCCATTATACAAATGCCTTAAGCTTCTCAAGGACGCTCGTTCCCAATGACCTATCCTTAATCTTCTTCCACAAAACAATACAAAAGTCCATTAGTCTACCACTTGCCGCGAATCTCTGCAGACAAATACTCCACGATTACTTTTTTCCTTATTTGCCGAAACCACAAATTGGTTTGACGATTTATGATGTAACAATAATGTTGTTTTACTAGAGCTGTTGTTTGATCTTCAATTTATTTATATTTGTTAAAATTTATTTAATTCTTAAACGAAAGTCGTTCTTAAAAAATTATTTTAAACAGTTTGTTAATATTTTATACTAACGTGCAAGAAATGTAAGTATTATTAATGAGTCTAAAATTGCGGAAAAAAACGACAATTTTTACAAAATCGTGGTTGAAAGTTATTCTCTATTTTGTGTAAGAAAAGCATAATTGTTTCAGCCGAAAGTTTCACTATTACGTAAACTCATTTGCAATTTATTTAACAACTTGAAAATCACAGATAATTGATATCTATTATCTTAGTTCTTGTACGATTTTCAGGACTGTGTTAAGTTTGCAAATGGTAAGAATTGAAGATATTGAGGAATATTTGTAAAAATAGCCTTCCCCCATAAGTTGTACTTCATAAAATTTTCCAAAGAAAGATTATAATACAGATCTGTTTCTTAAAGCATGTGAACGGTTCAACTGTGCTCTTTTCCCCTTAATTTATACTGCACCAAAACACATCTTAAGTTTGCAGCATTAAAATGTTCTACGTGGAGGAATCGCGCGCAAACAAACGGAATTTTGCCTCTCTGATTGGTCGCTCCTATGCGATACGTCCCGCCCTGATATTCGCCCTGTTCCGTCAAAATCGAAGGAAAAAATAATTATTATTACACTCTAACTGAAGCAAAAACAAATAA
Organism: Hylyphantes graminicola; assembly: GCA_023701765.1. Classification (NCBI taxonomy): domain Eukaryota; kingdom Metazoa; phylum Arthropoda; class Arachnida; order Araneae; family Linyphiidae; genus Hylyphantes; species Hylyphantes graminicola. Next base: position 30,110,537 of record CM043120.1, on the reverse strand, counting down.
AAATAACAAAAATGTCTTGAAATAACGAATAAAGTGATTTATTGAATGTGAAAAACTTTTTTTATTCGATTCTCGCATTCGAAAATGAGAACTATTTACCCTTTTTCCCGTAGAACATTTTAATGCTGCAAACTTAAACTGTGGTGAGGTATAAGTCAGGTATTTCTCAGTTTACAAAAACGCCAATGCTCAAACGAGTACATAGAAAAGACATCCAATTTCTGATTTGATTAATTCTAATACTAGAGATCCAGTTAGTTTATAATTCATCTACGTAGCTTCCACTGGATTGTTTCAGTTGACGTAGTTCCTTCCATCTATCATTCCTTCCCTTAATTCGGTTTTAATTTAATGTACCCAATATAAAATCATAGTCTTTTATCGTTTTTAAAAAAGCTGGCTGAAAAACAAACCGTTATTTCCACGGCTAACATTCTTGTTAGTATTGGCATCAAAAAAAGTTTTCTGAAATCTAAGGCTCGTTGCACGCGTAACTATTTTTTCAGTTGTAGCTTTATTTGTTTAAAAGCAGCCTTAGTGTGGGAAAGCTCTAATTGAATTGGACCATTTGACGTAAAAAACACCGCATTAATGGGGTCAAAACACCAATGACCAGTAGATTATCTTAGTGACTCGACTCACAAATTGAACTAAGGAAGGAAACTTTTTTTTTATATAAGTATGTACAACTGCGACTTAATTTAATCTACACGATTAAAAGTGAAAACCTACAATAATAAGTACAAGGATGTTTTTATTTTATTGTGACTGAAATATTCTCAACAACAAATACTTTAAAATTTCAAATAAGTGGAATCGTACATGTTCTTAAAATTCAATATTTCTAGTTGTGCTTCACCTCACGAAATATTTAAAAATAGCAAAAACAACCACACGGTAATGTCTATGAGATGATAAAGTTTTTTTTTTTTTTAAATATAATCTGTAGTGGAATTGAAATGTATCCTCACATCATGAGTTCAAACCCGCTCACTGGAAAAATACTTCAGTTTCTAAACTAGTAACCAGTAGACGCGATTTCAGTACTGCCATCTACTACCATTCCGCTATTTCAAATGTGGTCAACCACAAAACATAGCCCCTGCTAAAATCCGATTTTTTCCCCTCCATTTTAAAAAATAAGATCCTGCATTCAAATTCGAAAAACGCATGTCCGCAAACATGTGGAGGTATTCTAAGCTTTTATTAAACCAATAATTTTTAATCAAAAATGAGAATATTGTTGTTCATAAATGGGATAATTTGATCAAAAAATGCTTGACAAAACATTTAAATACAAAATCAAGCACCAGAAACATGTAATTATGAACAAAATTCAGAAGGAAAAAAACGCTTACCAATATTGCTGGCCAATCATAATCTTCCACGTTCGGTCTATAGGAGGTAGGCAATTGTTAATACATGAAATAATTAGACCAAGAACTACTTGACAAGACTTTTAATGACGAACACCAGCAACATATAATTCGGAACAAAACTACATTTAACAAAGCAATTGAATGTCTTAGTAGCTTAAAGATAAAGTATACGATTTCTTGTTGCTAAATTCTAAAAACCTACACAAAATTGGATTGGTTGACATATATTTTCAGGCTTGTGTGCTTGGTCGCAAGGACCCGCTTATAAGCCATCGTCAAGTAAGACAACACAAGACGCACACATACACTAATGACAGATGTTGCCATCTGTCGCCACCTCCACAATTTAGACATGTCCCTGAAGGGGAGGGAAATTTTCTCCAGGAACCTGTACCCATGGTGAACTGCGCAATGACCGACCACAGGACTTTCGGACCCAACAGATTTTACGAGCACGTACTCCGCATATACTCGGTAGGTCTTCAGTGGCGACCGGGTCTCGAACTCTCAACCTTCCGATCTCGAGTTCCGAGATCCTTGACCACTAGGCTCCCTACAGCCAACCTACACAAAACTAAACATCAACTTTCTAAACAGTCGTTGCCACAGGTCTTAACTATGCTTAACTGTTTCAGAACAATTATAGTGGAATATTTCCCATTCCTTAATGTTAGCATTAAACCCTTAAATCAAACCAAATCTATCCTTTACAGCCATGAGCCTGCCTCCCAATGGCAGCCAGCAGTCTTCCTACCTCCTACCACCACCACCAGACGTACCTTCATCGTCCCAGCAGCAGTACAGCTCACCAAGTAGGCGCCAGAAAGTGTGCGGTGCATGCGGGGACCGCGCCAAGAGCTACCACTTTGGCGGGATATCCTGTGACAGCTGCAAGGCCTTCTTCAGAAGGTCGGTACAGAATGAGGCGTACAAGAACTTCCACTGTCCCTATGAGGGGCGATGCGAGATCACCATCACTTCCAGGAAGTGCTGCCAGTATTGCAGGTTCAGGAAGTGTCTGTCCATTGGTGAGTTTCTTCTTCTTTTTTTTTTGATTACTTGGTTTTTCTATTCCAATGCTTATTGTAACTTGGATATCATTACTAATTGCATACACTTAGGATGACTCTTTGCAAAAACGGCTAGTCGAATTAACACAGAACGTATTACATTAAAACATAGCTATTAGCCATACAACGTTCTCGGTACATGTATTTGGATTATATAATCGGTTAAAAAGGTAAAATCGGTTAAAAAGGTACGAGCACACCCGGCTTTGATCCTGTACAGTGTACACTCTTGCGTACAAGCCCAATACTGAAACGTCTACAACAAAATAACCATCTTTCACGAGGGCTATAGTATTTAAGCATTGGTGCTGACCGCCTAAGTATTCCCTTTTTCAGTGATCTGGAGGAGGAACGACTAGTGTGGTGTTTTGCCTGAATTGAATCCTCGGACTTTGCTGCCTGATTTAAATCTCAGAGCTTGGTTGTGGTTGCATGATGGTTGTCAAACGTGCGCCTTTACGATAGCATCACGTCTGGGTCACTACTGAGGAGGTTCCCTGTCGGCCCGACAATGATATTGGAACATTCCTGCATGGTAGCCCGATACTAAACGTCTGCAACTCTGCAACCCTGTGTTACCAATGCGTTATAGAAAATAAGGGTCAAAAGTCGCGAAACTAAGGGACATAATTGCTTTTCAAAATTGTACTGTATGTAACGTTACTCTTTAAATTGCTAGAAGCCTAGCTGCCTCTAGTTTTATGGAGTAACTTTACACCAAATTTGTAAAGCGACATTATGAAAAGCAAAATTATAAGTTTACTCGTATTTATGATTGAACTTTACTTTAAAGAATACATAAATATAGCATTTGCTGATATAATTCTTATTAATTTTAATGAAATTATCTTAACACTTGATGGGAATGCAAATATGATTGTTGATTATTTGAAAAGTTTAAGATTGTAAGCTATATTTTTTACATTTCAAAGGAATGGAAACTGGATGGGTCATGACAGAAGAGGAACGTCTTGCCCTGGTTAAAAACCGTCTAGAAAGAAAACAGAGGCAACAAGGGGCATATTCAGACCCCGGCTCACACCAACCAGATCCCAGCAAGAAACCATATCGTGCACCTTCCATAGCCGAATACGAGCCTGACGTCAACGACATGCCGAAATACCTAGCTCAAGAAGACATGAAGACCATAGAAAGTCTAGTGAATGCTTATGAAGCCAGTTACAACGAAGTTCCTTTCAGCGAAAATCTGCCAAAGACAGCTCCACCCACCGGACGGTCCCGAACCGAGATCCTAGACATGTTCTTCACGGCTGTCAAGCAGTTCACCAACTTCTCCCAGAGACTTGAAACCTTCGCCAAGATTCCCCAGCACGACCAAGAGATCCTCCTCAGGACAGGAGTCCTGGAGTTGTGCTTCATACGTGGTGCGTTCGTGTACGACGAGAAACTGTCCAGATGGCCCCATACTGGAAAACCCATGTATCGAGATTCCCCAACCCTAGATTCGGACGACATCAAGAAGCTGGTGTCTCCAGAGCTTTTTGACAAGCACATGGCGTTCATACGCAGCATTAAAGACCTCTATCCAGATGAGGCCACTACCATGCTTCTGCTCGTAATTGTCCTGTTGTCTCCAGACAGACCGGGCCTCCAGAACGTGAACACCGTGGAACAGGAACAAGAAAAGTTCTACATCCTGATGAAGAAATACATGTCCTGGCGCTACGGCGAAGACAATAGGTTGGCCTTGTACCCAAAACTCTTGCTCAGACTTCCAGATCTTAGGGAACTCAACGACTACCACACGGACTATAATTTGAGGCTTGGCACCGAAGAAACGCAGCAAGTACAGCAGAAACTATCTTCCCTGAAGATAGATTCTTGTTTTCAGCGTTCGGAGCCAGTGGTTACAAGTTCCAGTCCTCCGGTGAGGGTTCTGTCCGCTCCTGGAGCCAGTGGTAGCAGGTCCTCAAGCTCTGAAAGTGGATCATCTTCTCGCGTTCCTTGGAGTTTGATCAGAGATGTCCTCAGGGTACCCACTTCTCCGTATTCACAGGAAGAAGAGTCCAGTTCTAGTGAAAGTTCAGATCGAATGGCTTCTTCCTCGAGAAGCTAGGGCATTTGAAAACGCTGTTTTGTGTCATAAAAGGTTTTTATGTTAACTAAGTTTTTATTCTTCAGAGCTAGGTGTTCGATATTTATTTAAAAACTGGCGGCTAGGAATAATGAACTAATTGTTTGATTTATTCAACGAATGACGCAGATGTGAATGAAGTCATTCTTGAACAGTTTTGTGCTTGTGATAAAAACTGCAATAAACAAACCACCAAGAAACGTATGACATTTTATGTTTAGATATTATTTAATGCAGAGAAGATCAGATGGGACACTCTTCTAAACATAAAAATATTTTCTATATACAAGAAACAATCAGTATCTGCTATTATGTCATTATTTCAATGATTTAAAAAAAAACTATTTCTTAAAAGAAAAGCTTTGAATGTTTTTTTCTCTCTGCATTATATGTCATTGTTATCAGGGTAGTCAATTGTAAAATAAACGATCTCATGACACATTTTCAAGAATCAAAGCTTAAATAAGTATATTTTGTGTATACTTACATTAAGTCAATATAAAATATTTATTATGTATGTATTTTTGATGTCCTATACATAAATTATTTTTTTAACATATTTTAACTGCAATCTCAGTAACACATTCATATTTTAGGATTTAATTATACGGAGGAATAAGAGGAATACGAAATTTTTCTAAACAAATACATCTGAATGAAACAAACTTGAATAAGATATATTATCTGGTTATTTAAATATTAAGTTTTAAAATGTCTCAAAATATTCTGAAGAGGACTGCACTGTTTTTTTTAACTTTATCAACTACTTGTTAAATAACCGGATGCTATTGTCCTTTCAAAATTGTTTTGATGTTATGACGATTGTTATACCTGATGAAGAAATGCTTAGAAATCAATAATGTAACACTTTCTCAAAAAATGGTATTTTAAATCCTAAAATTTTCAATTTTCGAATTTTCTGTATGGGACTGGTCCAAAGACTCCCTCTTATCAATATCAGAAAGTCTCATCAGTTAAATTAGGAAAATATAAATGGTATTAGTATTTTATTAGTTAATTTTTTACTTATTTAATTAGTAGTCCATAACGTTTTATCATTTCAGTTATATGAATAATTTAAGTTCTTAATAACTTCATGCTGTTTTAGTTGTTTCGATCCTTAAAAATACATTTCAATATATTTCTTCTAGTGTGAACAAGTTGGCTTTTTCTTAAAAAGTTATTCCCAAATTTTGAAATGAGTATTATTATAGTTTCAATCAGTTGATCTACGTTTAAGAATAAGAGTTTCAATGCTAGTTTGACAGTATATTTTGTGGTCACTGATAAATGTTATTTTATGATATTTTATGTATATGGAGTTTTCTGGAATGGGCTAAATGGAGTTTGACAGAAGGAATATTTTTGTGGATTTTGTGGAAATTTATTGTGGATTCTTTTGAAGTGATACTTGTTTTTAAATTATGAATGAGGCATTTCCTACTTATTGTGTTTAGAGAGACTTAAATGATATTTAATATGTACTTAATTTAAACAAGGGATGTCTAGAAAGTAAGTTCCGTTGAAACTTATTGCGGCTATTGAAAATCATTTTTAGAAGACCTTATAGTTGAAAAATTATTTATATGGATTTTGCTAAATACTTTTTTAAAAACTATCTTGGACAATATAATGCAGTGACGTTAAATTCATAAAAATAGCAATTCTAATATTTTTAATAGGTCGATTTAACCAGATTTTCCAGTTAATTGTTTAGCTTGTATAAATTATTAAGAAAAAAAATCGTATTAAGTTTAAAACTTAAAAAATATGCGTTTTGCACTTAAGGAACAGTTTGAATGTTTTATAAAACTAATGCTTTCTTACTTCCTACTATGTACAGCTTTCATACCTAATAACTTTTGAGAAATGGAGCTGAAAAGTGAAAATATAAAAAATATGGAACCGAAAAATTTGCTCTGTAGAATTTTTGAAACAATTTATAATGTTGGCAGAAATATCTATTTACAGCACTCTACAAAGTCACCAGGGTCCTAAAAAGCCGCACTCTCTTCTAGGAATTAACCAATGTAAAAATAACTGGTACTTGCATTTGAATTTCTCAACGGAACCTGCTTTCTATTGCAGCCCTCAGATTTATACACGCTATGTCTGCAGAGCTTCCTCTCTATGGAATCGTGGCCGTATTGAACTGTGATGTGATAGTGTGAAAGGGGCTCACCTGTCAATAAACTGATTTATATATTTATAAAATTGTCTTAGTCTATTGTGTGCGTGTGCTTCACTTGCACAGTTACACTAAAAGTATAAAGGTTTTATTTTTTACATTTTGAAGGGTTTTTTAATTAGGAAATACGAAAACAAATTCTGCGCAGGTAGCACAGCAATTTTGATCAATGTCGCATGAGTATCGGCCAAACTTGGAGAATATTGAATGAAATCGATCATTTTCTCACCGATTTTAACCAAATTTCCCCGTTCTTTGATGTTTCATAAGGGAAATTACGAGAAATGTGCAATACTCAATTTTACTGCAATATTATAGTATTTTGCAATATTTTTCAATCAATTTTGAATTGCAATTTTTCTTTCAAATAATATTCAAACCAATATTGCACTCCGATATTGCCCAGCATCGGTAAAACGTAGTGCATTATGCAATGGGCGATAGATCTTAGCCGAGATTGGCCAATGCTGCTGTGCTACCTTGGTCGTTCATTCCTGAGTTAAGTTGTCAGAACAATACAATACCTTTTCTGTAGCACAAGATACCCAGGAGCCACATACGAACCCTCGTCAACAGCATAGAATGCAGTAACGTTGACGGCAAAACCTTCGAGAACACAGTTTGTATATATATGTTAAAATTTTCGTTGCAATAAAAGAGAAATATATGTTCTCATCAACAATTTGTATCAGCCAGCGATTACGCGGATGTTATGTTTTAACAGAGAAAGTAAGTCTTTTCACAATTTAAGATTTAATTTTACTGTTATTTTTTGTACTTTTAGAAAGTAGAAATATTTTGTTTATTTTACACAAAACTTTTGTAAAGTGAAAGTTTAAAAAGAACAGCTAACGAAGAAATTGACAACAAACTACAACTCCAAAACAAAGATAGGATTAGAATACTCAAAATATCACGGTATAAATATATCTCGGAGTATATATTCATATTTTCAAAACTCAGTGACGTTTAACAAGAAAAGTTGTAAGAAAAATTGAAATTTCACTTAAAAGAGTTTCTAGGCCGACCAAACATTTTGACTACTGTATGACGTGAGACACCCATCTATAAAAATTTATGCACTTTTTCAAAATATTTTTTGGAAAAAAAATCTGGGTTTATTACCCTCATTTTTAATTAATATTATTAGGACATTTATAAAAACCTTTTTTATTTTTATTAATTTTTGTTTGTTTTATACAAACAAAAATTAATAAAGATAAATACATATAAATAGTAGTCAAAATCTTATATCAAGTGTCCCTATAACCTACCTGAGTGACTTGGTTCAGGTTTCACTAATTCCCTTTTAACTTCATAAATATCGCCAGTCGAAAAATACCTACACTACACTCCTTGGCAACATAAGTTGGGTAAATAGAAATATGCTATGGAGAAGATCCTTCCGCGGATCTAAACAGTTCCATAAATTATTTGTGAATCCATCCAGAAAACATGTTTTAAACATTAATTTCGCTTAAGGTCTAATAGATTTGAATATTATTAGAAAAAATTTGCCAATTTTGTCAGAATGAAAAGTGTATTTTGGTTAAATTGTGTTCAGATCATTTTGTATGTAAATATTACCTTACTAGAGTTTCCAACTAACGAACCAACCGCGCGTTTCCCCTCTGTCTTTTTACTCTTTGTTCTTACCCAAGTTAGGTTGGCAAGGAGTGTATGAACTTTATTTTGTATCTATAAACGTGTACAAAACAAATGACTAAATTTTAAATTATAACTTCTCAAATTACAACAAACAAAAAACATTAATTACTTTCGAGACATCAAAATACATACTTTGTCAAATAGTTTTTTAAAAAAAACTCTTATTTGCTTTGTATTTGTAATCCTCATGTTATAAGCTAGCTGAAAGAAAAAACGGAATTACCTTTCCAACTTGCAAAACTTTGTTAATACTATGATAAAATGGCCTTGGGTCCAATATCCCTATGGGTTAATTATCTCCAGATCCACTACATATGTTTAGTGTACCGGAAATAAAATTTTTGAAATCAAGTATCTTAGAAATAAAAAAAAACTATATGATTAATATATTTTCAGCAACAATACTTAAGAAATGGTCAATAAACAACATCATTTTACTTGAAGTTTTCAATTTTCGAACAATGATTTTATAGTTATTGTACATTTTCAGAACCAATTCCCCTTATGCAAACAACATACCATAATAAAAACAATGCAACAGCACGCAAACAATCTACCATCTTCAAATAATCTCTCAGTAAAGTGATTTTCGTAGTTTTGAATGCTTTCTAAAATACATAAACCGCATAAATAAATACCATTGTAAATATCTTGTATTTTGACGAATTTATGGAATTATACATTTGAAATCCAGGTTTGTATATATATTGCTTAGATTTTAAACATGTTGATAGCTTTTATAATATATAAATAAGTTCAAGTCCATAAAAAAATTCGTCCTTGTAAATTATATAAAAGTTTATTGTTAAGCATTGCATTTTAATCAAACTTGAAAAGTATAAGCATGCTTTAAAGGGTTGTATTTTTAAAAGAAACGTTGATGAGTACATTTGTAAGGGTATATATTTAAGTTGGACTTTTTCTCTTAAATGATTTATGTAGCTACATAACGATGTTTATTCAGCCTAAACAATATTACTAGAAAAACAACCGATTTAAGAAGATCATTATAAATAGACAATGCAGGTAAAAATGAATATAGCGATAAAATGAATATATCGCAGATAGACGAAGGCTTTTAGAAATAAAAATATAAAATGAATGGCGCTTCGAAATTTTTTTATTATTTTTTAATATATTTATTGAAATATATTTTTTTAGTAAAATAATCAATATTTCTTTAAAATCATATATCTGTTGCGTAAAATTACAAAATGTATTTTCAAATTAAATCTTTGCAAAATATACAGTAGTTTCTGAGAAAAAGGCAGGGGAAGACGTGGTACAATGGACCAAGGGGTAAAATGGACCACCCCCTATTATTTATTTTATTTGTTTTTTCTAATGGTTCATATTGATGTACATTAGTGGCAGAAGAGCATTGCTTAGCATAAGCTTGCAACTGTGTGTTTAGTTGACAATTTAGTCATTTTATTCTAGAAAGTTCATTTGTTACAGGCAGAAGTAAATATTTACACCAAGGTATTTTATTTATTTAAGAATTGGAATCGGGGTACAATGGACCATGGTCCATTGCCCTCCAGTTTATGGGTGGGATCAAAACTAAATTATTTTACTTTTAATAAGTGAGTTAATAGGTGTTTAATGCAATTTATATGTTTAAAGAGTTTTCAATGCTTAAAATTAAAAAATTAATCCTAATCAGACTTCAAAACAGAGTAAAGAAGTATTTTATTTGAACTTTCTTTTTATTTAAATAAAAAGACATTTTGAATTATAAACATAATTTAGTTTCTCAATATTTATTACTGCTCATCAACAGTCAAATACTGTGTTCGTAATATTCATTAAATAAGTAAATTTATGTTCAATATATACTCTGGTAACTTTTTGATGGTTTTTTTTTAAGTTATTCAATATATACAGGTATGTTAATAGAGTTTATATTTAAAAATAAGTCTACTTGAGTCAACTAAGCAATTTGTATAAAGCATTTTTTTTTTACTTTATTCACAATTGTTATGAATTCAGTAATCGAAAACTTTTAGGAATCAACTTTTTAAACAATCTTATGCAAAAGGTAAGCATATTCAAATGTGTAAACAAAATCACAATGAGCTTTCACAAATAATATCTAAAGCGAAAAAATAATATTTTATAAGGGAAGATATTGATTATTTATTTAGGGAACTGTTTAGAATCTATCACAAAGCATATATCGTCTATTATACAGAATAATTACTAAATTCTCGACTATAGAAGATCGAATGATATAATTTGTTATATCTTTATTCTAGTTGTTGATTAAGTTGAATATTATAAATAAAATATTTGCAATTGAAGATAATTTTTCATAGGCTTTGTGTAAATTGCAAGGTGCGAAAAATTCACTCTCTTGAAACTATTATTGTGAATAAATTTTCGTGTTGGTAAGATATTATAAAGACATTTATACACATTCGGGTTTTTGTTTTACTTTAAGACTATATATTTCTTGTTTGATCACATTGTGTTAAAAAAAATCATAAACAAATAAATTGGCTTATATTTTGAGACTAAATTATGAAGTAAGTTGTTAAGGATTTAAGGGTTGTGAAATTATACTTTTTGTAATTAAAAAATAATAATAAGTTGTTTTGCAAATCAATATAGGAAAGGTCTGGTTTCAAAATTAACATAAGAAGTATACTTAGATTTAGGGTCCTGTTCGTTTATTGGTGACTTTTGACGATAGTAAACTCAATTAGACAAAGTAGCCATAGTAAATGGGACCGAACAATATATCTTAGTTATACTTTGTAGACTGCTATTTTTCAATTAGATTCTTCATATTTGTATTTTGTAATTCAATTAGATCCTTCATATTTATATATTGTAATTCAATTAGACCCTTTATACTGATATATTGTAAATAAAACCCTTTCGTGTGATTATAGTATTCTAAATGTTTGGTAAACTTTTCTTGTCCTTCAAAAAAAATAGGGGATTACCTTGCATGTGGAAGGTCCCAGACTCGGGTCCGTCAAAATAACTGCCGACCTGCCGCCTCGGTGGCTGAATGGTTAGTGTACTAGCCTTTGGAGCTGCTGAGTTCGGGTTCGAATCCCGGTCAGGCATGATTGTTTGTGACAGTCAATAAATGTTGTTATTTGTCTATGTATTATTCATTTCTTTGTGACTGTAAAATTTCTTTCTGTGTCTGTCCCACTTGACGAAAGCTTATAAGCGGTTCTCTGAACAAGCACACAAGCTGGAATATATTGCCACAAGCCAAGTGCATCCGTAGATAGCTCAGTAGGTAGAGCACGAGACTCTTAATCTTAGGGTCGTGGGTTCGGGCCCGGCCAAGGTGTAGGACTTTATTATTATTTCATTTAATCTCGAAAGCTCTCGATTTTTCAGTTGTTACGTTTCTTATCATTATGTTAATTTATCTATTGTTTCTAGAACATTCCAGAAGAATGTTACACTTGTATATAAACCATGTAAACTAGTATTCCTGGTTCATTAAAGCTCAAGCTGTAGCCTACTCTGTATCTTGTGATTCATGTAATTTCCACGCGACAGTTTGGTGGAAGCGCTGGGTAAAAATCCTGACTCTTCGCCGTGGATCTTCTGAGAAAAAGCCGACGCATTCAGGGATTGTCTCCGGAGTACGGACCTTACTATCCACCACCTCGAGTTGCTTCAAACATGGCAAAGCCCGAGGACCTGCCACCCGTTCCGGCTCCTATGATTTCCCCGTTGTTTCAACCGATGCGGAGTCCGTCTATCTTCAAGGGTGTGCAAAATGAGAATCCTACAAAATGGCTGAACGAATATGAGAGGATAGCAAAATTCAATTGCTGGGATGACGTGATGTCTCTCGCGAATGTATATTTCTTCTTGGACGAAACCGCTAAGACATGGTTCGAGAACAATGAAACCTCACTCAGTTCTTGGGAGCAGTTCAAGACCAAACTAATCGCCTTCTTCAGCCCAGGCGAGCAGTGCACGAAGAAAGCTGAGGAAGAACTTAGAAGTCGAGCCCAACGTGCCGGAGAAACGACGCAATCGTACATTCAAAATGTGTTGGCGCTGTGTGGGCAAGTGAATGACAAGATGGAAGAAGCAGAGAAGGTGTCCCATTTGATGAAAGGCGTCGCGGAGGACATCTACCAAGCTTTGCTCACTAAAGAAATTGCCACAGCTGATGACTTTATCACATGGTGCCAGAAGATAGAGAAGATGCAACAAAAAAGAGTGTTCACGCCGAAATTGTCAAGACTTCCAAACGTCGTCCCTATTGCGGCCATGGAAGATGAAACTGATCTCGTGTCACTTATTCGTCAAATTGTGCAAGAGGAAATTCAGAGACACGTGGCCCCATCGTCTTACGAACCGGGGACAGCTGTGGCCAGTATAGAAAGCTTAGTACGAGAAGAAGTCGAGCGATCGCTTGCGCCCATCGCTAAGCAACCCATGCCGGACGCGTTCAGCCCACCGCGAAGACCTGCATACTCGACAGTCAGAAGAAGAACGGACCCAGTAGCAGTCGGTGCCCCTAGGAAGACAGACGTTTGGCGCACCGAAGACAACCGACCTGTGTGCTTCCATTGTGGACGACCCGGACACGTGACACGGTATTGCCGAGAACGAAAGCATGTATTCAAGTCGTACAGGAATAATAGAAACTTTCGAAATTCCGATCGCGATTACAGTCGCTACAACCGCAGTTCGCCGCCCTACCTTGAAGTAGATGAAAACCAGACTTCAGCCAAAACCACGTATCGTTCACAGTCGCCGAATGAAGACAAAAGTGGTCGATCGCCAACACGCCGCCGATTCAGATCACCGTCGCCATACCGAAGCTCAAGCCGATCTCCCCGCCACCAGCCCGAGGAAAACTACTAGGCGTGGCCTTTCATGGGGTCACCGGTGAGGTAAATCCTCCTATGTCGAGAGTCGCTAAAATGGAAGGAAATCATATAGAATTAAGAATAGACGGCCAACCGGTGGAGGCTTTGGTGGACTCGGGGGCATCCTATTCTGTATTATCAGAACGTAACCGCCGTAAACTGAATAAACTGATGTTTCCGGACAAGAGTAATACTACTCTTAAAGTTGCTGATGGAAAGTATATACAGCCCTGTGGAAGTTGTGTCGCAAGAGTGGAAATTAATGGTCGTGTACATCCAGTTGAATTTATTGTCCTTCGTAATTGCAGCCATGATGTCATCTTAGGATGGGACTATTTAGAAGCCACGCAGGCCGTAATAGACTGTGGACGTATGGAGCTAAAGGTAGACGATGAATTTTTTCAAGAGGATGAAGAGTCGAAAACCAGAGGTCGACCAGAGGTGAGAGTCGAACCATTTTTTATCCTGATTAAAACAGCGAAAATTTATTTTTGAGTTATTGAATCTAATACAGCAAGTAAGAATGTATACTTTCCACCAGTTTTAATTATTTTTAATGTTTTATTTTAAGCATATTACCGTTTTGAAAATGTTCTATTTTTCATCATCAATTTTCTTCGATTTGATTTACATTTTAGACAATTAGTTATATAACGCAGCAAAATGCCGCTTTGACTTTAAGCTTAAAAGAAAGCCTAGAATCTGAACTTTAAGAATCTGGTAAAATTTCTTGCAGGTTTTTGCAATATTGCGATATAAAAGTAATTTTCTAGCATCGTTAGGCATGTGATCTAACAAAGTACGCAAGCTTCAACCTGCTCTCAAGACGTTAATTTTTGTTTTAGGATCATCAAAAGTTATAATCATGACTAGGAAAGAATTTGTTTGCTATTATGCAGTAACAGCATTTGATAACATAAATGAAAAATTGAAGTTCACAGAAAATTACCTTTTAAACTTAGATAATTTTTCCGATGAGCTCACGCGCGAAATAAAGAGGGTTCAAATGTAAATTAAATTCAAATTTCGTTGTCATAAGTCTCAAAGAAAAGAAGATATTTTTGCTAGAAAACAAAAATTGGCTTGAAAGTTTATTTTTAGTTCCAAAAATTGTGAAAGGACAAGGTAGATATCTGACGACATTTCACTGACTCGTGATCGGAGTAAAGGGAGAAAAACTAAAGAATTACGAAAAAATACCGATTTGTAAGTGTTAACTTTCGCTACACAAACCAAGTTTAAAAGAAAGTGGGAAAGAGATGCTTCTCTATAGAGTACTAAAAACATTGCTAATATCCAAATAGTGTTGCAATGCTGCTCAACAAGTACAATAAACGAAAACCTTTGAAGATGATTCACATTCCGATGCACATATCTTTCAAAAGTTCTATCGTTCCCATTTAACTATCTTGTTGTGTAAATAATTCAATCATATGACAGAATCCAATACAATTTTCACCACGATATTGTCGTCCAATAAGAATGGGTTAGTTTGAATTATCATCGAACTATAGAGGTAGTTGCGTTCTTAAAACAAACAAGCGATTTTAACTCAGGCTGATTTAATTTTCATGTCTCCAGTGTAGAAAATGCACTTCCCCTATAGGAGTGGATCCTTTGTATGTTAAACCTGCGACACTATCACACCAAACGAGGGATTTTAACTCAGTCTGAGTTAATATTCACTTTTTTTCCAGTGTCGAAAATGCACTTATCCTACAGGAGCTCACTCTCCTATAGGAGCGGACACCTGAGTGGACACCCAACGCAAATCGAAAAGCTTGATCATACGTAGCTTCGGGATTTTGTAGGATATTTGACGTAAACGCCCTCCACACATGATATAATTCGTCGGGCATTTTTCGGGGCTTCACGAACCGTTTGTAGGTCGGCAATTGTGTAGGCAATGCAAGGACACGAACCTGGGACCTTCCGCATGCAAGGCGACAGGGTCTATGAGAAAGTCCTCTAACTCCTGGAAGGCCCTGGATATAATCGGACAACCCCTCATATTAGAATGGGAGGCATCAATTGGCATAAAATAATAGAAAACAATCACCGTTATTAAGGGTGCACCCGTGGAACGCCGGGTTTATAAAGCTGGTTGTTGTAAAATGTTGTATTGTACTTATAATACCCGAACATAACTTAAGATTTCATACATTACTACCTGAAGTGAAGAAAATGTTTTTGTCCAGCTAGATCGGTCAAATACCCCACTGTGCGCCGGTGAGGTAAATCCTCCTATGTCGAGAGTCGCTAAAATGGAAGGAAATCATATAGAATTAAGAATAGACGGCCAACCGGTGGAGGCTTTGGTGGACTCGGGGGCATCCTATTCTGTATTATCAGAACGTAACCGCCGTAAACTGAATAAACTGATGTTTCCGGACAAGAGTAATACTACTCTTAAAGTTGCTGATGGAAAGTATATACAGCCCTGTGGAAGTTGTGTCGCAAGAGTGGAAATTAATGGTCGTGTACATCCAGTTGAATTTATTGTCCTTCGTAATTGCAGCCATGATGTCATCTTAGGATGGGACTATTTAGAAGCCACGCAGGCCGTAATAGACTGTGGACGTATGGAGCTAAAGGTAGACGATGAATTTTTTCAAGAGGATGAAGAGTCGAAAACCAGAGGGGGTTGGAAAGTGTGCGCTCTTCAAGACAGCGTGATACCTAGTAGATCGATTGCTAGAGTTCCAGTCGTAGCACCTTCCGACTGTGACCAGATTGAAGTCATTTTAGAGGGGAACAGATTTCTGAAAATGGAAAAAGATATATTCCTGGCGTCGTCACTCATAACGCTCCACGGCGGAAGAGGAGAAGCGTGGATCACTAACAGCAGAAAAGATCCTATCATTATCCCCCGGGGAATGTCTCTAGGAAAAACTGAACCTGTCAACGAAACGCATTTAAATGTAATTTTGGAAACCATTGTCAGTGAAACTGCAAAGAACGCCAACTGTAAGACAATGGAGATTGATAGCCAAATTAACGTGTCACCCGCTTTGACACCTGAACAAAGAAGTGAACTCCTGATGGACACTATCAAGAAGTTCCCAGAAGTATTTGGTGTTGTTAAACAGAAGAACCAGATGAATTTAGGAGTGAAACATCGCATTCAAACGGAGGACAACAGACCAATCAGCCAAAGGGCATATAGGGTTTCTGCATCCGAACGCCGCATAATCCAAGACGAAGTATCTAAAATGTTGAAAAAGGACATCATTAGACCGTCCGTTAGTCCGTGGTCTTCACCTGTCGTTCTCGTTAAGAAAAAAGACGGCAGCTGGAGATTCTGTGTTGATTACAGACGTCTCAACCAAGTAACCAAGAAGGACGTGTACCCTTTGCCCCGCATTGATGACACTTTGGATTGTTTAAAAGGTGCCAAGTATTTCTCGACGATGGATTTACAATCTGGCTACTGGCAGGTCGAGGTGGATGAAGCTGACCGTGAGAAAACTGCTTTTATTACCCCCGAGGGGTTGTACGAATTTAAGGTAATGCCGTTTGGCCTTTGCAATGCTCCTGCCACGTTCGAGAGAATGATGGACAACTTACTGAGGCACCTGAAATGGACAATGTGTCTTTGTTATCTAGATGACGTCATTGTGTTTTCTGAGACGTTTGCTGATCACATTCAACGACTCAGCTTGGTCATGAAGTGTATAAAGAATGCTGGTCTTGTACTTAACCCGAAGAAATGTTTATTTGGAGCAAAGGAAATCAAAGTCCTTGGTCCTGTTGTATCGCACGAAGGAGTTCGTCCAGATCCCGATAAGACAGAAGCGGTACGAAGATTCCCAACTCCCAAGAAAGTACATGACGTTAGAAGTTTCTTGGGACTTTGCTCCTACTACCGTCGTTTTATACACAATTTCTGTCACAAAGCCCAGCCTCTGCAAGAGTTGTTACAAAAGGACGTTACATTCGCATGGCATCAGGAACATCAGGCTTCTTTTCAAGAGTTAAAGACTGCACTTACGAGCGACCCAGTATTAGGTCTGTATGACGAAAACGCCAAAACGGAGCTACATACAGATGCTAGTGGGTACGGGCTTGGAGCTGTTCTGGTCCAGATCCAAGACGGAAAGGAAAAAGTGATCGCTTACGCGTCTAGAACGATGTCAATGGCAGAAAGAAATTATTCAACCACCGAAAGGGAATGCCTTGCTGTGGTATGGGCCGTCAACAAGTTTCGCCCGTATCTCTTCCAGTCACCATTCACCGTGGTTACTGATCACCACGCTCTCTGCTGGCTAATGAATCTAAAGGATCCGTCGGGACGCCTCGCAAGATGGGCATTAAAAATCCAAGAATATGACGTCACGATTAGATACAAAAGTGGTCGTAAACATCAAGATGCCGACTGTTTGTCAAGATACCCAGTCCCAGAAGACGACTCATTAGTTAAAGATCTGAATGCTTTAACGACTTTCAGGGGTATCGCCGAGGAACAGAGAAAAGAACCGAAACTGTTGAAAATCATTGAGTCCGTGGAAAACGAACAGACGGGGAAAGGATTTGGCATAGTCAATGGGGTGCTTTGCAAGAAAAACTATGACCCACTGGGAAAAACGTGGCTACCTGTGATACCTAAACACCTCAGACTAGACGTGCTTCAACACTTTCATGATGCGCCTGTTTCCGGACACATGGGGTGTTCAAGGACTTACGACAGGATAAGAAAAAGGTTCTTTTGGCCAGGCATGTATCGCAGTGTCCGACACCATGTTACTCATTGCCGTGAATGCCAAAGAAGAAAATCGGTACCCCAAAAACCGGCAGGAAGACTTATTCCCATTCCACCTGCAACCGCCCCGTTTCATCGAATAGGAATCGATCTGCTTGGACCATTTCCAAAATCCAATGATGGAAACAAATGGATTGTAGTTTGTACTGACTATTTAACACGCTATGCCGTTACAAATTCATTACCGTCATCAGTAGCCCCAGAAATAGCCAAATTCTTGGTTGAAGAATTATTTCTGAAGCACGGAGCGCCAAGGGTCATCATCTCGGATCGAGGTAAAGTTTTTCAGTCCCATCTAGTAAGAGAAATAGTTCGTCAAGTTGGTGCCACGCAGAAAATGACAACATCTTATCATCCGCAAACGAACGGACTGACCGAGAGATTTAACAAGACACTGACGGAGATGCTGTCGATGTATGTTGACGTGGAGCAAAAAGATTGGGACTCTTTTCTACCCTTCGTCACGTTTGCTTACAACACCTCTAAACAGGAGACGACAGGCTTCACGCCCTATTTTCTACTGCATGGCCGCGAGGCTGAAACTACCATGGATACGTTGTTTCCCTATAGCCCCGAGAACAACGAAGGAGATGGTGGGGATTATGTCCAGCATCTGACCACAAAAGCCGAGGAAGCAAGACAACTAGCCCGTTTGCGCACATTACAAACTCAGGAGAGGGATAGCCTGCGCTACGATGCTAAACACCGCCCAGTATCGTACCAACCAGGAGAGCTTGTCTGGGTGTTCACACCCGTTCGAAAAGTTGGACTTTCGGAAAAGCTCTTGAAGCGGTATTTTGGCCCCTACCAAGTTCTAAGAAAATTGTCGGACGTAACGTACGAGGTTGAAGATTTCGACCCTGCCTCAAGAAGACGAAAAAGAAGAGACTTCATTCATGTCCTCAGAATGAAGCCATATCATGACCCAGGAGAGCAAGAGGAAATTTGCGATGAGGCTGAAGCTACAGAAGACCGGGTTATCATCGAACAACCTATTAAGGAATTGCAAAGAGGGCCTATGACTCGTGCCAGGACCAGGGCGGCTAAAGCTGCAGAAGAACAGGTTAGCGTGGAACAACCCACTAAGGAATCTCAAAGAGGGCCTATGACTCGTTCCAGGACCAGGGCGGCGAAACAGCGGGACGCTGTTGCCTCGTAGGGAGGAGCAATGCCACAAGCCAAGTGCAGCCGTAGATAGCTCAGTCGGTAGAGCACGAGACTCTTAATCTTAGGGTCGTGGGTTCGGGCCCGGCCAAGGTGTAGGACTTTATTATTATTTCATTTAATCTCGAAAGCTCTCGATTTTTCAGTTGTTACGTTTCTTATCATTATGTTAATTTATCTATTGTTTCTAGAACATTCCAGAAGAATGTTACACTTGTATATAAACCATGTAAACTAGTATTCCTGGTTCATTAAAGCTCAAGCTGTAGCCTACTCTGTATCTTGTGATTCATGCAATTTCCACGCGACAATATATGTATCATACCATACCATACCATACTAACTGCCGACCTACAAAAAGCCCTTGCAGCCTAGAAATGTCCAGCGAATATTACACCGTGTGGCGTGAGTGCACATTAAATACCCTCCAATGTTCCGACGCTGCGGACGATGTCGTCCTTAAAATTTGCGTTGGGTGCCTACTCAGTGTGTCGGCTCGTCATTTTACTGTGGTTCAAAATTATATTATAGCCCCCATGTCGATCTAGTGCGACTAATGTTTAACCTAACCCTAACTAAATAGGGATTCACAATTAAAAATGCAATAGTTTGCCCGTCCGTGGTAGAGTGGTTAAGGCATCCACCTCAGGGTTCAGCCTCCTCAGTACGGGGGTTGGGACAGACGTGCTCGTTAAATCTGTGGAGTCTAAAGTCCCGACGACATCAGCGTACGATGTCGCTCGAAATTCCGTTAGGTGCCCGTTAAGGTGTCGATCTCGTCACTTGACTAGGGTTCTAAATTACGAGGCGTTATTGGCTGCGTTAAAGCTCAATGGAGGCTAGAAATAGGCAGCCAGAACCGATCTCACTACTTCTTCCACTAACTTGAAAATTATACCTCCAAATCCCTACACTCTTAAAACGAACGAGCGATTTTAACTCACTCTAATGAATTTTCACTCCTCCAGTCTGGAAGATGCACTTCTCCTTTTGGAGTGGATCTTTTGTGTGTTAAACCTCCGACAGGATCACTCCAAACGAGTGATTTTAACTCAGTCTGAGTTAATATTCATTCCTTTCCAGTGTCGAAAATGCACTTCTCCAACTGGAGTGGATTTCACACTTTTGTTTTAAGAGTGTATAATCCGTCCGGGAGATCCAGATCTCAAGGCTACCCAAAGAAACCCACAAGACCCATAAAAACTTTGTATCAATTTGACATTGAAATACGCGGTCCGTTTCCGCAACCGGCTCCAAAAGCCGATCGGCGGCGGCAGCAAGGCAAGGTCTCCCTCCGCACAACGTGTGAGAGTCCCGTACACTTCTCTTGGGTTTTCCCCGATGTATCTGGGTACGGATATGAACACGTGTGTAGTTATTTTTCGGAAACAGGTAGTTGTAGTTGATGTTAATTATTCAAGGGATCTTAGTAGGGTAGACTAACCAGTGAATGAACGTTTAAGGCGCTGCGTGCGCCAGTGAATAAACACCAGGACATAATGACCAGGACAACCAACCATATGTCAGATAGCTTCCTACTAGATGGGAGGAAGTCAGTGTTGCCAATCCCTCTAGTGAAATGATTTTCAATAATTATTTTTTAATTGTATTTACCAAATGTTCATTTACTGGGGCCTGTTCACTCACTGGTTAGTCTACCCTACCCATCATTCATAATTCTTCAAATCATAATTGTACCCGAATATTTTTTGAAAAAATATTTTTAGGGATATTTCCTAAATTTAGAAATCGAAACTTCATCCTCAGTTCTTCAGCTGATATGATATTTGGAGGGTTCATAATCCAGAGTTCGTATAACCGCCCATTCTCCCGTCCTCGCAGGTCAAAAATTCTCTGATGACAACGAATGTTCCCATTCCAACGTCCTCGTGGATGGCCATCTCATGTGTTCGTGATATATTTTAATTTTTTTTTATCGTACTAGAGTTTTGCGCCCTCACCCTTCTAAAATTCCCTTCCAATTTTAAAAAATTGTTAATTCCTTTTTCAGACCAATAAATTTTATTTTATAAAAAACAGGAAGTTCTAAAAGAACTAAAATAGCCTACTTTCCTGTTACTTAAATACTGAAATTCTTATCGGAAAACAACTAGGTTTGTAACAGTAAGTGTCATCTACAAAAGTTTCTACATAAAATTTAAACACATTAGAATAAATTTCACTAAGCACAGCATCCAGCTGTAATTTGAAAATGCACTTATCCTTATTGGAGTGGATTTCACTTTTTTGTTTAGTTAAAACTCCGACAGGATCACTCGAAACGAGTGTGATTTTAACTCAGTCGGATTTTCACTCCTTTCCAGTGCACTTATCCTTAAAATGCACTCCTCCTATATGAGTGGATTTCACTCTTTTGTTTTAAGAGTGTAGCTTAATAAACCACTAAAGCGGTGCATCTTGGGATACCTCAGTGTCAGTATGCGCAGTAGCTCAAAAAAACCACAGCCTTGCTTCAAACCTTTTGAACTGATTGGCCTCTCTACTCCTCCTTTCTAACTCTATGGTTTATAAGCGGGTCTCTGACCAAGCACACAAACATAAATATATACGTCTACCAACCAACCAAAGTATTGCGAAGACTGGTTGGTGATTTAAGGAAGGCGAGTACCCAAAATTCTAAAATTTTTACTATTACTTTATTCTTTTCCAAATTTGGCATAGTGATTTCAAATATAATGAATAATGCTTTTTGGACAATTTTTTTTATTTAAATATAATTGATTTATTTTAAACGGTGTTTTTCAACTAAAAAAAAGGGTTTACGCTAACACTTCAAGCATAAAAAGTTTTACATTAATTTGCCTGAATTTTTTTACAGATGCTATCTATAATAATAAAAGAAAGAGTCTGTTTGTGTGTCTGTCTGTGTGTATGTCTGTGGATCGCAAAGGACCTACTTAGACTGCTCTAAAAAATTCGAAATTTTTAATATAGATTCCTTTTAATACCTACGTGTGCACCTGAGGCTTAGATTTTTCATATTTGATTGAAATTTTTAATTAATATAATTAGTTTAAAAAAAATGTCATCCACGTGGGATTGCGGGACCATAACAGGGCTTGAAAATACATGGTCCGGGCCGAAACGGGGGCTTGACGCCATCCTCTATTAGTTTGATTGAGATATGCGCTCGCCCTAGGGCTGCTTCATCCTCTATTAGTTTGATTGAGATATGCGCTCGCCCTAGGGCTGCTTCATCCTCTATTAGTGTTTGCTCTTTTAGGTGCGCATGCGCCAACACGAATTTAATTTTGTTTTAATTTTGAGTGTATTTTCACAAGGTAAGTATGCCTCTAAAAGGAAGCAATGCGAAGTTAACGGGTTTCCAGTAAGGCGGGACCATACTGCTAGTTTCAATATATATCTGTGCCATAAACCTCTAACACATCTGGTGTAAACATACAAGTTTTTTTTAATGTCCAAATGTAAGTTAATCGAAAAAAATCTCTTTTTTTGTGGTTAATTTATAACATTTTTCACAATAACTTATTTTATTGTAATATGTATGTAACTCTAGATCGTCATTGCATGCATCAGTTCAAAACGTAGAATTTAACTCATAATTAATGTTTATAGGAGGAACATTCAATGTGGTAGACTTGTTAGCGTAAACCTCCTTTTTTAGCAGAAAACACCGTTTAAAATAAATAAATTATATTTAAATTTAAAAAAATGCCTAAATAGCATTGTTCATTATGTTTGTAATCACTATGCCAAAATTGGAAAAGATTAAAGTAATAGTAAAAATTTTAGAATTTTGGGTATTTGCCTACCTTAATATTTAAACAAAGAAATCAATGTTAAAATATGTGCGAAAGAGAAGAAGAAAGCCTTTAACGTCAGTAACACTACAGAACTTGAAAATTTGCGGCAGAGCAAGTGTAAACCCACAAGTCGTTATTTCTTTTGAAACTTCAAATCTCAAGCGTTGTTTTTCGATCTGCCTGATGCACTTAGTTCCGTCAAAATAAGGAATCAGTTCGCTGAGGGAAGGTGCATTGACAAAAAGAAAAAAATAAGTAAAGAACCGGTTTGATTTTTACCTGACTTTCGATTTTTTTTATCACTTTTCTCCTCAAGATCTTATGTTGAGATATACTTTTATTGTTTTACGTGTTTTTTTTTGTTGTTGTTGCAAGGTTTTTTGTGGAGATAGGGGAACTGGGTGATTTACGTTGTGTTATTTAATGGGTGAAAGTGCATTGTATCACCTTTTGGTGATAAAAAGAAGTTTTGACGGATATGCTGAAGTTGGAATATCTAGGGTCACGTGGCATTGATCGACACCTATTAAAAATGTTTTTTTACTGAATTTGTGGTTTGACGTGGGGAGGGTTTTACGAAATTTTGGATACTTCCTTTTTAGAACCACGTAACATATTGGTTGGTGGTGCAGTTTATCGAAAATTAACATATACTAACTTTATAATGATTTTAAATAAAATATGTGAGTATCAAAATAATCTTTTATGCCTTGACGGGACTTGCATGTGCCAAAAATAATTCTGAAATCTGATCACACTTAGACATTTCTGAAAGTTTTTTTCTATTCCAATATTTTACGAAACATGACGTTTAAAAACCTAACTATTTTTTTGCAACTATTTCGCTTGGCATCTAAAAAGAAAAGATATTTAATATGCATTGCTGTTATTTGAAAAAACTTTACAATTGCACTTTTTTTTTGCCTAAAAGGAATATATAAAAATGCAATAATTTTTAGTAATTTTGAAAATACCCAAATATTTCAAATGTGTACCTTTTTGAGTGCAACTGTACGTCATAATAACTGTTAAGTATACTTGGCAGTTATATTTTTTACGGAAATTTCTGCGTATGTAGGGAACATTTGAATATATACGCGGAAATAAAAAAAAATTCATATACCATAAATTGTGAAAAAATTATCAATTTAACATCAAATTTTAGGTCAAAAATTCTATTTAATTATTCAAAAGAATCCATGAGTGAAAAATAAATGTAAGTTTTTAACATTAGTAAACAAACTTCAAAACATTCAATTTACCAGATCAAGTTCAAATGTCACATTCGGACTTGATAGCTAGCAATTACTTCCCGAAAGATTTAACTGCAACCTTTTTACCTTGAGTTTATTCTATTTGGAATATAATAATTACAGTGTTATTAAATATAAATTATTTTACTTTGTAATAATAATTTTTAATGATACCTTGCTTCAATGATGACCTACCACATAGATCAGGGGTTCCCAACCTTTTTACACGTGCGTACCACTTGACTTTTTGAGAAATTTTGGCGTACCACCAGACCTTAATATTTTAATAAACGAATAATATTTACTATTCTAAAAGAGTTCAAATGTTTGTTCTTTGAGTATAATTCCTGAGAAAACTTCGTATTTAATGGTTTGATATTTGTTTATTTATAATATGCTTATAATAAAGGAGAAATAAAAATATTAAAATGTTATTAATTTACAGATGTGTTTATTACTCATAGGTCGAAAAACATACAAAAAAAAATAGTACAAACTCAGCAAAATCCAATCCAGAAGTTAAAGACTTCTCTTTAAAATAATGTTAATAAAATAATAAATAATGTTTTAAATAATGAGTAATATGTTAGCCTGGTCACTGCACATGCGTACAGAAGCTATTGATAGCATGTTGCTCACATCACTCACTCGTACCACCTGAAATATTCCCGTGTACCACCAGTGGTACGCGTACCACCGGTTGGGAACCCCTGACATAGATAATACCAATTATGACAAATGTCGCTGAATTAATTTGTTAACAAATTTTTAGATGTGAGGAATTAAGAATCAAATATCAGAATTAGCCTCAAAAGATGCATCATCCAATTACAGTAGCACTAACAGAATCTCTTAGCTTCCACACTATGTTAATGACGTTAATATGTAAATAACGTTTTATTGCGCTAATAATATTTTCAACAATGAAATATTGATGCTGAAATAGTTATTTATGCAATAAGTGTGAAAAATAATACTTTTTATAACGAGTGGATTTAATGAAACGAATTTTAAAAAGTTTACTTTTCACAAGCGATGGATACACTATTTTTTATAATTGTGTGAAAAAATATCATTGGTAAAAAAATGCTTCACGCGCATTAATATCTTTAAATAAAAGAAGTTCGATACATCTCTGGATTTTATAAATATTATGAAATATAAATTTAACTTGAAATGTTGGCATCTTATGAAAAGTGTGAAAAAAATAACTTTGTGGGGTAAAAAAACGTATAATGGTAAGGGAAAAATGGGTTAAAAAGTAATTTTTTTCACAGTTTCAAAAAGTCTAACTTTTCGCTTCTGATATGAAATTAAAATGTAAAAGTCACGCTGTTTATAATTAATTAAAATGTTTTTTTTAACGCAATTATAAAAAAGTATTTTAAATATACACTTATAGTATAGCAACTTTATATAAGAATAACATTTTGTAGTCGAGTATATAATAGCATATCATTAATAAAAATACATTCCCTTGGACCATGGTTGGATCCTTCATCTTAATTTTAGTTAAGAAAAAGCATTTTGAAACTATACCATTCATTTTTATTTCAGTAGCAGAAATTTTATACGTTGTTAAAATAAATTAATCAACATTATGTAGGAATTTCAACTAAATACGATTAATACTTACTAATTGGCTTACAATAGACAAATTATCGATAATTATTTTTAACAATACATTCTTTTAATGCAAATTACTTGCTAATTAGCATTTATTTGAAAAAGTAGCACTCTCTTACAACAGTATGGTTTTTTTTGTTGTTGTTGCTGCTGCCTGCAATCATTGACAGGGCCGGATTTCTAAATAGGCTAAGTAAAGTCTTGGTTTCCTCGGAGTCTGTCGCCAGAAAAATGCGACCGCTATTATACGTGGATGACGTTACGCTACCAGCCACCACTTCATCGGAACGTTACGTTGACACGAAACTGGATACCTAGCGATCTCACTCAACTTACTCTGTTGTTTTGGTTTTCGTCTTTGCATGTCAAAAATGTAAAATTTAGGTAATTCGCGATTTCGCATAAAATCAATTAGCATTTCTTCCTCGGCAAGCGTAAAACAACTCTCGCCTTCCGTCATTTCCTCAATTTTTTAATTTTTGGCAAGCACACCACGCAACAGACAAAATCGAAACACGTTGTCATCAGGATTTCCCAACGCACTCTACAGCAACTCAATCTGGCGGTCGTGTTGAGTTTTCCGAAAACGCTCCCGAGGAAACCCCTCTAGCGTAATCAATGCCAGTAGTTTGTATGACGTCACTCACCGCACTTGTCCGACCGCTTAAATCTGTTGACGGACTCCGAGTAAACCGAGGATTAAGCTGTAGCCTAGAGCTGTGAATTTTCGGGGGCGGCACATTTTACGACCATCCAAAGCGGCATTCGACATAAAAAAAATATTATAAAGATACGAAAATTTGTAAGGAAGGAAACTATATTTAACGTATTACTAATAATATTTCGTAGCAAACAGTGCATTGGGCCATTGCACCCCCTCCTCCCGGATTTCGAAGTTGAAAGAAAACTAGTAGAACATTTGAAAAAATTCGCCTATTTCGCTTTCGAATTTAGTGTGTAAAGTTACATGGGTGATTCTAATATGTGCATCTATTTTAAACAGCACATAGTGACATACCACCCCATTTTGCAGCTAACCAGCTACCTTTCCCCGACGGGGTAGAATATTGCGACAGTGGCGGCAAATCCATCGTAGCCAAGAGACGGCAAATCTTTAAATCCGGCCCTGATCACCGATATCGTTCACAATAATGTTTATCGTAATTACTATTGAGATTCAAGCAAATTCGAAGTACATTTTAACGATATTAAAAAGAAAGTGCCCTTCAAGGCCTATTTTTTTAAAAGTTTCTTTAGATTTATAAGTGTTCCTGCATTTTGTTAACACTTAAACGCGTTTTTTTTTAATAAACTGGTCAAAAAAATTTGCTCTAAATTTGGGAAACATACTTTTCTAGAGTCATTTAATGCATTTTTAACAATATCTTTTTTTTATGTTATTTTGTTTTTTCATGTTAAACTGACTCTGGAAAGGTCTTAAAATAGATATGACTTGAATAAAATTTTGGCATGGATAATTCAATTTTGGCAAAAAAAAAACTGCTCCAGAGGAAAGTTAGGTTAGGTTAGGTAAGGTTTAAATTATTTCTCGCACTAGAGCTACACGAGGGCTATTGGCGACTGGTGTCGTATTTTAGAACCACAGTCAAGTGACTAGCCGACACCTGAATAGGCAACTGTTAAGGGCGACATATCGTATGCAGCGTTAGGACTTAGAAGGATAATTAACGTGCCTTATACACGAGGTATTATTCTTCGGACATTTTTGGCTGCACCTCACTGCGAAAAGCAGTGTCTCAATGTCATCACAAATGATGTCTGAATTGAGTTTTCAGAGGCTTTGGTGTCTTAATTGCACCCTCTCTGAAATATTCTCTCATGTATTTTAGACACTATAGTGTCTTAAATATGCTTCAGACACTCTAGAGTCTGACTTTTGATGTAAGACATTTTAAATCATTTTAAATCAGACATTTTAAAGATTCAGACATTTTAAATCAGACACTTCATGCCATGCAATTCAGACACTTGAACTTAGAATTTTTTTGAGAGATGAAGCGCTATTTCATTTATAAGTAAAACAATCTTTTTCACTTGAAATTTGTTAATTATAATTATATTATTCATTAAAAATTCAAAATTTAATTTACTTGACTGATAATTTGATATGCCACCAAAAAATATCATTTATTTATATTTTTTTAATTTAATAATAACCCAAATTAAATCGAAAAACTGAGAATATATTTCATTTTTTTAATTACTAAAATTATTATTCTTTAATGTAACTATTTTTGCAATGTTTCTTAATGTTCCTCTCCAAGCGCTCTAGAGTGACTTTAATAAAATTAAACTTAGTTGGAAAATCGACTTATTTAAAAAAAATTCATTAATTAATTAAACCAAATTTTATAATTAAAAGTTGGTTTATAATTGGTTCTGTATTGCAATTTCAAGCGAAATAAGATTTTGCCATTTCGCGGCTGCGTCTTTTTGTTATCCAAGCACACGGCTTTAGGTATTTTTTCTTCTCTTTAAAATATGAGTGTAAATCACGATATAAGCAATAATTACTCTCGATTATTCACTAGTTTTTAACAGATGGTTTGATTTCAATATGATTGATTTTGATTAATTGACGGAATAATATTTTATGTAAGCAACTGCATCGTAATGAACTTATCAAATGCCAAGCGCCCCTAAAGGCAACTGAAGAAATTAATCAACATCAATAAAAATTTGCACACGCTCTAAGGAGTAATATGGCAATTATTCGGAACTGGTAAGACTTAAAAATTCAATTTCTTTATTTTTTTAAAAAATATATTGAAAAAACGATAAAATTAGCAAATTATGCATAATTAATGGTCTCAAGAGGCAACTAAGGATTTTAACTCAGATCAACAAAATTTTGCACACATACTAACAATAATATAAGGTAACTTTTCCGCACTATTAAAATTAAAGATTCCAATTTCTTAATTTTTAAGGAAAAAATGAAATTAGCTAATTTTGCATAATTAATGGTCTCAGAGGCAACTGAAGATATTAACTCAGATCAATAAAATTTTGCACATATACTTACAATAACATAATACAACTTTTCCGCACTATTACAAATCTAATATCAAAAACTTGGTTTTTTCGATACACCCAAATGGTCAGTATTTGGGAGGGTGACCACCTTGGAACACCGCGTGACGTCGTTGGCATCAATTTTAATATAGTTCTGTTGTATATGTGTCTGAATTTTAGACACATTATATGTGTGAAAAAATTAAGATGCCTTTTGGTGTTTGAATAATGTGCACTCTGTTTCAGACTTTTTTTTTGTCTGAAATCAAGACATTTTTGTTTGCAGTGCTCCAGAAGAAGATTGGCTAATGACTGATTCTTATTTAACAACATCAAATGTTTTTATCAATAGTTTGCTAAAGTTATCGATCCTTCCACATACATTGTATCTTGTTTCCTTCTATAATATTGCTCGGTTGAATTCTTATATCCTGTACCAATTATCATCTCCCACAAGATCATTAAAGGAAAAAAAACCTAATCTCTGTATAAAAAACGCGACAATTGAAAAAAATGCATTAAGATTGTGGGTGAGGCCACAACAAGGCATCAATACGTTTTTCATCTCCCAACTTCTGTTCCGCTAACCGCTAATGGCGTTTCCTGTAGCAAAGTGAAAACGTAAACAAAAAAAATCATCTACAACCCAGGGACGGATAAAAAAAAGTATCCATTCACCTCAACCCCAAGTAATAGGTTAAAAAAAATAGAGAAAAAAATTAAGTGTTCGATTTTATTGTCATCAAGTATGTTTCCTTAAACCTTTGTGGTATTGACTTTTGGGTTATCCCTTATTGTCCAGTGGCCAAGTGCTTATAGAACATTTCATGATGAATGTTTTGAGGTATCCCTTCTTGCGAAGACAGATAATTAATACGGAAAGATAAATTGCTTTCGACTCTGTTTGTGAGGACGGGGAAGGCTAAAAACGTTGTTCACGGCTTCTGGGTTCTTTTTCTTGCATGCCACCTTTGGGGTAAAGTGAAGTACACTGTAAAAAGTATGTTGTTTTTACAGAAACTTATAATAACTGTCGGATGGTGTACCAGGAAAATACAATATAATTTACAGAGAAAATATGTTTATTTTAAACGAACACTTTGTAGTTTTATAGCAAAAGAGGTTTGTTAACAGACAAATTGTAAAGAAAAAACAAAATTCTACCTTTATCCCTCAAGAAAAAAAAAACCAATGAGAGGAAGAGATAGTTACCACAATACTAAGGAGGAATAATTAACTTACGAATCCGGGTTCGTTCCACGGACTTTTAAATCTTCCGTGCACAATGCTCTCCCATCAACTGATCTACTTCGACACACTCGAGTTTTAACAAACAGTTTTAATTGTTTAATTTTTTTAATCGTCATTAAAAACAGAAAAAAACTGTCTTTACTTCAATAAACTGCTTAAAGAAAATAAAAGCACGCTTTCTGCAAATGTTTTTTTTTTAATAATTAACATGTTCCCGAGAAGATAGTACCGACTTGTTTAATCTATTTTCATCCATTTAATTCAAGACTCAGCTGACTTGAACATATACAGAAAAGAGACAAAAGTAATATAACTCAAATAATTACAAAGAGCTAGTTATTCAATACCAGAAGAAGTTAGAAGACATAAAAAGTCTTGTATTGACATAAAAAAAGACTTGACCGAAATGAAGATAAAAAACTGGAAAGGTTTGGCTTTGAGTCGGGACAGGTGGAAAGCTGTTGTTGGTTGGTTGGTAGACATATATTTTCAGGCTTGTGTGCTTGGTCGCAAGGACCCGCTTATAAACCATCGTCAGGTAGGACAACACAAGACACACATAAACACATATGACAGATGTAAAAAGCTGTTGTGGCGGGCGGAGGCTGAGGCCTGCATAAGGTTGTACAGGGTGAGGCAAACAAAACCGGCCCTGAGGAGGAGATAAGAATACGACAGAAATGTTGCCAAGTCTAAAACCAATACAAAAACTGGTTTGCTTACTGAAGCTATTGATCGCTTCAATATTAAGCTCAAACACTTGGCGACTTATTTGCCATCAACTACGCTGCGCTTTTAGAAGCAAGTTGAAATTTAATATAAACAAGGTTAGTAGAGCTGATTAAGATTTAGTGATTATTTGATTGTTTCGGTTGTTATTTATCCTAGAGAATCGGACCTTTTTGTTTTTGGTAATACAAAACATTCAAAATTAATTGCAAGACACAAAATTTGCATTATGGGACGTCTTCATACAATGCGAACTAAGATCTGAACTCGCCACTAGTCTGTGAGTAGCTCTAATGTGAACAGGTTTCAGGGGGCTTCAAGAGTTTTTCTCGCCAAGCATTTCAACGTATTCCCATCTCTAGATCGGGGTCGGTTTTGTTTGCCTCACCCTGTATAATGCCAGCTACACTCTTAAAACAAAAGAGTGAAATCCACTCCAGTTGGAGAAGTGCATTTTCGACACTGGAAAGGAGTGAATATTAACTCAGACTGAGTTAAAATCACTCGTTTGGAGTGATCCTGTCGGAGGTTTAACACACAGGACTGGAGGAGTGAAAATCAATCACACTGAGTTAAAATCGTTCGTTCGTTTTAAGAGTGTAGACATGTAAAAAGATGGCATTACATCCTTTTCATAGGATCGAGAAATTGAAGCTAGAATCGAACTTGTCATAATTTTATCTTTGTCTAAATCTCTTTACAAACTGTCCAAGAACCTCTTATATTTTATAAACATCGTAAAAAAGATGTAACTTATGACCATTATTTTAGTTTTAAATCAGAGGAAAACATACATCTCTGAAAAAGTAAATGGTATTTCAATGTGGTTACACTATTCTAGGTTAACAAATAAAAATAAATCACCAAAAAGACAGAAGCAAGGTTCTACGTTTGAGCAACCTTTATTGTTACCTCTAAGTAACGATGTACTTAAAGAGATGTACTTAAGAAGCGATACACTTAAGCCCATCTCATGCTCTTAAGAAAGTAAAGACGATGTACTTAACGACTGCAAAACGATGTATTTCAAGAAACATTGTTTAAAATACGTTTATGTAAGATTTTAATAGTTTAATTCTTACTAATGCACCCTCTGCTCTCTCCAGCAAAATCTTAAGCATATGATCTTTATATAAATAAAATATTTTTCAAAGAAATGTCTGCGCAAATATATGTTTTGCAAATAATTTTGAAAACAATATTACTACAACAACCCCTCGTTATTTCGTGCTTTCCGGGAGACAAGCAAAAAACTGCGATATAACGAGCCACTTGATAACTATTCTACTTTTGATGTATTTATGCTTTCAACAAAGTTTTAAACTAAAGCACAGTATGTATCTGAAAGATATTAACTAAATCATATTATATACTACTCTAAAAAATGGAACGAAAATTTGGAAAGGACTTATTATTAATTGATATAAACATTACACATGTATTGCACAGGTAATGCTATGCATGCTTCACTCATTTCTAGTAAAATATCCATTTAAAGTTAGCAGCTTTGTTTTTCTAGCCTATATCTTGGCTTGTCTCTTGTCGATTTTTTTAAATAAATGTTTATAGGTATCGAGAAAAAACGGGGGTGAAATTTTGATATATGATTCAAGGAGCGCTCTTTCGGAATGCACTATGTAACGAAGCACGATATAGCGAGGGGTTACTAATAATATTTGGTGAGTTAAACATAAATTCATCCTCCTAACTCCCGAGCAAAATTCAATGCATATTTGTTTATGAAAGCATTTTTTTTCTACAAACAAATGTATATTTAAAAGGACAAGGAAGTTCTGCAAGTAATTTGTTTTAAAAAATAAATCGTTTAATATTTGCTGAGGGACACATCAATTTAATGCAGTTTTTCCCCTATAGATACAAAACGTTTTTGTTCTATGAATGCACAAACAAGCTTTGTCGGTTTTTTGTAATTGATAATTCATTCTAACACACGTTTTAATGTAAAGCATAGTATAAGTTTACCGCTGAAAAAGCTTAGCTTGTTGCTAACCTCCGAAATCTACTTGGCCTTCTCGCTACGTCACTTTTTATACAATTAATAAATCAAGTGCTCAGTATAGACATTTTTGAAAATTATGAATATTTTAGTCTATAACAGAACAGTTGGTATAAAGTAAACTCTACAAACGTCGAGTGATTTTAACTTAGTCTGAGATAATATTTACTCCTTTCCAGAGTCGAAAATGCACTTCTCCAACTGGAGTGGAATTCACTCTTTTGTTTTAAGAGTGTAGAACAGATCAGTCTGATTGATTTTCACTCCTCCAGTCTGGAAAATGCACTTCTCCTTTTGGAGTGGATCCTTTGTGTGTTAAACTTCCGACAGGAACACTCGAAACGAGTGATTTTAACTCAGACTGAGATAATATTCACTCCTTTCCAGAGTCGAAAATGCACTTCTCCCACTGGAGTGGAATTCACTCTTTTGTTTTAAGAGTGTAGAACAGGAGCTAGCAACCGGTGAAGTACGCGTACCACTGGTGGTACGCGGGAACATTTCAGGTGGTACGCGTGAGTGATGTGAGCAACATGATGCTATAAATAGCTTCTGTTCCATATGCAGTGAGCCCGCCGAGTTTTCACTATTTTGTATGTGCATGTTTTTATCCCTATAGGTAATAAACAAAACTGTAAATGAATACCATTTAAATCTTTTATTTCTCCTTTATTATAAGCATGTCAAAAATAAACAAATATCTAACCATTAAATACGAAGTTTTTCAAGTAATTTTACCCCAAAAACTATGAACACTTTTAGAAGAGTAAATATTATACGTTTATTAAAATATTTAGGTCTGGTGGTACGCCAAAATTTCTCAACAAGCCAAGTGGTACGCAGGTGCAAAAAGGTAGGGAACCCCTGATTTAGAAAATATAAATAGTAGTGACCTTAAGAGGACTCCCTTGGGAATTCCACATCTTGAAAATCGTAATGTTATTCCTAAGGAGAATATTCGCAAGTCAATTACCGCCACAATTTTATTAAAATGTTACTAGTTTCTGGTATCGTTGTAAAGAATGAAAGGAACTAAAAGGACAAAACTAATTTGTTTTGTGAAAATCATATATTTAGTATTTTTAATAATTTTTTGAAGTTAGTAAAAATTGGAGAAAGCATTACGCTCTAACTTTAAAAAATTATTAAAAATTCTAAATATGTGATTTTCACAAAACAAATTAGTTTTATCCTTTTAGTTCCTTTCATTCTTTACAACAATACCAGAAACCAGTAACATTTTAATAAAATTGTGGCGGTAATTGACTTGCGAATATTCTCCATAGGAATAACATTACGATTTTCAAGATGTGGAATTCCAAGGGAGTCCTCTTAACTCAAAAAGTACATTACCAGCTACGCCACTTTTCCACGCAATGCAGCGATGTGTCATACATACCCACTAAAAACAAAAGAAACATCGAAGCTCATGTTTGTGGTCAAGTCTCGTTGGCCTCTCGCCTAAAGACCAATCAGCATATCTGGGATGATGGGTCCATCGCTCAAAATAACCCGAAGAAACTCATCCGTTTTCGTCAAAAAGTGGCGAATCCTTCGTGAATTTGCCAATGGGTGAACCTGAAACAGGGTTATCTCGGGATCTGAGTGAAACATCCTGGATATCTCTGCTTATTCGAACTGCGTCTCATAATCAGATTATGTAATACGTCTCTCCGCAGGTTGTGAATCATTCTTCAAGTTAGGTGACAGGTGATGAAATTGGTCTTGCTTTCCTGGGCATGTGAAATCGTCACTTGGTCGCGTATTTGTAATTATGTTTCTCTTCTTCAATGTTAATATATGCCTTCGAATAGGGTAACTATGTTCTTAAAGAGTAACTTTGGCTCACGCATAAACCAGGGGTGCCTACAGGGGGGGGGGGCAGCGACGCAGACTGCGTCATTGAAATTTTTGGGGGGGGGTCGAAAAAAATTAGAAAATTTTCAATATCAATGGTTTATTTTGTCTAAGATGCCACTTTAACAAATACTTGTTCTTTATAATCATCTCCCCCCCCCCCCAGACTTCATGGGGGGGGGGCATAACCCTCCCCCCCCCAACCTTCACGAATCAAAAATGGTAACCAAAATCCTTAATAAAAAACATTACAGAAAGAAGATCATAGATAATGGAATATCGCGTAGGCCTAACGAATCTTTCTGACATTTATTACACTTTCAACAAAACACTTTCGTATCTGCCTTCTGTCTGTATAACATATACAATTCCATTAAATGATGACTCCTGAATATTTCTTTTTGACCAATGGCATGCGAGCAATTTTCCCGCTTAGAAGTGTTGTTAACAGTTTTTTTTAATTGTGAGATAGTTGATTCCGAATCGGAGGGGGGAAGCATCATATATACTCCTTTATTAAATGCATCCATTTGATCTATTTTAAACTAAATGAAGTTAAAATGCACAATACTATAAATACTCCAAGAGCTTATTTTGAAGTATTATTTAAAAGATTCTGCCGGTAAGATTTTCAATTATATAATTTGAATATTTTAATCTTGCTAACCCCCTCTGAAAAAGCAAATTGGTAGAAATGTAAACTTGTTTTTACTGCTTGAGATTTCAATTAAAATTTTAACTGAAAATTTAATTTCTTAATTAAAGAATTCTGTAGTAGGTGGTTATAAACCTTGGTGGACTCCCCCATGCTTCAAATTTTGGAATTTAATAAAATTAATAAATTTATAAAAATTTAAAAATTGTGTGTTGCTGGAAAAACAGTAATTTGACGGGTTGGTTGGTTGTTAGATATATATTTTCTGGCTTGTGTGCTTGGTCAGAAACCCTCTTATAAACCTTCTTGACGAGTTTATACGTCTGTATCCTTCAAGAAGGTTAGGCAAATAAAGAAAGGATACAAATACTGAGAAGTTAATTATGTTTGATATTACTGATAATTTTAGTTCCACATTTTACACTTTAAACACTTTTGGGAGCCAAAAATATTGATCAATATTAATAATGAAAAGCGTTGTTTTATATTTTTTAATGTGCACCTGGATCTCAAAAATTTTTACTTGGCTGGTTTTTGTATAAAGACGACTAAAGAATATTAAAGATAGAAAATTACACATCCTGGTTAGAATACAGTAGAGTGGCCGGATTTTTTTAACAAATTTCCCTCTTCATCAGCAAGAATTTGATGTCAGCTTTCAAGAAATTAGATTTTAAAAATGTTACCCCACTCCTCCTTCCCTTCGTTAAGCACTAAAGATATTAATAATTTTTATTATCGATTTCTAGATATTTATTTGGTGAATACTGTAGAATTACATGTTGAGGTTTAAGCTGTCTTTAGACCTAGCCTCCTAAACCGCAAGGAAGGAACGGCCTTTTCCTAATTAGTGATCCTATCTTGTTGAATTTAATAGAAATTTTTTGCAATGATAACAATTGCAAAATTGCACTTTTTAATAATTAAACTCGCATTATAAGTAATTTAATGAATAAAACCCTTAATTTGATACATTAAGCACTTAATACACTAACCTAAGGAATCGCAACTAAAATCTTTAACAATATGCAAAATGATAATTCTATTTTAAGAGGCCCGGCGTCGAAGAAAGCAATGTGCTGACAATTATTTCTCATAAACATTTCTTAATGGCTGTTATAGTTGACATCATAAATATTCCGAATTTTGTATAACATTTCTTTGAATGAATGACCTTCGGTTAATATATCTGGTGTAAGATACATACTCACAACTCAGGCCCAAGCCATTTGACCTCCAAATTATACTCGAAGAGAAACTAGATGATTGCTTTAGTTAGAAACAGTAGGAATATACTTGTCATCTGGGATCAATTGTGTGAGTGATTAAATTTAGTTAAGTAGTTCAGTTCCAAGTTTTACGGTAAAAATTTTGTTTAATATTTAATTTTAATTAGGGGTAAGTGGTGTACCTTGGACGTATGTGTACCTCGAACCTATGCTGATTCTAGCTCGATTAGCTTAGATATTGAAACAACACCACATGCAGTTAAAGTATTTGCTACCATGGATCTCAGTGAAGTTCTATCTGTTTGTTTAAAAGGTCAATTTATTAAAGAGGTTTCGAAAAACTAAATTCCCAGTTCAAAAGTAAATTTTTGTCAGATTCTTTAGTGTAATTTTTTACTCAAACATGTAGTTTTTATTCAAAAACGATGGTTATGCAATATAAAGCAAAGTTTTAGCTATAAAACAGTGTGCTGGAAATTAAGTTAAGTCTAACGTTAACTTGGTGATTAACTATTTCGTTTTTAATATCCAAGTGGTGTACCTCGAACCTAATACAAGTGGTGTACCTTGGACTGGTCTAAGGTACACTACTATAGGTCTTATGTGCTTCAGATTGTTGAAAATCCTTTTTAAAATTCTCAAGTTAATTCTTTCCTTTGAAAAATTTAGTATTTTAAGCTATTAATATGCAACCCTGATTTGTAAAATATAGAAAAATGGAAATTTGTAAGAAATTTTGATATGATGTGATAAAGAATTTTTTTTGTAGTTAATTATTTAGATTTATGGAAGCCTATGAAATTTTAACCATATTGATATAATATAGAAAATAATTATTGCATGCTCATCTAAAAAGATATTTTTTATAATAAATATCTAAGCAGAACATCCTTTTTATTGAATAAACATAGGGGGAAATATTTGAGTTGGTTTTTTTTTCAAATTTAAGACAGAAAGACATCCAAATGTTTTTCTATGGCATGAAATAACAGTTTAATTTTATGCTGCATTTTGACGAATACACCCGAGAAAGATCGCATTGCAGCTGAAAAGGCCAAAAGGGCACTAAAAAAACTAAGGCAATAAAACCCCTTACTGAACCAATTGACCTAACATAACCAATTACTACAATCTTGGCTAGAAATAAGAGAAGTTGTAAAATGTATTTTTGAATTTTATGTGGCTAATAAATATTGGTTTTCGGACTGTAAATCGAGTCTCTCTACCTGTTAATAATTGGTCCAAGGTACACTACCGGTTGGACCAAGGTACACCGCCGGTGGTGTACCTCGGTCCTAATTACAATTTTCTGTATTTATTTTTTTAATAGTTGAAAGCATTTAAATGACGTGTTAAAATAAATATATGTTGTATATAACAACATAAAGTATTCAGTAAAAATATTTTTATTCACTTTTTGCAAGTAATTAAGAAAATAAAAATTGAAAAGTCAAAATAGGTCCAAGGTAACCCACCTTCCCCTATAGTAATTTAATAAATAGTAACTTTTTTAAGTGAAACTATATCTGTAAACATTATAAAATAATTCTAATTTGTTTAATGATGTCAATTGTGCTGCATTAGATAAAAAGCGAAGAGTGCATTTTTATGCATTAAGAGTTGAAAGGAAGGAATTGGAAGCTGTTTTTGATTGGATCACGTGTCCGGCTATTTTTATGGATTAAAAAAAAAGAATATAATTACATGAATTTTGAGCGGAACTTTTACCGATTACCTAGATTCCCGATAGCTTTTGCTGTAAAGATAATATATTTAAAAAAAAATTAAAAATAAGTTGTTTTTTTAGGGGGGGGGGTATTCAAAAAATTCTAGGGGGGGGGGGTGCGTCGTTGTCTCTGGGGGGGATCGGCACCTCTGCATAAACCATAGTACTGATTTTTTGTGTTTTGGAAAAACTTTTAGTCGCAGATAGTGGCAGAGTTTCCGCTAATGAAAAAATAACATGTTTAAGTGTATTTAAGTGAGAGAATTTAATGAGAACTTATTACTCGAAAGTCTTCGATAGTTCCTAAAATATTGCCGACCCGACGGCGCAATGGTTAGGGTGCTAGTTTTTGGAGCTGCTGGGTCAGAGTTCGAATCCTGGCAAGGCATGGATGTTTGTGTTTATCAATAAATGTTGTTATTTGTCTATGTGTTTGTGTCGTCCTTCTTTGTGTGAATCTTGTAACTGTCTCTTTTGGCGAGCGGGGTAACGGTCCATAAAGCCTATGCTCTTCCCTTCTAGAGGGAACACTCATTTTTTTCATAGTTCCTAAACTATTAAGATTTTTTTAATATAACTTTGGTAATTTAGAGTAGAACATCCTCCATCAGCTGTTAAGTTAGTTAAAATGTTGTTAATTAGTTTGCTGATTCTGCTACAGACGTATCGGATGCAACATTTTTGTTCATTGAAGACAAGCTGTTGCACCTAGTTACAAACACGGTGGAGTAAACCATGCTCCACTGTAGGTACAAAACTCGTTAAGTTTTTGGTGATGCAGCCTTCCAGAGTTGTCAATTCTGAAACAGAAGTCTAGCCGACCTATAACTATAGTGCGAGATATAATGGGAATGTTTCAGGTCTTGTTTGGCAACAAAAATTCAGAATTAAAATATTTTTTTTTCTCGAGCCGCCAGAAAGGAAGCAATGTTAAGTGCAAACAGGTCATCAATCGGAGCACCGAACGAAGGTAGGGCCGGAATGAAATCTAAGGGGTAATACGTCACCTGAAATTAGCCATTTCTGCCAGGCCAAGCATATATATACGAGATCATAGACAAACGTGCATAGTTGAATTAAATAAGAGAAAAAGGGCACTCCATTGTGACTTGTTTTTCGCATTTTTCATCAATTAATAACTTTTTCCTCTCAAAATTATTCCAAATATATCAACGAAACCGGCCGTTCCAATATTGCTTATAATTCCGTTGGGTGCCCGCTCAGGTGTCGACCTCGTCACTTCACCAGGGTTCTTAATTACGAGGCGTTATTGGCTGTGTTAAAGCTCCTAATGGAGGCTAGAAATAGGCAGCCGAAAACGATTACGCTACATTACACTACACATTGCTTACAAGCACACAAGCTGGAATATATATGTATCATACCATACCATACCATACCATACACATTGCTTATAAACGGGGGGCCCGGATGGCCGAGTGGTAAGCATCGCAGGCCAGCAGTCTGCGTGCTGTAATGGGCGCGGGTTCGATTCCCGCCATCGCCCTGGGTGTATTTCCTCTCTTTGTGACAGTAAAAACTCTTTCCGTGTCTGTCTTACTTGACGAAGACTTATAAGCGGCTCACTGAGCAAGCACACAAGCCGGAATATATATGTAAAATACCCTACCCTACCCTTATAAACGGTTAGTTATTTACGAAGTAGCACGAACTAGAAAGTTACACACTTTTAAAAAGTGCGATGATAATTCAAAACTAAACTGTCATTGTAGTTAGTTTAGTTTGAATTATCGTCGCATTAGAGCTATACAAGGGATATTGGGGTGTTTTATTGTAACTTTATATATCCCGATTATCCGCGGAATTGGGCGGCGCGGCTTCCGCGGATAAGCGAATTCGCGGATAATCTGCAAAAATGAAGAAAATGCCTGTAAACAAAATTTCTTCTGGGTTTTTATTAAAATAAACTACAGCAATCGTATATAGCATGTACAAATTTACTTACTTCAAAATATCTATATTACTGTCGTTTCTCCTATGCTATACTGCAAGCACATTTGAGTTTTAGAGGATCTGTTTTCCATCTTTTTAATGAGTAGTAGTTCGTCTTGAATTGTCCAGACAACTGTTTTTTTAGTTTATTGCGCATTTCGCAAGTATCAAAATCACATAAAGCAATTCATTTAAAATAGTTAATTTTACAAGTGATTCTTTTCGTGTAAAATGTGTTCGTGATGTGCACCCGACTGAACACCAGATTTCTTATAGTCATTCTTATTTAATGCATTCGTTGTTTTTGTCAAATGTATTCGTTGTTCTTTTGAATGCGTTCGTTGTTCTTGGAATGCATTCTTCCAAAAAGTTTTGAAACAAATAAAATTCCTTTTCCGCGTTTTTTTTTAGTTTTTATATTTGAACAGGAAAATGGGAGGGGGATAGTGGCTGCGGATAATCCGCAAAGCGGATAATCCACCCGCGGATAATCGGGAGTTTACTGTACTCTGTTCTATGTTTCGTCAAGTAGACAATTTTTTCCTGAGACTTTTGCTGCTATAGTTAAAAACCTTAATGTACTCTATAACCCCGTCCTTCCGGCTTCGATTTGGTTCGAGGCGGTGATATTCCGTCCCCGTGTGTGCCCCAGTCGTCTGGCGATTATATCCTGATGATCTCGCGAGTTGAAGTCGGCACGAA
The DNA here is from genome assembly GCA_023701765.1 of Hylyphantes graminicola. Taxonomy (NCBI): domain Eukaryota; kingdom Metazoa; phylum Arthropoda; class Arachnida; order Araneae; family Linyphiidae; genus Hylyphantes; species Hylyphantes graminicola. The sequence goes on along the minus strand of CM043120.1, from coordinate 30,069,536 downwards.
AGTGCAACGCGGGTTCCGTCCAAGCAAGACACCACGTCTCACATGTCTGTCTGGAATTCGTGCTTCACTGATTCCCAGACTGACACCTTTTCTGGATGTGACGGGGATTTACTATGAGGGGGAATTCCCCTCAATTGTCGTAATCAGAGACTAATCATCGCCTACGCCGCAATTTGGATTTTGGTTGCGACCGATTGTCGATTTGTAGCTTATATTTAAGATATTTTTTACTCAGATGTATCCACACTCTTAAAACAAAGGAGTGCAATCTACTCCTTTGTGGAGAAGTGCATTTTCGACACTGGAAAGGAGTGAATATTAACTCAGACTGAGTTAAAATCACTCGTTTGGAGTGATCTTGTCGCAGATTCAACATACAAAGGATCCACTCATGTAGGTGAAGTGCATTTTTGACACTGGAGAAGTGAAAATTAACTCAGACTGAGTTGAAACCGCTCGTTTGTTTTAAGAGTGCACCAGTGGTCGAGGTCGGTAATCGACGAGCCTTTCACCGAGAAGTTATTGGAAATGCTAATTTAAGATCTACACTCTTAAAACAAACGAGCGATTTTAATTCAGTCTGAGTTAATTTTCACTTCTGAAGTTATTGGAAATGCTAATTTAAGATCTATACTCTTAAAACAAACGAGCGATTTTAACTCAGTCTGAGTTAATTTTCACTCCTTTCCATGTCGAAAATGCACTTCTCCTAAAGAAGTGGATTTTACTATTTTGTTTTGTTAAACCTCCGACAGAAATCTCCACCACAGTCCCCTACGCTTTAAAATTTGAACTGAGGACAAGTGGCGCAGATGACACAAGAGCTTTCAAACAACGAAAATTCGAGCTATTTGAAAATACGAAGTTAGGTGTGTTGAAAAGAGTTAGGTGTATGTAAGTTGTATCAAATATATTTTCATCAAATAAATATCTTTCGTACACTCTTACAACAAACAAGCGATTTTAACTCAGTCTGAGTTAATTTTCACTCCTTACCATGTCGAAAATGCACTTATCCTACACTCTTAAAACAAACACTCCTAATTTAACTCAGTCTGAGTGGATTTCACTCCTCCAGACTGGAAAATGCACTTCTCTTTTTGGAGTGGATCCTTTGTGTGTTAAACCTCCGACAGGATCACTCCAAACGAGTGATTTTAACTCAGTCTGAGTAAATATGCATGCCTTTACGGTGTCGAAAATGCACTTCCCTAACTGGAGTGGATTTCACTCGTTTGTTTTAAGAGTGTATAGGAGTGGATTTCACTCTTTTGTTTTAAGAGCGTACCACTTTTAAATCATAAAGGCACCTAGCATTAATTTTTTATTACTGTTTATTACGTAAACAGAACTTTCATGTTTGTGTTTTCTTCTTTAAAAAATAACTTAATACATCAATACTAATATTTTTTCTCAAATCAATCACATAAGTCCCAAAGCGATACTAGTATTTCATTTTAAACCAATATAAGCATAGATATAAGCATTATTAATATAATTCTATAACCTAAAAAGTATTTTATAATTGAAAAAATTCCGAGAAATCGTCTCTAAGAAGAGTCAAATGTTTAAAATTATAAAAGACAGAATCTAACTCATCCTAAATCTAGAATTTGGAAAAACGTAGAAGACCAACGCCCTTCTAATAATTTAATGTATCTAACAAATATAAAATTAGTTTTTTTACAAATATTATTTCCATTGTATATGATATTCCTCACATTTATTTAAAAAAAAAAGGTAAAGAATTCATTGATGTAGGTAACATATTCAATGAAAAATCACTACTTATTTGCCCCATAATTATATGTTATCAAATTGAATTTCAGTAAAGTTTCATTGATGGCACGTTTCTCTTACTCCGTAATGCTACACTTTTGTCGGTGAATGTCCATTGATAAAGAATGTAATTATTTTAACGTGATGTTTGCCGACAAAGGACGCCTTTTAGAATTTAAATGATATAATATTACAAACTAAATGAAAAGCTTGGTTTTTTAAAAGAAATAAATATTTAGAATTAATGACATTTAACAAAAGCTGAGGTACGTAATTAAGTTGTTTCAAATGGCTAAATTTCCAGTTTTCATTTTTGAATTTCATTGGTTGTTACTATCGATATACGCGATACCTTGGATATTTAGTATCTAAGAGATTTTAGAAAAAGTGAATATTTGATGTGTAGTAATTTTTTAGTATACGGATATATATAAAACTATTTTACAGATTGCCGTACAATAAATTACACAACGTAAAATAATTTTAGTTTAGTTTAAATTATCGTAGCACTAGAGCTACGCGAAGACTATTGGCGACGGGCGTCGTATTTTAGAACTACACCTAAGTGACAAGCCGACACCTGAGTAGGCACCCAACGAAACCGTTAAGGGTGACATCGTATGCAGCATTAGTACTTTGAATGATATTTAACATGAACTACTGCCTTACGGGGTCATCTACGTCGGTGATTTTTGCTGCACGGGCCGTTTATATGTCGGCAGTTATTTTGGCGATGCCCCGACCCGAACCTGATGGGACCTTCCGCGTTCTAGGTGAATGCCTAACCGACTGTGCTCCCCAGCCCCCCGGAAAAGAACACTAAAAGAACAAAGACCACGAAACGAACAATAAGAGAAAATAAATTAAAAAATAAATCGCTAGGGAAGCATCACTGTCCAAAATTATTCAGTAATTGAAGTATTTTTTTATCAATTTTAACCCTATGCCGTTTGGCAACAAGTAACATAATCCACTTTATAATATTAAAGTAGAGCTCCCTCTCGATAAATTTGTGTTTTTTTCATCTATTACACATCATTTTGAAGTTTTAGTTACTAATTATCCTCAGAGGTGACAGTAGTAAAAAGTGCATTCAAAATTAAAGAGTGAGGTTATTAACTGATGTGAAATTACGTTTTAGGCTGTATTCAAAGTATAATACTATTACTACTAAATACAAATAAATTGTTTTGAAAAATTAATTATAGTTAAAGAGGGTTATTTTGAAATATATTTAGTAGTTTTCTAGTCATTATCAAAATTGGAATTTTGTAATTGTATTTTGTCATATGAAAAAAATTTTACAAATCAAAATTATTAAAATTCTAATGCAGTTAAAAAAAATTTCAGTATTTTTTCCATAATGTATGAGTATTGAAGATACATAATACCCATTGTGTTTCCATTTAGTTAGGTATTAAATTTTCTATGGATCTAAATTTTGGGTATTTCCTAATCACTTGTTTTGTCTACAGCAAACGTTTGTACCATGTCTTTGGCGAAACTTACCATATGAATATGGGAAAATTTGCCATTTACACGTGGCAGAAGTTCTTCCATATCTTAATGGGGTATCTCTATGGCAATATTTTACCATAGCTCTATGGCAAAAGTTTACCATAGCTCTATGGCAGTATTTTACCATAGTCTCTATGGGATTTTGTCTATGGTAAAAGTTTTGCCATAGCTCTATGGTAAAAGTTTACCATAGCTATATGGCAAAATTTTGCCATAGCTTTGTGGGTTTTTGCCTATGGTAAAAGTTTTGCCATAGCTCTATGGCATAAGTTTACCATAGGCTATATGACAAAAAATACCATAACCAATCTCTATGGGGTTTTGCCATAGGCAATGCCATAGGCAAAACCCCATAGAGATTGGCTATGATATTTTTTTATGGCAAAGCTATGGCATTTTTTCCTAAGGGATATATATTTTTTCGGAGTGAAAAAAAAATCATGCACTAGAAGGTTTTAAATTATCTGTTATCACTAAAACAAATGTTATTCCAGAAGACCAAAAATGAAAACAATACCGATTTAACTGTTGCCACTCATGACGTGGACCATACCCAATACTAGGCAACAAAACCAACCGCGACTACTTTCAGATACGGATGCTCACACTGATTCCGATCTCCTCCATTAATTTACCACAACGCAAGAAAAAAGAAAACGCAAAGTAAAAAAGCGTTTCCTTTTCGAATCGAAACTGTCGACTGTCCTCTCTCCCGGTTATTGTTTGTGTGAATTTTAATTTGATCCGCCGTCGTAAATTAGAGTTAACAGTCGACACTGAGGGAAGGGAAAATTACAGGGCATGGGCACAAGAAAAGTGAAGTTGAAATACAGTTTCCTGAAACAATGGTATCATTCCTTTTCGGGGTTACGCGGCGTGGAAGATACAAAGATGCTTTTTGGGTGCCCATCCATTACTGGGGATGCTCAAGCAAAAGCAACATGTTCTTATTGACATTTTCTGAAAACACAAAGATGCTTTCCATTGACATCTTCTGAAAATACAAAGATGCTTTCTTATTGACATCTTCTAAAAACACTAAGATGCTTTCTTATTGACATCTTCTGAAAATACAAAGATGCTTTCTTATTGACATCTTCTGAAAACACAAAGATGCCTTTTGGGTGCCTATCCATTACCGGGGATACTCAAGCAAAAGAAACATGTTCTTATTGACATCTCATCTTTTGAAAACACAAATATGTTTTTTGGGTGCCCATCCATTACTGGGGATGCTACATCTTCTGAAAACACAAAGATGCTTTTTGGGTGCCTGTCCATTACCGGGGATACTCAAGCAAAAGAAACATATTCTTATTGACGTCTCATCTTTTGAAAACACAAAGATGTTTTCTGGGTGCCTATCCATTACTGGGGAATGGGGATGCTCGGGCAAAAGAAGCATGTTCTTATTGACAGCTTCTGAGTAAACATTTAAGTTTCTTTTGCAAATTCATTACTCGTCTTAGCAATATTACAAACGGATTTGCACAATGAACAAGGACTCATCAAAGAATGAAATTATATATGTTGAAATGAGTATTTGGACATTAAAAGAACTATCGATTTCTTTGAATTAAGTAAAATACACCGTAAAAAATATGTTTTTTTTTCTCACACTTCTTGGAGTCTCATTGCAAAATAAAATGGCACAATGTTGGAAAAGAAGATAGCGCATTATGTAAATTAAGCTAGTTGCTGTTTCTCACCCATAGGGTGATGGACTTAAAAATATGCTGTTAAACCCGTAATAAAGTGAGCATTATGTTTTTACATAGGCCTGAGTTTATTTCAACCACAAACCCAACACTTAATTCCACCTCGAGTTGTGAATCACATTCAATTAAAAGTAAGGAGCAGCTTTCAAAATCTTACTCTAAGTAGCATGTAGGATAACGAAGAGACAAAAATGGGCCTTTTTGAAAGCGGGTTCGAGTCCCGGCTGAATCTTCGGATTTTCAGGATTTGAAAATATCTCGTTCTCTCGGCAAATTTAAATCTCGGCATACTTTAAACATCCACAGAGATCTCAGATTCATTGTAATCTGAGCGTCAAAATTGGTAGCGAGAGTTGCCAGATGGTGCCACAAGAAATGGCTCTCAGTTTTAGGGAATCCGCCAATATTGCAGCCCACTAGAGAAAAAAAAGTTTTCTTGTGTATCCAGTTAACGAGGAAAAACTCCGTAGCGTGAAGAAATGTTTCGTCTTACCCTTTTTTTCCCCTATAGTTATAATGTACGATTTTTCGATAGTCGACATAGTTTTAAGAAAAATATTAAATTGTTTCTGTATAATTTTGTTATCTCATATTTTTGTTTGTTTATCGAAACGAGCCTCTGAACGAAAACACATTCGGTGTTTCTAAGGGCGGTGCTATTGGGTGTTAGAATATATTCTTGGGGATAATATTACGTAAAACGATAACTGTTTAGAGAGAAAAACACAGTTGTTATATTCTGACCAATTACATAATTATGTTCTTCTCTCCATCTGAAGTCCGAATGGGGGAAAAAGAAGATAATTTCTGTGCTTGGAGAAAATGTAACAAGTATATACGGATGTCTACAGATATTGGATAAGTGCTTTTGAACTTGGGTGGCATGGACTCTGTGATCGAATAATTTCCATTCAATTTCGGAAAAATTAGGAAATCATTTAATGACAGTTAAAATGTGGAATAGTTTAAAATGGTAGTAAAATGTGTTTAAGCTTAATTATAAACTTCCTTGCTCCACTTCAAATAAATGTAATCTATATACATAAAAGGCGACTTCTGTTTGTTTGTCTGTTTGTATAGGACGCAAAAACTTAAGAACCACGAAACAGATCGTCACGAAAATTGGCACAAAAATTCATCTCATCTCCGGAACAAACATAGGCTAAAAATTTTTTCGAATCAGACCATTCCTTCTATCGTTTTCGAACGTTTTAAGGGGAAGAGTACACCACTTTCGCTCAAATACGATCATTTTTTCTCTTTCGTGATGCCATCAGGCAGAGAAAATTTAAATAAAACTTTTGAGAAAACAATTGAAATTGAAAATGTTTAATTTATTTAATATTTGTTCATTGCCTTCAGAAACTAAATTAATAATTTGAAAAAATAGTTGGTTATGTTTCAAGTTACGTAATCCTACCAGTTTCCATTCTATTATTTTATTGTGTATATCTGATTTTAAATATGAATTTTTTAAAAGCATAGTTAAGTTTTTACTGAACTATGTTGTTGTTTGAAAGCCATCACACTACAGATGCATATTACCTAGGGTTTTATGTCTTCGTTTTTTCGCAAAATACTTTGCCAAACTCGCCAAGTTATTACAAAAAACGCGCAAAAGAGCATTTTTTTAAATAGCTGGTTGGTTGTGCGATGGTCTTTGCGCCAGAGCTGAATGGGTGTAATAGTAGCTACATATTTTCCTCGCCAAATTTTTCAAACACGCCAACTGAGCTAAAATGTTTTTATTCGGGAAATTACTATGCCATTATCTGCTAATTTTATAGCAATTTTTTTTTTAATTTTGAATTTTTAAGGTGTAAGTAGCGGGATTCTGTTCTTTATAACGAACGGTAACAGCAACATAAGCTTATTATTCTATGACGGATTAAATGATAGATGAATTGAACTGACCTATATAAAAATGCAAATCGATTGTTGTTTGCTGGAGTAGCTTATTTTTAATTATTACTGATTATTTTTTACTTAAATATGTATTCTTTTTAATTTGAGCTTCTTATCAAAGGTATTTTTTGTAAATTAATATTAATCATTACTATATCCAGGATGGGTAATCAAATGGAAAATTACTGGGTAATCTTATCTTATGTAACTCAAATGAAAGAAAAAATGGTTAAATTAAGTATTAACTTATTTTTTCAACTTTACCCGTGCAACGTCGGGTATAACAGCTAGTATACTATAAAATATTTGTTTTATTATCAAATAATATACGACCAGTAATGTGCGTAATGTGCCTTAAAAAAAACAATTGTTACTGTACAAAAAATTGTTGGCATCAAAAATACCAGAATTTATATCCGTAATGCTACGGGAAAAAAGTAACAGAATTAAGTAGCATAGCAATACTAGAAGTGTGTTTTAATATATAGTACACTGAAATTAGGTAAAAGTTCGGGGGATAAAAATCATACACATGTATAGTTTTTTTTTTTTTTGGAGTCCTTAGACATCAAAGAGAACGGTCTGAAAAGTACTAAAAGCGTCTTCTTTAATATCTTAGCTCCAGAGGAACACATGAACCCTTAGTAAAATTCACTTTACAGTTCCACTTATAATTTTTTTAATACATACTCTTACATTCTTTCTCTATAATAGGGCTGCAACATTGGCGGTCATGCCTTAGCAGACTCGGCCCATTCCCCAGAACTGAGAGCCATTTTTTTTGTGGCACCATCTAGGCGACTCTCGCTACCAATTTCGACGCACAGATTACTATGAATCGGAGCTTTCTGTGGATGTTAAAAAGTATGCCGAGATTTAATTTTGCCGGGAGAACCCCGACCAAATGGGCCCTCCATTGATCTTTTACATTCCACATAATCATATGACATGCGTTCCCAGAATTTTCAAAACTTATCCTTATATTATAAACTACAATGTCCAAGCTTTACAAAAATACCCATACCGAAGCGACTGATTTATTAATTGCATAAAAAAAATAACAAGGAAGAGGATGTAGCATATTTTATACCTTGCAAAAAAAAAACTTTTTCAGCGATTAATTTACAAGAGATTTTGCATTAAAATAAATGCTAAAGTTGACTAATAATTAGAATAACTCATAGAGCTTGTTTGTTTTTTCATGTTTCACAATTTATTTTACCGCTCAAAACACAATCTTAAAGCAAAGGCTCTTTTACAACTACTTAATTTTGAAATAATTGGTTTAACCTTCTTACGATTTACTTATTTTAACTAGCTTGATGGATTGACGGATTATGTACCTATTTGTCTATTTACGATTCCCTAAAAAAATTATTAAAATTAAAAAGTTTAATGACTAACTTTTTTTAAAGTTGATTAAACCCGCGTAAAATAGTTTTCTTTTAGTTACGCTATTAAATATTGGACCCGGATAAAATTGTTCGGCCATATATGCCGTGTAAGTAAAGCTTAAAAAATAATTTATCTTCCTACTTTTTTCTGCATGGAACGTCATTTGTCCTACATGTCTTGAAAACTGAATATTCACTTTCATGTATTCAGAGCACCTCAATAAAAGTACTTTTTTTCTAAATCTATTGAGCTCATTTAATATTATAGACTTCTCTATACAAATGCTCATTTGAATTTTAAATCAAAATTAAATTATATTCGTACTAAGCCAAGATACGGATACATTCCATTAAACAGTAAAAGCAATCGCAGATTAACTTTTGAGTTTTAAAAAAAAACATAATAAAGAACTTTATTTACGTTATTCAATGATTAGGAGGTCCCTTTAAGTCATTGAAGTTTTTGAATATAAATGCAAATTGCTAAGCTTATTCATTTAGTTCCTCCACATTTTGTACCTACATTCGAAAGAAAAACATTTACATTTATTCCAATTAATATCCATGATCGGGTCTTGATTGACAAGTACAAATTAAAAACCCAATTTGAAATTTTAACCCATTCAATACACAATGGCTATGATAATATTTAGTTTTGGCTCATTGAATATTTATTAGTTTAACTAGTTTAAGTTATTTTCCTAATTAAAAGTGATTATAATTTGGAATAGTAAGCAGCAGTGATCCTTATTATTAGAAGCTTCATCAATAAATTTAAATCCATATAAATAAGTATTGGAAAAGCTTTATATATTCCCAAACTTCCTTTCATCGGATCGTTATCCGATAATTCTTTATTGTTGTTTTTTAATTGCAGACCTCTATACATAATACAAACACGACCTTAATTATTTATTGAAATTGAGCATATTCAAAACACATTTTAAAAGATGTCACTGCAAAGTTTTATAACATGATGTATTAGAGACAGCTTTTAAAAATAGAATGGTAATAATTACAACATACAAGTACTAAATATAAAACAGTTCCTCAAAGGTTACTACAGCTTATTTTAAATAATCGTTTAAAGGTCGTTTGAAAAAAATATCAAAAATCAATTTATGTTAATGTGTTTAACTAGATAAAATTTTATGGTTAAAGTTAGAAGAGATTGATTTTGGGACTGTAGATATTTGTTGTAACTATTAAGGGGTAGGGATAGGTACATATATATTCCGGATTGTGGGCTTGATCAAAGACCCGCTTATGAAGCCTTCGTCAATTAAGACAGACACAGAAAGAATTTTTAATATCGCAGAGAAAGGGAAATACACCCAAGGCGAAGGCGTGAATCGAACCAGCACCCGTTACAGTGTGCAGACTGCTGGCGAAATGGTCTAAACCACTCGGCCATCCATTCCCCTGTAACCCTTAAGAAGTATATAGTTTAACAACAAGCAGGTAGATGATCTTTTTTTGTAATTTAGGTATTTGTTCTTTTAACACTTACTAATGAATGATGTTAGCACAACCAAGGGTATAATATACCTAATATTTATATAGAGGGGTTTCCAAAAAAATCACATACTTTTTTTTCTAAAATTTCAGTATGTAAACGAATTACTTTTTGGAATTTGTTTACCCAAATAACACATAATTTGTCCTCGAGATCAAATTTTAATGTTAAGTGGTTTTTTTAAATTCGAATAACCCAAAATGCCGGTCTTTTTTGTAAAATGGCGCCCAGAGTGTCTGTAAAAAAAAAATCATTTAACCCCAATATAAAGTTTTTAAGAAAGAGTGGTTTCCAAACTGCGAACAATCGTGTGCATATATATCCATCATTTATCAAAATGGTACCCAGAATAGTTGTTTGTACAAATGAGTGATTGTTTTGAATTCTCTTGCGTACAACTTGATTTCAAAAATTCAAGTTTAAAGTTAAGTGGTTCCAAAACACCAACACATAAATAAGACATCCATTTTCAAAGGTAGTGCCCTGAATGGCAACGTAATTTTTTTTCTTAAGTATATAATTTAGCCAAAAACATATAATTTGACCTAAAGATCAATTTCATATGCTGAGTTTGGTTGAGTGGTTAGCTCTGGTTTTACAAATGCTAAAAATTACTTTTCCCCACCATTTGCAAAATGAAGGATATTTAAAGGGTCGTCACACTCATACAAGAGAACGCCCCTCATCTAAAAATCATATATACTGTTAGAACTCCAATTATTCCTAGTGCTGTTGATTATCCAAATTCTTGATGGTCCTAATGTGGTTAAGTTCCAATTACGTCGGATAATTGAAGTTCTACACTCCGTACCACCCTAACTTGGGTAAAAACAGAGAGTAAAAAGGTAGAGGAAAAAGCTCCAATTACGTCGGATAATTGAAGTTCTACACTCCGTACCACCCTAACTTGGGTAAAAACAGAGAGTAAAAAGGTAGAGGAAAAAGCGCGATAATTCCGTTAGTTGGAAACTCTTGTAGGGTAATGTTTACATACAAAATGATCTGAATAAAATTTAACCAAAATACACTTTTCATTCTGATAAAATTGCCAGATTTTCTCAAATAATATTGAAATCTGTTAGATTTTAAACGAAATAAATCTTTTAAACATGTTTTCTGGATGGATTCACAAATAATTTATGGAACTCTTTACATGCGCGGAAGGATCTTTTCCATAGCATATTTCTATTTACCCTTTTAGGTTGGCAAGGAGTGTACTGTAATTCTTTTCATTTAGTATGGTGGTTGTTGCTCCTTTTTTTTGGGGTGGTAGGCAAACTTCGATTATAAACACATATTTTATTGCGGATGTCTTTTTCTACTTAAAGTTAGCTGAAATGTTTTAAATGTTATAATATTGTTTTAATGATTAATTTTGCAATAAATATCTGTAGAAGCGACATTCTTTTAGCATTGTACCATGAGATTTAAATGCTTATTCTTATTAAACATTCGGATAATAATAAAAAAATCTGCAGAAGCGACATTTTTTTAGCATTGTACCATGAGATTTAAATGCTTATTAAACATTCGGATAATAATAGAAAAATAAAGATTCTTTGAATTTATACATGTAAAAAGAATATAAATAAGAATATGACATAGAGTTCAATATCAGAGGTCAAAATGTTGTTACAAAACAAATTTTTAATAGTGTTGATTTATTGGAGATCTGTTCACGCATTATTCATTAATGAAAATCGTGATTGAATTTTTTTTGTGTGTGTTAAAAATGTTCTTGATTTATTGTCAACAACTTTGAATGATGGGTCTGTATGAAAAAAAATATTTAAGAAAAATATGAGGAAAATCCGAATATCGAAAAAGTACATATTGAATAAAATATTAATATTTTTTTAGAAGTGAGAAAATAAATAATGACTCATTTTCTGACCTTTCATGTTAACGTTATAACCAATTTTAGACCTTCTCGTTACGCTCAGTTTGTTAGCTTTGTTTCAACTAATTGAAATTACATCTTCCACATTTCGTTGATACATTACAAATAGGAGATATTGTATTCACTTCGTCCATTTGAATATCTGTCCGTTTGCCACAGTCTTTCACAAACCACAAATGTTGCTAACAAGCGTGATGCATCAAAGTGAATTTAATTTTTAAGTTAACTTTTATTTGAATTTTCTTAAAGAACTGGGATTATAAACATTTTTAATATGAAAAGATTGAAAATAAAATTACAAACAAATAAATAACTTTATTAATGAGAATTTATGCAATTAAAAAATTTTTTAACTCATTTTCATTAGTTTAGCGCTCTTTAAGTTTTAACACTTTTTTCCCTTGAGAAATACGTTTAATTCGACTTTATTTCAGCATAAAATTAATATGTATGTTTTTCCTTAGTTAAGAACAATGAATATTGCAACTGTAACTCGAATTTTAAAAGTTCAATACTCAAACGATTGTTTTCATCAAGTAGCATTAAATCTCAAAATCCAGAAAGAAAATATTTCAAAATTTATATGATTTATATATCAAAATACCAATAAATTTAACAAACCCAAAAATAGTGGTCCTAGTTGCGAAAAAATAAGTAAATAGTCGATTTGACATGTGAAAGTTTAAATTATAAGTACACTTTGTCAACTAACTCGATTTAGATGAACTTGCATGTATCACTAAAGAAGTTAACTTCAACTACATCGTTTATTTATTATATTAATATTAAGCCTTTCAAGCTTTTGCTTTCTTCTTCTTTGAAGCGTAACTTTACCATTAAATTTAACAAACTATAATAAATAGTGATCCAAGTTGCGAACAAATAAGTAAAGTAATCGATTGGGCGTGTGAAAGTTTAAATTATAAGTAAACATTGTTAACTAGCTCTTTTACAAACAAACTTGTTAGTCATTTAGATGAACTCGCACATCACCCAAAGAAGTTACTCTTCAACTACATCCTTTATTTATTCTATTAAAATGAACCCTTTAAAACTTTTGCTCGTCTTTGAAGCGTAAATTTACCAATAAATTTAACAAACTATTATAAATAGTGATCCAAGTTGCAAAAATAATTAAAGTAGTCGATTGGGAGTGTGAAAGTTTAATGACAAGTAAACATTGTTAACAAGCTCTTACAAACAAACTTGATAGTCATTTAGATGAACTTGCATACAGTGGTGGAAATTGATTTATGAACTAACATTCTTTTCACCAGATATCGCTTTGTATTAACTGATAACAATTCAAATTTTGTGTGTTGGATATTCAGAGCACAATAAAGGAATTTCACACATAATATAAAAAAAAATGATATTAAATAAAAATATATAATTTTAGTTTTTAAGCATGTCAAATGATGGAAATTGATTTATGAACTCAAATTTATTTTGAACCCAGGTACCAAATATTTTAACTAGTTCTTCTTTTGAACTTCAGGGGAGCTTACTATCAGTGTTTATAAATAAGATTAAGGCTAAATTTGTTGAAATTTATCTGTTTTATTCCCATTTTACTAAATAGGAAAGCTTGCGGGACTGCCTGAAACCAAAAAGGTAAAAAATGACCCTTATATAATATTGTAACAAATCTGTAAGAGAAATTAGCATATTAATTAAAAGATCAATAAATATAATTCATAAATATTTGAAGAATCATTCTGACTTCGGCAAAAACCATCATTAAAAAAGGCGCAACCCTCGTGAGACTGCTGAGACCTCGTGAGACCCTCAAAAACTGCAAATTGCTTGACCAAAGCTTGACCCAAAGTTTTGTTTTGTCTATGAAAAACAAAATCAAGGAAGCATTAGCGACAAAAAATAGTTTTAGCAATTATTAATTGAGATTGAATGCAAAATTTCATAAATCAATTTCCCTATGCTAAAACTAAAATCTCAAAAAAATAAATTGTTTACGAATTTATATAAAATTTTATTTACGTGTATAATTTACAATGCAAAGCCTGTATAGTATATAAAATTTAAATCGATAAAAATGCATTTAATAAAGAAATACTTTTAAAAAACTGTCAGTTCATAAATCAATTTCCACCACTGTATCACCCAAAGAAGTTACTCTTCAACAACATCCTTTATTTATTCTATTAAAATTAACCCTTTAAAACTTTTGAACGTCTTTGAAGCGTAACTTTACCAATAAATTCAACAAACTATAATAAATAGTGATCCAAGTTGCAAAAAATAATTAAAGCAGTCAATTGGGAGCAGAAAGTTTAATTACAAGTAAACATTGCTAACTAACTCTTGCCGGCCCGTCGGCGCAATGGTTAGTGTACTAGCCTTTGGAACTGCTGGGCTTGGGTTCGAATCCCGGTAAAGTCATGGATGTTTGTGCTTGTCAATAAATGTTGTTATTTGTCTATGTGTTTGTGTCGTCCTTCACTGTGTGTCTCTTGTGACTGTCTCTTCTGGCGAGCTGGTTAATGGGCTATATAAAGCCTACACTCTCCCTTCTAGAGGGCGCAATCACTGTCATTTGTCATAACCAACTCTTACAAACAAACTTGTTAGTCAGATGAACTTGCATATCACCCAAAGAAGTTACTCTTCAACTACATCCTTTATTTATTCTATTAAAATGAACCCTTTAAAACTTTTGCTCGTCTTTGAAGCGTAACTTTAAAAAAAAGTACCCAAAACAATCACACACTCAACAAATCATTTAGAATATGATCGCTTCATAGAACCATAGAAGCATTGCCTTACAAATCGGACAATATTCCATAAAATGATACCCTATCTTTAAACTGTTAAGTGACCGTTCATGGTTTTTAAATTTATCCTTTTCGATGACTTTTAAAAAATATTACAATATTTTAAATGTTATTTGCAATTCCAGAGGAATCGTGGGTATTTGTATTATATTTTTTACTAATGAGTTATGTATAATTAACAACTGTTACAATATAACTAATTACGTATAGTTAATAACTATTACAATATAACTAATTATGTATAATTAATAACTGTTATAATGTAATTAATTATGTATAATGTCAATAGGCTAGACTGGGGTTATGTGGAAGTTTATGACGGTGGTTTAAGCATTCACTGCACGTGTGCCATATGTGCGTAGATCTATATTTAGAATTAATCGGTATATTACAAGTAATTAATTGAAAAAATCTTTAATCTAAAACTGCAATATAGGCAGGTTACATTCATCAAACTTTTTAATTACTAAAAAAGATAATTAACTTTTAATATTTGTTTATTCACTGGAAATGTTAGTTCTAATTGTCCTATTTTACATGTATTGAGTCTTTTTTTTTATGAATAGGTATTTATCGGCGTTATAATAGCGTTTATAATGGCGTTAAACAACTGTGTACCTCTAAAATATGGTACATACATACTATTTTTTCCCATTTTGTGGAGTATTTACTTTATTGTTTTCAGATGAATCAGCTATATGGCCACCGGAAAATGAAAGAAGAATGTTTTCGAAAAGAAAAATTCCAGGACCAAAGCAAAATATTAAATCTTACTTCATATACGCAGAACAAAAAATATGAATTAAAAGTTGAATTTGATTTCACACATAGATTTTTAACGAAATATTTAAAAAAAAAAAAAGAGTTTTGTTCATTGGTTCCAGGAAAGTAACTTAATACCGAATTATACTAATACATTACAAATATGTATTGTTTGTCCAGTCGAGGGATTATTCCTTTCACTGCAATTTATTTTGCGCTCTATAGGAAAATAGATATAGGGTTTTCAAATAGCCAGGTTTGACGTGCTGTTGAATATAAATGCTTAAATAGTAGATAATAATGGAATTTCTTTGATTTTTAACTAAAATCTAAAAATACATTCTGTCCAAAGGTAATCTTCAAAAAAAAAAATCGTTCTTTTTTCAGCAGTTATAACTTAAAACTATGGCTCCAATGAATAGATACAATCTTAATATTCTACGCCTTACTGTAATATTTCCGTGTTTACAGCTATACTCTTTAGATACTGTTTAAATAACTTTTTTCTTTAATACATTTAATGTAAGAAAATAAAATACTGAATTCTTTAAAAAAATATTTTAAATCCATTAGTGTTCCTCTTAGTTAAAATGCCTTAAAGTGGAAAATTATTTTTTTAACAATCATGAGACAATGTATACAAATGTATGTAACTGTAGTTAATAATTATATTTAGTGTATTGTAAATATGAAGTTTACAAAATAATTTACTTCAGAAAACTGAGTTTTACTTAAAATTTACATTTATTTTGCACTATTCAAAGTATAAAATTTGTAACAATGAATTTTAAGTTTTTCTTAAAACAATGCTTCTGACTGTATTTTTTTTAAAAAAGAAAAGCAAATAATAATTTAGTTTTATGTTTAAATTTGTTGTACATTGTTGCAGTGAAACATTTTAAACAATATTTCTTTCGAAATAATGAAATACTAAATCTAAAAAGCTCACAACGAATTTATCTTCTGACTGTGAAGGCGCTCTTAAACTTCTTAAAACTTCTCAATTCATTTTACGAATAAAAAGTGAAAACGTAGCTAAATACCTAGTGTCGTTTATAAAGGTCAAATAGACTTATTTATCTGAGAGTTTTTCCATCATAAAAACAATTATGAATTGGAAAAAGGTTGGACGCTGGATTCGCAAGCATATGTAAGTTTCTTTATCCATTGTCCATTGTATACATACATTGGTCACCTTAGTTTAGAAATTTTAACTAAATTTGCATGTTTTTTAATTATTACTTTTATGTGATTAATAACCTTGTTTTATAAATTTTTAATTTATTAAAATGAACTTATTACTAGTTGCTTCTATTCTTTAGGTACTTTATGATGTTATTTTATTAATTTATGTGATTACGTTATAAATATATTATTATATTTTTATAAATAATAATTATCGGACAAAGCAACTCAGTTATAATAATTTTTGAATATATGTGTATTTACTAATGCATAATTAGCAAATCGAGATGCATTTCAAAACTTCGGTAAAGTTATTAATTGCATTGTGTTTGGCGCTTTGAGAAATCAATATTTTAAGCCAAATAGCTAAAACATTTAGATTTGACAAACTTTTACCATCTTTAATATGTTTTTTTAATCTTAAAAAGCCGCCATATCGAAACACAAAGTAAAACCAATATGCCAGAACTGTGCATACTTTTACTCTTCTGAAACATATATTATTTTTCATGCTTTTTAGAGTTAAATTTATATTGTAAGTAGGGCCGGATCTACCATAAGGCCCGTTAGGCCCTAAGGCCTCTAAATTTTAGTTTCCAAATTATTATGCCAAATGCTATAGACCCTAAAATTTCAGTAAATTTTTTAATTTTTTTGATACCTCACTTTATTTTTAGCTTGATTTTGACTCAGTCGTTGACCTAACTTGATTATTTTGATCGATGATATAAGGAAGCAGATAAGTTTGCAAAAACTATAAATGACCACAACTAGCATTATTATTAAGGGCAATCACATACACAAAATTTTACTCAAAGGGGCCCCAAAATTTGTTGTGCCCATAATTTGAGTTTCTTATATCAGGCCCTGATTGTAAGAGTAAAATATTCCTTTTTATTTTATCGTATATTATCAATAACAACATATAACTTTATTATCCCTCTCTTTTGCAGATTGTGCTGCATTACGGCTAGTGAGGGTTTCGAGTATGCCCCCATATTTCAAGGGGAAGAGGAGATGGAAGGTCTAGACAATATCCTAGATCCGGACATCTCCTTCGAGGCATTAGATGGCCTCGTCGAAACCCTCGTCCACCAACCCTTCTAAACACCATCTCCGAACGGCTGGGTGGAAGCCAGAAAGAACACCAACTCTGGCACGACACATTTTGACAAATCGGAATACGACTGGACCTGAAAATAAGACTTTGAATTTGGCTCGGACACACGGATTATTAAATGATATTTGAAATCGAAATACGACTGGACCGGAAAAGGCTTTGATTTTGGCTCGGAAACACGGATTATTAAGTGACTTTTGAAATCGTAATACGACTGGACCGGAAAAGGCTTTGATTTTGGTTCGGAAACACGGATTACTAAGTGATTTTTGAAATCGAAATACGACTGGACCGGAAATGGCTTTGATTTTGGCTCGGAAACACGGATTATTAAATGATATTTGAAATCGAAATGCGACTGGACCGGAAAGGCTTTGATTTTGGCTCGGAAACACGGATTATTAAATGATATTTGAAATCGAAATACGACTGGACCGGAATAATGGCTTTGATTTTGGCTCGTAAGCACGGATTATTAAATGATATTTGAAATCGAAATACGACTGGACCGGAAATGGCTTTGATTTTGGCTTGGAAACACGGATTACTAAGTGATTTTTGAAATCGGATTTTGAATGAAACGAGAATGTATTTGAGTTGTGCTCCTAAACAACTCCATGTCCTTAAGTGACAAGACAGGAAGATAAAAGATGATTAACTGCTAAGACTACGGTGCTAACTCCATGCCCCAAAATGACACGACAAGTGAATAAATGCTGACTGCCATCTATTACTATGATGCCAATCCCTGCCCTAGAGTGACAAGATAGGAAAATATATGATGACTTACTGCTAAGACTTTGGTGTATCCATGTTCCAGAATCTACACAAGAGAATACATGCGGACGGACGACAAGTGAATAAATGCTGACTGCCATCTATTACTATGATGCCAATCCGCGTCCTAGAGTGACAAGATAGGAAAATATATGATGACTTACTGCTAAGACTTTGGTGTATCCATGTTCCAGAATCTACACAAGAGAATAGATGCAGACGGACGACAAGTGAATAAATGCTGACTGCCATCTATTACTATAGTGCCAATCCACGTCCTAGAGTGACAAGATAGGAAAATGTATGAAGATTTACTGCTAAGACTTTGGTGTATCCATGTTCCAGAATTTACACAAGAGAATAGATGCGGACTCACTGCTACGAGTACGGCGCCAAAACCATGTCCTAGAATGACAAGGCAGGAGAATAAATGCCGAGTGACTTCTGAGACTAGAGCCCCAAGATGTCCAACTAAACACTATAGACTGCACTCCTGAGGTGTACTGCACAAAATGAAGATATTGGATCGATTGATTGGCTGCCAAACTACAAGGTCTGGGAAGTTGTTTATTAAAAAATCAAGCTCCAAACTTCGACGTTCTAGTTTCTGCTTGCTGAATCCTCACTG
Organism: Hylyphantes graminicola; assembly: GCA_023701765.1. Taxonomy (NCBI): domain Eukaryota; kingdom Metazoa; phylum Arthropoda; class Arachnida; order Araneae; family Linyphiidae; genus Hylyphantes; species Hylyphantes graminicola. The sequence continues at coordinate 30,050,542 of CM043120.1, read as the reverse complement.
AAAATTTCGTAGGAACTGTAGACTGACCATGAAGAAAATTGCAGGATTGGATTTGAAAATTGTTCTTTGATTTTGTGACAGATATTGAAATTAAATGTAACACATAACCATCTCTTAGATTCTGCAATAAACTAAAGAGTTGTTTTATAGAGCTGTCTTATCCTCATTATATCATTTTCTTACACTTAAATTTGCTAGAAATGTATTTTTATTAAATTTGCATTTCTATATTTATATATATTTGTTTTATAGAGCTGTCTTATCCTCATTATATCATTTTCTTACACTTAAATTTGCTAGAAATGTATTTTTATTAAATTTGCATATCTATATTTATGTATATTTAAGTTAATTAAATAATTTAACCTAAAACTTCGATTTTTAAGTGAAAGTAAAGCAATAACTTTACTTTAATCTTAAATTAAAAAAAAATTAAACATAAGGCACAAAGCTGAAATACTTTAATAGAAGCTAGCCAAAACATAGTTATTTATTTAATATTTTTGCCTCGTGAAAATTCAATAACTTTGCCTTGAATCGACTTGGGTCAAAATGAATATTAGGCCTGTGAATCGTCTATGGGTGCCAAAAGCCGCCATTCAAACCTGCGGTGCCCCAAGTATCACCCTCAGTTTTAACAGTGTCGCAAGAGTCGCCTTGATGATGCCACAAAAAATTCTCTCAATTCTGGGGAATATACCGATAAGGTGTAATATACAGAAGACCATTTCGCCTCTTAAGTTCCCACATGTGCTATCTAACTTTGCAAAAAGGTAGAAATGTACTGAGCGGTAACCCTTGGCGAACTTTCCAAAATCGCGCCAAAAGTCAAACCGAATACCCTACCGAAATTATAGGATAGGTTAGGATATGTTTTAATTTTCGTCGCATTAGAGCTACACGAGTGAGAACCGAAAAACGTGTTGGTTCATTTAACACCGGCTGTTCGGACTTTCTTGTTACATAATATCGGTCTACATAATGTAAAGCTGATAAATGTAACAAGAAAGTTTCGGCTCTCCCTCGTGTAGTTCTATAATGCGGCAATAATTCAAAACTATCCTATAATTTCGATTGGGTTTTCGGCCGACTTTTGGCGCGATTTTGGAAAGTTCGCCCAAGAAATACCGTTCAATAAATTTCTACCGTTTCGCAAAGTTAGATAGCACATGTGGGAACTTAAGTGACGATATACAGAAGCCCATTTTAACTTTAATCGACAAACAATCAGTTTTTATTTCGTCTCGTGGTAGTGATCTTATCTCTATAAACGGTGGTGCCGAATGATTTCGTCCTCAGTGCACCGGACGCCGAAGATACCGGATGCGTGGCGTTACGGATTCCTGAGGATGCACACGGACGATCGCGAAAAGGGATGCTAAAGAAAGGCCAGGCCGTTCCCTTTTACGTGGTATTTAGGGGCATTTCTACACCAAAACCGACCTTAAGTTTGCAGTATACAAATGTTCTACGAGAAAAAGGGTAAATAGTTCTCATTTTTGAGTGCGAGAATCGAATACAAAAAGGTATTTCACATTCAATACACAAATTTATTTGTTATTTCAAGACATAAATTTATTCTTTTTATAAGTTTAGCTTCAGTTAGAGTGTTATTTTAATTATTTTTTCCTTCGATTTTGACGTAACAGGGCGCACGAATATCAGGGTCGAAGGAGCCAGCAGCCAATGGGAGCAGGCGAAATTTCGGCGCCAGCAGCGTTGTTTACGCAGATTCCTGCGCCTAGTATATTTCTCTGCTGCAAACTTAAGCTCGGTTTTGGTGTAAGGGTTAGAGTAATACAAATACAAAAATTGTCGGCCAACAACAGGCCAGAGGCCCAGAAAGGTTGGTCCAAAATATATCTAATTCCTTACCAGTTTCCAATAAGGGGCTGGGGAGCCCAGTCGATTAAGCACTCGCTTAGCATGCGGAAGGTCCCAGGTTCGGGTCCGGGCATTGCCAAAATAGCTGTCGGCCTATAAATGGCACGTGCTGCCAAAAATACCCCGGCAAACAATACCCCGTGTAAGGGAGTGCAAGTTAAATATCCTTCAAAGTCTTAACTCTGCGTACGATGTCGCCCTTAACGGTTGCGTTGGGTGCCTATTCAGGTGTTGGCATGTCACCTGACTGTGGTTCTAATATACGACGCCCATCGCCAATAGCCCTCGTGTAGCTCTAGTGCGACGATAATTCAAACCTAACCTAACCAGTTTCCAATAGTTATCGGGATTCGTCTTAAAATCTTCCACTCTCTTCGAATGCACAACATATAGTGGTAAAGCATTCCACTTATTGACGACTCTATTGCAAAAATAATATTTTCATACCTCCTTTCTAAAGCATGATTTATTTAATTTCTGACCATGCCCTCTGATGGTCCGGCTATTTAAGGTAAAACCTAAGCCCTCCATGTCTCCCTGTTTAATGAACTTGAACAACTGAATTGAATCACCCCTTGTTCTCCTATTTGCCAGGGAATGTATGTTTAACGATCTTAATCTATTTCCATAATCAATACCTGTTAAACCCTTAATCATTCTTGTAGCCCTATGCTGAACTTTTTCAAGCATTTCAATAACTTTTCTGAGGATGGGGGACCAAAACTGAACATTGTTGCATTGTCGTCGCACTAGAGCTGCACGAGGGCTATAAAATGAATTATTTTTGACGGCAGATCTAATGTCACGTAAAGTTGGTTAATTTTATATATTGTGACAATTAAATTGAAATATCTGCATAATTTTTTTTTAATTTGAAATATATTTTAACTTCTCGACACATCGGTAAAATAGTGGACGTTTTAACTTTTTAATTTTTTTTTTAAATATTTTTTAGAATGAAAAACTTATAAGCAAATCGAAAAATATGCGCAAGTAACGGTTATTTTCAAGAAGTCCTAGAAGATATTAAACTTTAAAATCTGATTAAGTTATAAAAATTACATACATTATTAAATTAGGGATAGTTTGATTCATATCCTTTATATATAGTGGGTTCTACAAGGAAATATAATTGATAACAACGTGATGAAAAATTCAATAAGTTTATTCGGGGACGGTAGTTTTTAATTCCAAAATACATAATAACAACAATAATAATGCTAATGTGAGATAAGTCTCATTCATCAATAGCATTTCATTATTAAAGCTCTGTCAAAATAGTGCCACTTCAACTTTACAAAAAGGTTGAAATCGTATCTGTATGAGATCCAAACCAAGTCATTGTAAATGTCAGAATAAGAAGATGTTAAATTTAATATGCTTGTAACATTGATCTTTAGTGACGAATTTCCAAAAATAAGTTTTGCAAAAAAGCACTGCTCTTTTACTGGAGCAGTAACGCAAAAAACATTGTATCAAACCATATCCTGACGTTTAAGTTACTTCTGATTCACTTTGCAGCAGGGAATCATAAATTCTACAATTGTTAAAACTCATTCTAACGCCATTTCGAATGGAACTAATCCTTCCATTGGCAACTTGCGGCCTTTCGTGCTTTCCAAGAACCCAAAATTAAAAAAAAAAAAAAAACTCTGTAAAACCCCGGAATACAACACTTTTAAAAACCAAAATGTTTCAAAAAGAATGTTTTTATTTTAATTACTTTGGTGATGGAAAAATATATATTATTACAAAATCGAAATTGTATAGTTAAATCACTTAAATAAGCAGTTATCGCAATAAAAGATAATTAAAAGTTAAAAGATAACGACAGAAAAAATCATTTATAAAAATGTTTACGGTAAACATTCTTATAAATTCCCCCTTCTTAAGGGGTCATAGGAGTCTTAAAAATGTACAAAGAAGGTACTACAAAACATAGTTTGATCTTTCATGTCATTTTTGAACTACTCAATGTATAAGTATAATTTTTTTATATGTAATTCTACAAGATTTATTTATTATAAAACAAGTTTTAAAATTTATGAAACTTTAGACAAAACTAAAATAAATGATATTAAACATGAAGCTATTTAAACACATTGTGATTAGGCTTGCGCGGCAAACTGTGAGGTCAAAATTGAAGACATGACCAAGAAAATGACTTTATATTGTACAAATATGTACAAACAAAGACTTATACCTAAATTCTCAGCTCAATTTTAATTAGAAATTATTTTAAGAACTTTTTTCTAAAAAAAATTATAAAAATTTGAACATTTTGATTTAAAAAAATTTTAAAAATAATTTCTAATTAAAATTGAGCTGAGAATTTAGGTATAAGTCTTTGTTTGTACATATTTGTACAATATAAAGTCATTTTCTTGGTCATGTCTTCAATTTTGACCTCACAATTTGCCGCGCAAGCCTAATCACACTGTGTTCAAAAAGCTTTATGTTTAATATCATTTATTTTAGTTTTGGCTAAAGTTTCATAAATTTTAAAATTTGTTTTATGTTAAATAAATCTTATAGAATTACATATAAAAAAATTATACTTATATATTAGCTATCTGAGTAGTTAAAAAATTACATAGAAGATCAAACTAAACTTTGTAGTTCCTTCTTTGCACATTTTTAAGACTCCTGTGACCCCTTAAATCATCAGAGGGTCAGAACTATTCTTTACGTTTTAGGAAATTTACTTAAAAAAATAAAATTTTGGAATTCCATATCAAATCAACAAATCCTACAAGCTTATTCCACTTAATTATAATATTTCCAGGAATCGAAAAACGTTGTAAAAAAAATCTGAAACCAGAATTTTAAAAAATGATTCTTGTATTTGTTTTAAAATGGGAGGTAGCTGTGTTCAAATAAAAAAAGAAAGAAAAAGATGAATTCTTCTATCATAAAGAAGTTTAAAATTATTTGACATGAAATGACCCCCGTGTGACTTAAAAAAATAATGTTCACCTCTTTTTTTTTTCTTGCAAAGGACATCCTGTGATAAGAGGGAGAAGCCCACCCCAACCCAACACGCCAGTAGGTCTCTCTCGGAGTGTATAATTTGGAAAATAAATGAGCCAAACAGGACAGACAGACAGGGACTCAATGTTTATCGGACGATGAAATTCTGCGGTCTGAGTCACTCCGAATTCCCATCAGGCTCGTCCTTTGTTATATTATTTTTGGTTGTTGTGTTTAACGTCGAACTAGAGCAACACGAGAGCGGCACCTTAAGGGCGAGAAAAGGAGAATAACTAACGTAATCGGTGGTTTTAGATGCACTACACAACCCGTTTATAAATCGGCAATTACAGGGTGGTTATAAAATAACGCTCGCTATTCGGAGTGCTCTGCAGCTAGAATGAATAATCCAAATGCAACAAACATCGAGACACTTACTAATGAAGAAGGGGGGGGGGATGTAATTATAAAAAATAAAACTCGTCTCTTGACCAGGGTTCTAAATTACGAGGCGTAATTGGCTGTGTTGGCCGTAATTGACCATAACTGACTACGCCTCGTAATTTAGAACCCTGGTCAAGAGACGAGTTTCTCTTTTGTGATCCCATCCCCGCACGCCTCGTAATTTAGAACCCTGGTCAAGAGACGAGTTTCTCTTTTGTGATCCCATCCCATCCCCGCCCCCCCCCCTCCCCTTCTTGATTAGTGAGTGTCTCAACGTTTGTTGCATTCGGATTATTCATTCAAGCTACAGACCACTCCGAATATCAAGCTTAATTTTATAACCACCCGGTACTTTTGAAATGCCAGAACACGAAAATGGTACATTTCGCATGCATGCAAGGTGAGCGCCTCAACCGACCGGGTTCCCCAGTCCCTCAAACACCAGAGTTCTTCGACACTCTTAAAACAAACACTCCTAATTTAACTCAGTCTGAGTGGATTTCACTCCTAATGACTGGAAAATGCACTTCTCCTTTTGGAGTGGATCCTTTGTGTGTTAAATCTCCGACAGGATCACTCCAAACGAGTGATTTTAACTCAGTCTGAGTAAATATGCATGCCTTTACGGTGTCGAAAATGCACTTCGCCAACTGGAGTGGGTTTCACTCTTTTGTTTTAAGAGTGTACTGATCAGACTCTCTTGTTTGCTACCGATAGGCCTAGTTTCTTGAAAAGAGTTTTACTACATTCTCAGAGGCAGCGCAGTTCAAATCGTCTCCCAATATGATTACGGGCTTATTACCTATATGATTAAGGGTTTATCGGGTATCGAGTATGATAATATATTCAGATCGTTAAATGTTCATGTATTCTCTGGAAAATAGGAGAACAAGGGGTGATTTAATTCAGTTGTTCAAGTTCATAAAACAGGGAGACATGGAGGGCTTAGGCTTTACCTTAAATAGCCGGACCAGAGGACATGGTCTGAAATTGAATAAACAATGCTTTAGAAGGGAGGTAAGAAAAGAAAACATTATTTTTACAATAGTCGTCAATGAGTATGAGTGGGATGATTTACCAGAATACGTTGTGCATTCGAAGATAGTGGGAGATTTAAGAAGAATCTCGATAGCTATTGGAAACAATTAATTAGATATATTTTTTACCAACCTTGCTGGGCCTCTGACTGTTGTTGGTCAACAATTTTTGTATTAGTATTTGTAATAGCATGTCCAAATAAATCTTGATTTATATCCTCAGTTCTTAAAAAAAACGTGATGGACATTGACTTCTTAGTAGTGTAGTGGAAAAACTAACTTTCGGGAACATGAAGAGAAAACTGCAATTCACTTGCGGAAATGCTATTGGACAAAATTACTCCCTCCCAGTGTCGGTATTTATTTCGTTCAAATGCTACGTTGAGGCTGCAATTCACTGGTCACTGTTTAGGTGAATATCTGCAGATACTGTTGAAAGTGTTGAGTATTAACACTTGAACGCACATGTGCTCGTTAAATATGGGTAATCGTAAGTAATTTCTTTAACTTTTGCTTACGATGACGCTCTTAGTTCCGTTGGGTGGAAGATCAGGTATTGACTTCGTCATTTTGATTACGGTAAATCTTGTTAGAGGCTAGAAATAGTAGGAAACTTTTAGACCGAACCAATTTCATTCGTCCCTTGACCAAGGTTAAACCTAAATACTGAGCAATATTTGGTGGATTAGAGCTATTTATGGAGGCTAGAAAGAGACAACAGAAAACGATGACAACAGGAAACGTTTAACCTAACAAATTCTCTAAACTAATCTCCCCTTCAGGGACATGTCTAAATTGTGGAGGTGGCGACAGATGGCAACATCTGTCATATGTGTTTATGTGTGTCTTGTGTTGTCCTACTTGACGATGGTTTATAAGCGGGTCCTTGTGACCAAGCACACAAGCCTGAAAATATATGTCAACCAATCCAATCCAATCCAATCTAAACTAATCGCCAATAGATACTAGCCACTGAACTGAACTAAAACTCTGGAAGAAGCATCAGATGAAAGGAGCATCCCAGCTGGTGAAGCCTATTTTTGGGTCACTTGGCGACATATATCCCAGCTAAAAATAAACTGCAGTTTTTCTGCAGAAGTGAAGTGATTTTGAAGTATTTCTGCAGTTAGCTACTGATTTTCTGCAGAAGAATATCGACTGTAAAAAAACTACAGTTATTGTGCAATGAATCTTAAGTTAATTTAAAGTGATTTATTTCAAACGTTACTGTGATTAGTTAACTGCAAAAATACTGTAGATTTTTTTAAGTGCTATCTATCTTGATTTTAAAAACTTGTTTAAAGGTGATTTGAAGTGATTTATTAAAAAATACTGTGTGCGTTAACTTCAAAAATACTGCAAATTTTTTGCAGTGAATCTTTACCTTAAAATTGATCGTTATTTTTAAAACTAGTAGTGATTTTTTACACGTGTAGTTATTGTATCATAGCTATAAATGGTTGGAATTTTTCTCGGAAAAACATTTAATTGTATACTGTAAACAATTGCATTTTTTTCAAATTAGTTTAATATTTTCCGCATTTAAACGTTTACATTTTTGTTGTGCCCAGTGTCGAAATGTTTGCAAAAAATAAATTTATATCTGTTTTGGCAAAAATTCTTAAGTTCAAGGAAAATAGACAGTAGATATTACAGTAGATTTAGTAATGAGGTCTCTTTTTAATCTGGCTATTAAGTTGAATTCACAGATCTAGATTTTGTTAATCTGTAAATTTTAAAAGTTCAAAAACCAAAATCATCTAGCTGATGGGTGATTCATATACTTTTTCAGTGGACGTTTTTGAATTAATTTTAAAAGATAAAAATAATGCCACCTATATAAAGATACAGTATAATTTAAAAATTGAATGCTTAATTTTTCAGTTTGCTCAATAGCTTTGCTCTCACCTTCATACAAAAAATTTAAAAATAAGTTATCTTAAATTAATTCTTGATATACATATTTTTTCTGACACAAAATTTGTATCTAATATATTTTAAACCAACTTAGAAAAATTAATAAAAATATTTTAAATAAAAATCATATGCAAATTCTCCGCAAAATCATATCAAATTTATTGCCTTATCAAATCCGTGGCGAGAATATATTCTAATTATAAGATAGTTTGTTCATATTCTTACAGCGCCAACCCCATAACACGTCCCAATAGCGCAGTTGGTAAAGCACACGACAGCTGCGTAAAACCCCACGGATCAAACCCGCACTCCTGCTTCCCTACCTGGGTAAAAAAACAACTCAACTTGTTCGATAATTATTTTATATATTTTTGTGACTTTCAGAAACATTCAAAAACATTTTGCTAGATGGCGCCACTAATGAAATATAACTACAACTACAAAAATACTGCAGAAATTCTGAAGTAAAATCTGCAGCTTAAATGGCCAATTCACCACAGTTTCAAAACTGCAGAAAAACATCAAATTTTCAGCAGTTTTTTTTTTCAGCTGGGCAGGTTTAGGGAGAATATGTGCCACATTTGGCATGAATTCGCCGATCTCAACTGACACTTGACTCGACAGTTTTGCATTGGATGGTGTCGGCACAAGCCTAATCGCTCGCCACACATGCTCTCTAAAGCATCGGTTTCCTCGGAGTCCGTCAGCAGATTTAAGCGGTCGGACAAGTAGGGCCGTCCTAAACTAGGCTGGGGCCCGTGGGCACACAATAATTTGAGGCCCTTTTGGAAAGTAAAAAAAGTGAATTACAATAACATTTTTTACTGAGTATGACCATTTATTTTAGGTTATCAATTATTACCATTATGAAAAGCGCATTGACGCTTGCAGACAATCTAGTTTCTGAAGGAGACTTCAGGACTCTATTTGTAGCAAAATGTTCTGTCAAAACTTTCCATCGTTTTGCCGAAGCTGAGAAAAAATTGTACAATTCAACCATAAACAATGTTGACAATTATGTTGGTTCTTGTTTCGATAGTGCAGCTTGACTTTGGAATCGGAGTGATTGCGTGAGTGATCGCTAGATGGCGTACTTAGTAAATTAGGTAGGATGCGTTTGGAAATATTATTAATTAATACAGTACAGTAGGAATAGGCGCAGTCATCGATATAATGGCGTAGTATATGCCTTGTAAATACCTTCTGATAAGATTACAGATTTGTGAAAAAAGTGTAACGTGCCCGACAAATATGTTTTGAGAATAAATGTGTGAGAAATTGTCGGCCCTTCGCGGACAAGTACGTTGAGTGACGTCATACAAACTACTGACATTGATTACGCTAGAGTGTTTTCCTCGGGAGCGTTGTCGGACAACTCAACACAACTGCCAGATGGAGTTGCTGTGAGTGCGTTGGCGAAATCCTGATGACAACGTTTTTTGCTGTTGTCTGTTGTGCGGTGTGCTTGCCCAAAATTAAAAATTTGAGGAAATGGCGAAGGCGAGCGCTGTTTTACGCTTTCCGAGGAAGAAATGCTTATTAATTTTGTGAGAAATCACGAAAAACCTAAATTTTTCATTTTTGACATGCAAAGACGAAAACCAAAACAACAACAGAGTTAGTTGAGTGAGTTCGCTAGGTTTCCAGTTTCGTGTGATGAAGCGGTGGCCGGTAGGGTGACATCATCCTCGTATAATAGCGGTCGCATTTTTCTGACGGCAGACTCCGAGGAAACCAAGGCTTAAAGCTGTCGCCAAGTGGTCCAAAAATAGGCTTTACCAGCTTTTCATGGGATGCTCCTTAAAGAGTTTCAGTTCAGTTCATTGATTCTAGCCACTTGAATCAAGAAATCCTAAAGATCTGGTAGAAGCGCCGGACCCAGTCCGGAAGCAATAAACCAAAAATTTACCCAACTAAACCGAACTCTAAACTAATCTTATCTAACAACAAACCTTCCGGAACCTGGCTTATACGGAATGCGACAGGTTAGTGTAATGACTTTCAGTGGACACTGTCGTTGTCTGTGCTTAATTGTTACGTTTCGTTTACCGAGAAAAGGGAAAACCAATTACCCCGACAGTTCTTTGACCTTCCAACTGGCCCTGGAAATTATCAACAATGTATGACTGTTTTCTCTACCTAGTTGGGCTTTTTTAAATACCTCTTATATGTTTAGGAACTCAAAATTAAGCTAAATTAAGAAGATCTTTAAATTCTTTCCAAATGAAGAAGAGTGGTAATTGAAGCGATCAATAGCTTCAGTTAGCAAGCCTGTTTTTGTATTGGTTTTTGACTTGGCAACATTTCTATCGTATTCTTATCTCCACATTGGGGCCGCTTTTAGTTGCCTCACCCTGTATATGGAAAACACAAGGACAATTGGTGACTGTCTTTGAAGTGACTAAAGCGGCATCCTATCAGGACAAGGAACTAAGGCGGATTTAATGTACTCAAGCCCCGGGGCGAAAATGTATAGACTTTTATTCGCTTCAAAATACTTTTATGTATGATAGCAGTGTCAAAAATCAGATTATGTATCCGAAAACTTCATGATCTGCGGTCAACCATTTGAGTTCTCAACTTTACTTTTTTTATATTTAAATTTAATTAATTAAACGGTTGACACTTTTGAAAGAAGCCAAATAATGCTTAAATGCAATAGACAATGCTTGAACGGGTACAGCTATATTTTTTATGTAAAGCAAAATCCAATCAATATGCATGCATATAAGCATAAAAAATGACCGATTCGTATAGTATCGCCTTTATAATACTAACAATTATAACCCACAGCTCAACCTTAGTGATTATAGAGAAGATTTTAAGTGTCCCAACTCCCATTCCCATGAAGTTCGAATTATCGAATAAGCGTCTGAGAAATTTTCATGAAGCTGGAATTATGTCAAAAGAGTGCGGAAATTTCGATTCATATTAAATACTGCTTTACAAAAAGAAACGTCTTCGTTTTAATTTGAAGTATGTATTGATTTGGTTAATTTGGTTTTATAGTTTATAAAAATTCTTTCTTGGCTTGTTCCCATGACATTTTCTCCGTCTTTTATTACTTGTTCTTCTACGATCGGCGCTTTGTTCCCATGTGACACTGATTCTAGAATCGAGGCTCGAGAAATGTTTGGTTTGTTTGAAACATTGTCGCACTAGAGAAAAACTAGGGCTAGTGAAGATGAGTGTCGTAATTTAGAACCACAGTCAAGTGACCAGAGGCTCGAGAAAAAAAATTGTTTTCATTCCGCATTTTTGCTGCCTCTCCACTTTCAGAAATAACACTTTCATTTTTGACGATTCATGAATCCTCAAGCCACATTTCGTTAATTTTGAGGATTGTTTCGTCAAACTATCATGTGAATTTTGAGTAAACGCGAATCCTCACTTTTACGATCGTGATTTGACGATTCTGTATCTTGATTTTGAGGAAACTGAATCTCATTGTTGTACTCACATGCTCAAAAATGACGAAATATTTCTTTAGATTAGACGATATTCAAATCCTCATAAAAATGACGATTCAAATTTCCTCACTTTTAGGAAACGAAAACTCGGAGCATTTGCCAGTAAACGGAATCGTCAAAATTAAGGAAAATTTCGTCGTTTTTGATAATTCATTTTTTAGAGTGAAATTATGTCAAGGTGAGTGGAAGTTTTCTAATCATATTAAAGAATTCTCCTTTATGATATAAGTTTATATTGGAACTCCTAGCTTGGCTCTTTTGAAGCTTTGAAAAAAAAATTTATTCAAATGTAGGCATTCAATTTATATATATTTTTTGAAAAAAATCTTAAAAACTCTTACTCCTTGGAAGAAAAAAATGCATGTGGAGCAACCACTGACCTATGTTAAAATACTAGCTTGGCTCTTTTGAAGCTTTCTTGTTTCAAGTTTCAAATTGCTTTGAAAAAAAATTAAAGTGTAGGCATTCAATTAATACATTATTTTTAAAAAAAAATCTTAAGCAAGTACAGAAACAATCTTTATGCAGCTCACAACTGAAGCAATATGTGATCATATCAGTAGAAAAATGACCGAAATGACAAAAGTCATCACCATTTGCCCCTTTTCTACTCACCCCGACAGCCCACTTCCCATCCTCGGTGATTACCGAGCAAAATTTAAATGTCCCATGACGTTCGATTCATCTCAATTAGGGGTGTCTGGAAACGTTCCATTCATGAGAGGGCGCCCTTTCGCGAATTTCGTGGAACCCACGTCTTCGGAAGGTGCTGATTTTAGCAGCCTTTTTGCGTGAAATCATCCGCATATCCGATCAAGGGTTTGCGGTTTTCCCCCGCGTTTAATATTATGTAATCTGTGGAGTAAATCGTGTTTCGTCGCGCCGTAACATTGTTCTGTGTGATTATAAATGACCCTCCTCACTCCTTTTCAGAGCTTAGCTGTTGTTTTAGACCTATGATGCCGTGGGCAGGTAAACTGCAATAACTTCCATAATGACTTGGACCATTGTTGTAAGCATTCAATTAGTCTAACAATTAAAGAAAATATACTGGGTTCTTTTTTTGGTTTCAGATCAAAAATGGTACAACTCATTGTTGCGATTACAGCAGTTTACCTGCCCAAGGCAGTATGGTCCAAAACTAGTGTCACACAATATCGACTTGTCAATCAGACTTGCACAAAAAAACTTGAATGAATAGAAAATTTCCAATCACCTTGATATAATCTGTTCTTCAATGTCTTCATGGAACATTTATATTTCGTATGGAATCCTCAAAAATAGGGTGTGGTGCCCCAGCTGAAAAAAGTCCCCGACCTGCCCACGAATTACTATATATACTTCAGCGTAAGTTAATTCAGCCACAACCAAAAGTATTCATATTTATTGAATATTTAGTTAATTAGTTTATTATAGTAGTGTATATTCAACTTTTATGTTATAAACGTATAGGAGAAGCTACTAATTTACGATAGCTTTTCATATTTGTAATCACGTTAATATTTTTGCTTATATTTTCAAAATTTAATTTCTAAAACGGACGTCAATAAATTCTTTCATATGTTTGGCTATCGAATAAATAAAAATCAACGTAAAACAGACCGTAAGAATTCTCTTCATACAAAATGTGCCAAAACTTTACCGATCATTTTCTTGTCTTGTTTTAACACGACTCTTATTCAATACTTCTATGTACTTTAATTTTTTAAAAAAATATGCAAACCTTGATTACACTGGTCAACAGTGAAAATGCGAATGAGATGAAAGTACCCAATTCTGAATGATTTCGACGTGCTAAACACGAATATCACCTTAAAAAATGAAAGTTAGCTCTTGTTTTTGAGTTACGGTCGTTTTTTCATTGCATAGGATACAGCGAAATGCAGGAGCGCACCAAACGCAAAATTAATTAAAGTCAATTTTGTTTACAGAAAACCTCCGAATTTGAGGCTTATACAGATTTAATTTTATATTATCAACCTGAGAGTGGGAAGAAATGATAACTTTCAAGGTTTCTGCAACCATATTAGCAGCTAAATAACCCTTTTAAGCAATGTAATTGTTCTCATCTCAAGAGGTGCAGAATAAAAAGCAATAAATTCCTTGTATTTTGCACTTGGTTGTTTTAGAAGCTGTAGAATATCAAAAATTAGTATTAGTAATAAATCTATAACTGTAATGCCTTGTAAATGCATTAATAGAGCAAATAACTTCTGTTATATTTGCGGCAAAGTGCAATTTTTTGAACACAAAAAGGGTCAACACTGCAAAAGTAAAGAATGCTTATCATTTGTATTTTGGTTTAAAGATGGGAGACTAGGAATAATTTCGGGACTCCTCACTTATGTAGTTAAACTTGTGTAGTAAATTTGTCACTTTGACTTCATCTGGGAAAACAGATAGTGCCGTATGCTATATAAAATGTAAAGAAAAAAACGGAATGTCACTTTCTGATTGAACGGGAACCAACAAATCAGATTGACTTATTTCTGCATCATCTCATCAGTTGAATGAGGTGTTATTTAGAAAAAGCTAAATGTTAAATAGCCTAACATTCCTTCAACTATGTGTCCGGTCCAACACGATACTACTTACTAAAAAGTCTCCAATATTTTTTATAGTTTTAACGAAGATAATAGCCATGCGTCTGCTAAATATGCTACAGCTTCTAAAAACAACCATGAAGAAATGTGAGGAATTTATTGTTCTTTTTTTTCTGCACCTTTTAAAGTGAGAACAATTATGTTGCGTAGTGGGGTATTAAGCTGCGAATGTGTGTAAAAATCTTATAAATTATCATCTCTTACCAACCCCATGTTGATAATATTATATTAAACCTGTATGAGCAAAAATTAGGAGGGTTTCTGTAAACAAAATGGACTTTAATAAATTTTGTGTTTGGTGCGCCCATGCATTTCGCCGTATCCTATGCAATGAAGAAACCGACCGTAACTCATAAACAAGAGCTAACTTTTATTTTTTAAGGTGATATTCGAGTTTAGCACGTTGAAATCTTTCAGAATTGGGAACTTTCATCTAATTCGCAGAAAATTTTTCAAATTTTGTTGTCCAGTGTTATTAATATTATTATTATTATACTCGAAATTACAACTACAAACGATATCAAATAACTTAATTTTGGAAAAACATAAATCTAAATCATTATTTTGGTTACGAAATTGAATTGAAAAGAAATCTTATCTGAGCCAGGAACTAATTCGAATTCCAATATACGCAAGAACTGTGCACTAACATCTTAATGACGTGTCCACACATTAGTTAGCTTACACATAGCTTAGCTCCAGTTTGAATCTTGAACCATATGTTGTTCTTGCTTCAACACTGTAATTTTCTCTACGCAAATGACATGTAGTTTTGTGGTTGTCTGGGTCTAATGATGTTTTTGTACCTTTAGCGTTATTTTGAACTTCCTGGCTTGCGAATTCTCTTGTGAGTTTAGCGTTGATGGACGTGAAATGAGATATCATTTACAAAAATGGGGGTTGGAATATGTTTTACCCGAAAATAAGTCATTATGGCCAACTTTCTTTTTTTTTCAAGTAGCTAGACGTGGTTTTACTAACGATGAGATATGTCTTTTAGCAATTTTCTTTTGCTAAATTTAATTTTGGTTTTATTTTTGGGTGGTTATTTTTCTTTTTTGACGAATATTTCTTAACAAAACTTGGATTAAGTCATGTAATTTTGTAGGGGCAGAGGTTTACCTACTACTTAAAATATGATATCACAATAGATGTACCACGATTGTCAAGCATGAACCTGATTACGCAGACATAACTACAAAACATCAATTTTCAGTAAATTGCATTTTATGTTCACAATTAAATTTCATATACATAATCAGATACGTATTTTTATTAAACTAAAAACAAACATAGAAGTCTGGGACAGTAATTACAACACATTTCAATTTCCACACAAGATTTCTACACTACATAAAATTTACAAACAATAAGTGACCTTCAATTCTGAAAAAGACTTTTGCAAGCCAAAATGTTCATTTAAATTTTAATTTTACATTACATCAAACTTTGTTGACTCAATACGGTTCTTAATAGAAGAAGTAATAATCAAAAATATAATGTATTTTGCAATACAAATTTATAGTAAACCTAAAGTGACTAACTAAATAATAGTTTTAACGGAAATTGAACCAACAATTGTCGACTGTTTTTAATTTTCTAATTCGAAGTGTGAACTAAAAATTTAAATAAACGCCATAGTTTTCATTCAGTTTAATTTTACCTATAGCATTAAAATGTTTTAATAAATTTCTTACGAGCAAGATATATGTTAAAAATTTTATAATATCAACAGATTCCGTTTATTTATATGACCTTAATATTTCCCATTCACTTTAGTTTTACCTACATCCATTAAGCTTATTAATAATCTTCCCAAGCTTACCATTTGAATGAAATATTGTAATATTTAAAGATTCCATCCATTATTTGACTTTAATGCAACTGAATTCTCTAACACCCAATGAGTTCTATAGTAGGGTAGAGACTGAACCTGGCAACAGCGCCATGGACCAAACACGGACACTATATAGGGTGGCCTGTATAGGGTCCGATGGTCCAGTGTTTCGATCGCAGGCCAACGCTAGCAGTCCGCGCGCTTTAACGGGTACGGGTTCGATTCCCGCCTTTCTCTGTATCAAAATTATAAATTAAAAAGCCCTTTTGCCCTCTATTCGGGCTCCGTAGTGAGCCATGGCTGTCGATGGCAGCTCAGAACGAGTAGTTCCTCTACCCTATCATGCACTCTTAAAACAAAAGAGTGAAATCCACTCCTGTAGGAGAATTGCATTTTCGACACTGGAATGGAGTGAATATTAACTCAGACTGAGTTAAAATAACTCGTTTGGAGTGATCCTGTCGGAGGATTAACACGCAAGTAATCCACTCCTGTAGGAGAAGTGCATTTTCAACACTGAAGGAGTGAAAATTAACTCGCTCGTTTGCTTTAAGAGTGTGGGGTGGCATGACCGAGTGACTTGGATCTCAAGCAATAACGCCAGCAGTCCGCGCGCTGTAACGGGTACGGGTACGATTCCCGCCTTTGAACTGGGTGTGCTTCCTTTTTCATTAAAAAAAATTATAAATTAAATAGCCCTTTTGCCACTCTATTCTGGCTCCGTGAGCCATGGCTGCTGATGGCAGCTCCTTACAAGTCGTTCCCCTACCCTACTATAGAACTCCTTGCTGACACCCTGTACTTGAGACCCTCTTACACAGAGACGTAAAACGCCACTTGTATGTTCCCCCGACTCAATCCATTCACGGTATCTGTAGTGTCAGTGTCGTTAAGACCGCACGCCACTGCACGATCTCCGGCTGCGAAGACTCACGACCGGTGCGTCACCGGCCCTGAACAGTGCGTCTGGGGCACCTCTAACGGTCACGCACTGTAAAATTCGGTGGCACTTGGTGCAACATTACTCCATAAAACTGGTAAAACTTAGTTACTTATTACCTATAAATATCGTTTACATTTTACATAAAACCAATAAATATTTCGTATAACGTTTCAATCTTAGATATATTAGTAAAGTCAGTTATTTTAAGGTATCAAGTCCCGTGGCTAAGTCCAGAAAAAATTGCAGAATTCCAACCAACAGCAATGTTTTTGCATAGAGATAGTGAAAATTTGAAGTAATTTTTTTTCAAATGTATAATACCGACTGAGTTTCCAAATGACATAGTAGGCAGTTTTAAATGAAAAACATTTATTTAAACTTCAATTTAAATTAACGTGGCTTTATTTACTGTTCATTCGCATGATGTGACCAGCCCATTTAATTCTTTGGATTTTTATATACTTGACAACATCAGGCTCTCTAAATAAAGATTAAATAGTATAATTAGAGATTCAAGTCATCCACCCACAACTTGATATCAAAGTTCAATGCTAAATGTCAGGTGTCAATATCCTATTCCGAATCCTGTAGAATAACGAAATGTAGGCAGTTAGTGCGACAACATTTTTATATCCACATTAACATTTTATATTTTACACATGTCTTACGTGAGGCATTGTCATAGTAAAAACTTAGCTTGACCATGAACGTATCAAGTTTTTTTTTAACGGACTTATCAATAATATCATACACTTAGAATTTTCTTTTAATAAAGACTCAAAGCATAATTAGAGGTTCATGTCATCCACCCACAATATACTAACAAAGTTCAATGCTAAATTTCAGATATCGATATCCTATTCCAAATCCTGTAGGATACGGGAATGGTAAACAGCTAGAGGACAACAATATCTGTACCAAAATTAAACTGACCTTTGTCCTTCAGAACGCATTGTCATTGCAAAAACGTATTTATACCAACAAAAGTATGAATGTTCTTTTTAATGGAATCATCAGAAATATCATCAAAAATCTCAGCTCACATCCTTGGTGCCCTTTTAAACAAATGATTCTTTTACACTTGGCCTTTTATTTTAATAAAGATTCAAAGCATAATCAGAGGTTCATGTCATCCACCCACAACATACTAACAAAGTTCAATGCTAAATTTCAGTCGATATCCTATTCTAAATCCTGTTGGATATTGAAATGTAAGCAGCTAGAATATAAGAATCAACTAACAATATCTGCATCTGTATTTATACCAACAGAAGTATGAAGGTTCTATTCAATGGCAATGTCAAGTATCCCACCATCTGGGTGCAGTGTTAAACAAACGATTCGATACTTGGCATTTTCTTTTAATAAAGATTCAACGCATAATTAGAGATTCATGTCATCCACCCACAACATACATCAGAGTTCAATGCTAAACGTCAGGTGTCAATATCCTGTTCCGAATCCTGTTAAAAAAATTTAATGTAAGCAGTTCGAGGACAACAATTATTTGTACTAATATGAGCCTAGCCGTTGTCTTTCGGAACACTTTGTAATGCCATACGAACTTATAAAAACAGCAGAATCAGGGTTCTTTACAGAGGAGCCATCAGCAATATCATCAAGCATCTCATCCCATATCCTGGGTGAACTGATAAACAAATAATATTCATTTACACCCGCCAATTTTCTATTAAAAGAGATTCAACTTAGCCACCCACAACATACATCAGAGTTCAATGCTAAATGTCAGGTCGATATCCTATTTTGAATCCTGTTGTACAAAGCAGTTCAAGTATACAACAATATCTACACCCGTATTAAGATTTTACATTTGTCTTACGTGATGCTTTGTCATGGTGAAAACTTAGTTATGCGCATGAAGTATCTTAAGGTTTTTTTAACAGACCTATCAATACATCAGTTATTCCAACTCTCATCCTGGGTGCAGTTATACACCAATGATTCGCTTTTATTTTAATAAAGATTCAAAGCATAATTGGAGATTCATGTCATCCACCCTCAACATACATCAGAGTTCAATGCTAAACGTCAGGTGCCAATATCCTGTTCCGAATCCTGTTAAAAAAAATTAACTTTAAACAGTTCGAGGACAACAATTATTTGTACCAATATAACCTAGCCGTTGCCTTTCGGGACACATTATAATGCCATACGAACTTATAAGAACAGTAGTATCAAGGTTCTATTCAATGGAATCATCAGCAATATCATCAAGTACCCCATAACACATCCTGGGGTGCCCTGATAAACAAATAATTCATTTGCACCCGCCCCTCTTCTATTAATAGATATTCAACTCGTAATATGAGATTCATCTCAACCACCCACAACATACATCAGAGTTCAATGCTAAATGTCCGGTCGATATCCTATTCCGAATCCTGTTGTCCGAGCGACGTCCACACGACGTAAGCAATTCGCGGATGCCGATATTTCCGGGTGAGGTACGCGCGAAGGCCACGCGACTGACCCTGATGCACCTTAATGGAAGATGATGACAACGAATTTTAACGAGCTGGTGGTTTTATATGTTGTTTGATATTGATATGTTTGTGGGTTTTTTAGTGATGTGCTTAAAGTTTTTTTTAACTGTTTGGGGTTATTCAGGGTTCGTTGCGAACTTGGGCAAAAAGTTCTCTGGAACATGAGCAGTTTTGAAACATTTCTTTTGGTTAAGCCCGGAATTTTTCATATTTTAAATTATTGTATTTGCATATGTAGGTACATGAACACCACTTTGGTTCTTAGCGCCAATATTTTTGTGAAAAAGTTGAGATGTTTCGCAAGACGAAGATCTTTCTTCTCCGTCCTTCTTCATATAAAACTATTTGCACTAAGAATCAATGTTGCCTTCCTGAATTTTCATGTATGACGTATCATGCGCCAAGTCGTGAATATTCTCAGAATAAAACGTATTTATATATAATTTTCAAAGATTTGAATCTCTGGCTGTATATGGTTGTAATGTGTATCTATTGAAATAATGACTTGGGGAAAATGTATTTGATTCTCGGAAATGAAAGCGGACACCACTTCGTGTTATTGTCTGGAGAAACATTATTTAACTCCCAAATATGGTATATAAATGTATGCTTTGTTTTTCAGTCCATTCAAATGTATTCTGACCAGGGAACACGCGACACCAGCCTGCCATAATTCAATTGAATAATCGTCGCACTAGAACTACACGAGGACTATTGGTGAAGGCGTCGTAATTTTGAACCACTGTCAAGGTGACGTCAACAAACTATAACAACAAGGGGCCAACAGCTCCCCATAAAAAACCTAAAATCCTCATCAAGGGGTGATGATCACTGTCCGTATGACTCACCGGCAAATACAACATCCAGTCGTGTCTACTGAGGGTAGGTCGCCCACGTAATACTCATAATAGCCAGAAAATATAAATATGAGCGATACCTTTCCATTTCCCCTGATGACCTTGGGTTTCTTGTTTTATTTTGCCTGTTTAGGTAGGTCAGAGATCAGGTGTGAAACATGCTTACAGGTTGATTAGGTAGCTTGTGTTGTAGAGGGATGCCGCTAGTTATCTGAATTGCTAAATAAAACAAGGTATGAGTGCGTAGGAGAATTTTCCACCACGATTTTTCTTTTCAGCATTTTAGCTATTGAAGATGCATGCGGGTATCTTTCAGCAGACTTGACTGTTTTTTGCATTGAGCGATTCATTTCAAAAGCATCCGTGTCAATAAAGGAATCGAGTTTCAAGAGGGCACAGGGATGAGACAAAACTGGAAACACTTAAATTTGAAGCTTTAATTTTTTAAAAAACTAAACTAAATGTTTTGTGTAAGATGTTCATTTTTAAAACACACATCAATCACACAATTCTCAGCATAATGTTTGCCTTTATTGCAGTTCTTAGGTGCCTCTATATTTAAGAAATTCTTGCATGACTTCAAGATTTTGTCTCAAAACATGACAAATAAAACCTGACCCTTTTTTTCCTGATTTCATTTGCAACTTCCAACTAGTGTGTCAACAATGGAGCCTATAGGGTTTTTTTAAGCATCCGTTTCTTCGGTTTTTTTCCTCCTTTTGAGTTTACAACAACTTTGTTCCATTTTTGCAGAAAATTGTCATGATTTTGTTCCTATTTTCATTTATAAACCCGAACCAACTCATTAAGACATCAAGTTTTCTCCAACGTGTCCTACAATATGGACGACATACATCAGAAAGGTACATAATCCGCCAAAAACCAAGGCCTTCAAGAATTCTTAAAATAAATTTCATTATCAGTCGTTGTAAGTGGGCATAAATGAAATAATTATTGCCTTTACCCAGCAAACCCGTAGGCCTGCGTAATGACACGACTTCCAACACCGTTAATTACGACCTGAGACATGTGCCGAAGAAAAAGAGTTGGCTGAATCTGGGGAAACCCCCAATGTCGAGCAGCACGCCAAATGCCAAGGCCGGCGTCGGCCATGGAGGTAAAAAGAATTAGTGATGCCTGGTGTGGAAAAGAAGTGAAGCCGTTTTATTGTAGCTAAACCGATGTGATATGCCCAATGTGATAAGCAAATATTGACAAAATAAAGGGAAACCAATTATTTTTGTCCTGTAGACGGCACTCTCTGTAATCCGAAGAAAGAAGAAATGAGAAAAGCTCATTAAATTCAATAAATGACAAAAATATGCAAAAAACTATTTAAAATTGAGATGCTTGACATGAAAAAATGTTCAACCGTTTTATCGTAGCCAAACCGATGTGATACCCAAATATGAACTATAGAAATTCGCCACATGATTCCTGGCCTAAAGGCGGCATTATATTTATGTTTAAATTAGGCTAAGTAGGCTGCAGCCTAAAGCGGTGAAATGCTGGTGTCAAGGCAGGCAGTTGCAAATCCGAGCTTGAAATTTTGCCTGCTTCTATTGGCTGCTCCTTCGACCCTGATATTCGTGCGCCCTGTTACGTCAAAAGCGAAGGGGAAAAAATAATTAAAATAGCAATCTAACTGAAGCTAAACTAATAAAAATAATAAATTTATGTCTTGAAATAACAAATACATTTGTTAATTGAATGTGAAATACCTTTTTGTATTCGATTCTCGCACTCAAAAATGAGAACTATTTACCCTTTTTCTCGTAGAACATTTGTATACTGCAAACTTAAGGTCGGTTTCGGTGTAAAAAGGCACATTATAAATCGACATAAGTTAAACAACAAACACATTTTTTTTTCAAATAAAACGTGTGTGTAGAATTTTAAGATTTTATAGTATATTTAGGTAATCTTCAAAGTCTGAAATTGCAGTTAGCTGTATAAAATCAGAATTTGATAAATAAATTTTAATTTTTTTCCTATATGAGAAGGATATAAAGTTTGTACCGATTGTATTACATACAACGTAGTGCTAAATAAATAAGTTGTTGGGTGTATAGCGAAAGTGATCATGGCTTCACTTACAGAAACGGTTTTTGTATTGGTTTTGTTCCTGTAGCATATCCACCTTATTGTAGCCTCCATTAGCTTGGTATGGTAGGAACAACGTTTTAATACTGGGAAGTCGTGAAGCTTTCTCTGTAAAATTATCTTTATTTAAAACCACACCCAGTTGTGTGGAGCTGGGGAGCCCAGTCGGTTAGGCACTCGCCTAGCATGCGAAAGGTCCACGTTCGGGTCCGGGCATTGCTAAAAATAACTGCCGACCTATAAACGGCCCGTGCAGCCAAAAATGTCAGACAAATAATACCATGTGTCAGGGAGTGCACGTTAAATATCCTTCAAAGTCCTAACGCTGCGTACGATGTCGCCCTTAACGGTTGCGTTGACTTGACTGTTGCTGACACTTGACTGAGGTTCTAAAATACGACGCCCGTCGTTTGTGCGACGCTCGTCGTAGTTTGGTTTCGACGCACTAGGTTTCACCAACAAGGCAAAGAAAAAATTGATAAATTTTCACCTATCTTTTTAATCAATCAAGTCTGATTTACATTCGATGAATAAATCAATAACTATTTTATGCATTTTATCCTCTTGCGACCTGGGGTCCCGACCTGTCCGACCGGGGACATTTTTTAAAACCTCCCCACAAACAATCAACATGTTAATTCCGATATTGACCCTGGATAGATAGAAGAAGATCCAATCAGCTTTTGATTATTTATCATTTATTTCTATAAAAAATGCAGTTTAACGAGGGAAAATACGATATTTGAGATCTTAGAGAAAAGAGATCTTTGAGAGAAAAAAAATCTGTAAACTACTTCTCTCTTTTACCTATATTAAACATATGTTTTTGATAATTACTTTGCAAAACATACTTTTTAGTATATATTTGTATAAAAAGTAAGTTTAGTTTAAAAATATACTTGTTGAAATTTTGCTCAGGTCTTAAGAGGTTAAATTTCTGATTTCATAAAATAGTTGAAAGATTTTTATACAACTAAGTATTTAATTTCAGATTATTTTCTTAGACACAAAATCATAGTTTAGAAAGAACCAAAATTAGTAGTATTTTTATTACACTTCTATTTTTTTTTAACAGCGACATTTGCGAATTTTACACATAGTCGGAAATATAACATTCATTTTACATAGATTCTTAATACATAATAGCAGTGTAATCTAATATTAATAAATAATATTATTAATATTAAATTTTAGTATAATAAAATAACTAATTCTAGTATTCCAACTTGTTAAGCAAATATGTGAATGCTTATACGTGTTTAGCTAACGGAAACAATATTTATTTTAGTCATACCATGTTAACTTTACAATTTACATTTTTCATTTGTTATTCAATTTCCTGTATTTAATATAGTAAGAATTAACTTTTGTCTTAAAAGTCGTAAACATACTCATTCGTCATAATCATACTTTTAGACAGAAGATCTTCTACTAAATCAACAGTTTTGTATTGTATAGTTAACTATTGTTTGTTGGTATCAATAGTTAAGTATTGTTTAATATTATTTAAACAAGAAATATCTGGTAAATCAACAGTTTAGCATTGCTAATATGAAAACCTTTTTTGTGCACTATTTAGATTAGTGTAGGCAGTCAGAGCTCAATAACTGTTTGTGCTTGTTTACATTGTTTACGTTTACAGATGGAAAATACTTAATGCTGTTCGATAAGTATTGTAAATAACAATTGTATATTTGAAACTAGCTGAAAGTAAGATGTTTGACTATTTCATGATACAAAGCAATCCCAAACAAAATATTATATAAAAAGAATATTTAAAACACAATTAGGTTTTCGTCATACAAGAGTCCCATTAACTAACACAAAATAATATTTAAATGTACTCAAACTCTATTTGTAGTCAGGGAGAATAACTTATGCACATTCGTAATTGTGTTTTTTATTTACAAATCGATGTTGCATAACAGTGAAAATAACATTTATAGTTATAATAATTTTCAATTACCTTTTGTCAAGAAAGATTCGATGTTTGGTGTTTGTAAATACTATATTACTCTTTACCAGTTTATTGTTGTTATATAAACATACGGAACAACCTGTTTAGAAATACTCTCGCTTTCTTTTAAAAAGAATAATTTAACAATACTCTGACACATAAGAAGAAGTGAAACCGTTCATTTCAACATACAACATTGGAACCCAATCATCACCTTCAAGACATAACAAAACACATTGATGTTTTAACAAATAAAAAAAACCTTTTTTTAACACTTAAACAACAAAGGACTTTATCAAAAGTAATAATTGTAGCGAAATTATTTCGTATCATTATTTTGTGCGGAATTATTTCACGAGAGTTATTCTTTCTTTTCCCTCTCGACGACTTGTCTAACGTCTCGGGCAGTTCTATCTTTTAAAATTCATTTTGTCTTTTGCTTTTCGAAATTTAGTTAAGCTTTTTTGGCTCTAAAGAAGTTAATAAAAGTTTATATAACTTGAATTTTGTCATTTATGTCCACTGTATTTAAAGTAACAATGCTATATAATTAGTATAAAGACGTCATTATTAATAAATAAATACTTAAAAGTGAATGAAAATTACATCCGCTCTTTTTAATAAAAATTTAGAACGTCTTGTGCCTCTTTCTAAACAAATATTGATGAACCACCAAGGAACCTCACTGTGCCATGTATTATTAAGTCATTACTTTCTGACTCGCATCACAAAAAAATGAATTTCTTTTAAATTTTTATAAAATACAAATAAAGATTTTCGTGCGATTGTTGTAAGTGGCAAAATCGTAATTTAATTCTATTGAAAATAGCCTTCTTCTGCTTTTTAAATAAGTATTAAATTTTGCAGTTTATATAATAATTATTAAAGGTTCAATTTTTTTTCTGGATTTTTCCTGTCTTCCAATTTTAATGCGCTTGACGCATTACACTTAGCATTTGTAGTTTGGTCTACGAAAGTTAGTTTGAGTGACGAATTGACATCCATAAAACATTCCTAAAACCTTTCCCCTTATTGAGCCTCTGTAAAACCTTCCACTTTTTTACGTTACATAGTGCGGAAGCTGAAATGCGAAAAATTACATTTAAAATCTTTTAATTCATGATATCATCAAAAACATCTTTCGACGAAAACTACTTAATAGTACTTCCTGAACGGTCAGTTGAATAGGTTTGAAGGCCTACGCTGTACCAACTAAGCCACTAGGGTCCCTGAAATTTGCCGGCGATCCCTGACACGAGCATTTACTTGTCAGAATCACGACAGCGCGACCAAAAGTGAAAAGCACAACGTCCATTCCTATTCAGCTCACGCACGTATTATAGGGAAGGGAAGTGGTGGTTTGGCGACAACACCTGTCGGTGGCGTGTCTTTCACGGAATCAATTTACTGGGAATGTTCAGAGATTAAGAGGACACCCAGAAGAATATTGACGAATTTCGGTGTATTTTTTTTTTAAATCTCAGAGATAAGTAAGTGGACGAAAGTGTAAACTTTTACACAAGTTAGATTTTAATTTAATTGTTCAACTTTAAATTTAAATAACGTTTTTTTTTAAATTATCGTCCTACACTCTTAAAACAAACGAGTGAATTTAACTCAGTCTGAGTTAATTTTCACTCTTTTCAGTGTCGAAAATGCACTTATCCTATTGGAGTGGATTTAACTAATTTGCTTAGTCAAAACTCCGACAGGATCACTCCAAACGAGTGGTTTTAACTCGGTCTGAGTTAATTTTCACTTCTCTCCAGTGTCGAAAATTTCAATTCTCTCATATGAGTGGATTTCACTCTTTTGTTTTAAGAGTGTATATTATATGAATTTAAAAGCATTCTTAAATACTTTAAATTTTTGTACATATTCGGTAAGGCTTCAATTATTCGGAGTCAAACTATTCTATAACTTAAATCACCCCATCTTCGCCTGTCCGAATAGCTGATTTCTTAATAGCGCCCCAACTCTTAATCGAATATTTTGCATCCCTATTGGTTTCAAAATAAGATGGGTTCTTAATATAAAAAAATATATTCATCTATGTATGCCTTTCAACATATATTTAATCAAAGGAGGGAGTTTTCTTTATAATTTATAGTACAGCAGGATTGTTAGGATAAGCTAATTTTCATCGATCAAGTCCCTTTATACTGGCTTGAAATATGCATTCCATTTTGGAGTGAGTATTTTAAGCATGCTATTACTAAAAAATATTATTTTTACCCCAATTTGCGATCAAAATAAAGTATGATCGCTTTAATATAGCCTTTAAACAAAATAGGAAAATGTCTATACGTATCATATTTAATTTTAAAGTATTTTACAGAGTGTGATGACTTCTTTATAGTTACAGGAGAAACATCCCAAGTGGAAATCCTTAAGAGGTTAGAATAAGATGTTGATGCTGTACTGACGAAACCAATGCAAAAACCAGTTTTTCCAAGTGACGCCATGATCGCTTCAATAATACGCCAAAACAAAGGCTTGGCTAATGGACAACAACTATTACAAACGTTGTCTTATAACCCACAAACAAACCAGCCAGCTTCTAATTCGCCCAAATTAGAACAGCCACGCTTATGGTGACGTCGCATCCAATTAAGTAAGACATTGTCTTCTACCGCACAAACAACTGACACTCCGCCCCGTTCTAATTATCCATTATTAAGTGCTACGTAACATACCGTATAAGATATATACCGTTAATAAATAATGCATGCAATAATTTGCCTGAAGAGACTCATTAGAACCATGTATTCATTCACATATTGTATGTATAATATGCGGAAGATGACATTTAAAAAAAAAACTTTTTTTTAATGAGACTCCTCCTTTTAATGAGACTTTAATAAACTCCTTGCCAACCTAAGTTGGGTAAATAGAAATATGCTATGGAGAAGATGCTTCCGCGGATGTAAAGAAGAGTTCCATAAATTATTAGTGAATCCATCCAGAAAACATGTTTAGAACATTAATTTCGTTTAAGGTCTAACAGATTTCAATATTATTTGAGAAAATTTGGCAATTTCATCAGAATGGAAAGTGTATTTTGGTTAAATTGTATTCAGATCCTTTTGTATGTAAATATTACCTTACAAAATTTTCCAACCAACGGACCAACAGCGCTTTTCCTCTGCCTTTTTAGTCTTTGTTTTAACCCGGAGTGTAGTACTATTTGTTTACCCTTTCAGTCCCAGTGATGCCATTTGGCATCATCACTTTCAATATTTATTTCAAAATGTTTATGTCCCGCTATGACATCCAAACACACATCATTCGATTCTTCACACTTTGTTCTATCAGACAAAATTTTACTTTAATCTCAATAGAAGTCAGAACTACTATTTTTTTTTTTTTTAGAAAATAGTCAACAAGCGTTTCTCCTGATTTTTGATAAGTTCACTTCAGTTCCACATATTTAAAATACAATTTAAACTATTTAGGTTAAAATAATTACTAAATTTTTTTTAATGAGATGGTCAGATACCTTAAAATATATAACTCGAAGTGTTTTTATGTAATAAATATATTTTTATTTTGTTATTTTAGACAGTTAGAGAATTTTGGCATTGTTTCAAAAACCATATAAAAAATTTAAATGGATTTTTTTTTCTTATGGAATTCGTATATTTGACCTAAAATAAGCTTATTTTGTGAATATCAGATGTTTCTGTAGTGTAGTAAATTTTTGGGACTGAAAGGGTTAAGCATAATTATATGAATTGGTAGATTTTTTAATTTGGCCTAGTGTTCCCACAGAAGGCTTACTTTATCCCGCCAAGCATCTTCGTCTTATTGTAACCTTCCCTGAGGAATCCTCATATCTCGAACTGAACACTTTACGGTTCCCACAAAACTGCTACAAAATCAATTTACCAAGATACATTTAATTCCACACCGACGATCGGATTCTTAAACGCATTTTTGCGAATTTATCTGGCCAAGTATCTCTCGATGCATGACTCGCGGGAATTACAGTGCGGATGGTTCTGCGTGAGAATGTTATATTTTGGAATAGTATTTTAATAAAGATGGAGCATGAGAAATTTAGTCAACCGTAGAGGATTTTACTAATTTGTATGTAACATATATTAAACTTGTAATATACATCTTACTCTTAAATGATGTTATCGCTACATTTATTTTTTTAGAAAGAATTCAGACGCATTTTTTCTTCAATGAACGTTTGATATGGAAATACTCGAAGTTTAAACACGTTTTTAAATTCTAAAATATATAAATTTTAAGTTCATCAAAATGTAGTTGAAATATTCCATTTTTTAATGTGAGTTTGCATTTTGATTTGGTTCAAAAACTGTGGTAAACTTTCTTTATGCATTGACTGTTGACAAGATTTGAATCTGCCGCTCTTTGCAATGCAAGAAAGCAATGAAACAATATAAACGCCTTCTAACAAACATACAATAAAAAAAAGTGCTGATACAAATTTCTTGATATGGCGATTTTTCAAGTGCAAATCGACGTAATTCTTTTATAAAATTAAACGGTTGGTAAACTCACATTTTGATGACTCTCAGCATTATTGCTCCATACTTACCATTAAATAAATAGTCTATTTTATAAAACTCTTGTTAAAAAAAAGTTTACTTTGTTTTGTCATAACTATCGATGATCAAAATCAAGTGGGGGGATTATCGGATCTGGAGAAGTTACTGAAACACCGGAACAGAGGACGAGTACTGGTTATTTTGGTCCCGTTATGATTTACACACTTCTTATTAATTTAATAAGTATAAAAAAATTAATTTATTATTTGAAAAATACGTGAACTAGATAAAGATTAACAAGTTTTTAAAAATCTGCAAATATTCAGGAGCTGAAAATGGAAGTACGTTTCAATGCCAAATCTTATGATGCCGATTACTCGTACATTTACTTCGGAATTATTATAAATTTCAGTACGTTATTGATTGCTTGTATTGACACTACAAAGACATGCTCAAGCATTTTTTCTATAGCCTTCAAAAAATGTAAAACCCTGTAATGGGAGCTTAAACACTTACAAAAAAATTCTTTTACATAAAATTGTAAACACGAAAATATTAATTAAAAAAATAAAACAAGCCCAATTTGGGAACAATTCATTGAGGGCAACAACACAGAATGAAAATTAACAACACTTCCACACACAAAAATGCATTCTTAAGCTTTTCATTGCACAAAGAGAATTTAAACAGAGCATCCCAACAAACACCTTTTCTCATTTCACACGAATTAATGTGGATGGCACCTCCACATGTCCACACTTCTATGTTGCCGCCGTTTTCAGATTTTGTACGCCTAAATGTCGGCGGCAAGAACTACAATGGCGGGTAATGAAAGCCACTGGCCGGCGACCCCTGCAATTAGATTTAAATGGGCCCCGTAGGAACCAGAGCGATTTCGGTGTCTCTCCGTGTCAAAAGTCACAAATTGAAGATTCCCCTTTGGTCTGTGCTATGTGGGTGGTCCACGCTGAGGTAAAATGCGAAGGAGTTTGCAAAAACAGTTGTTTGTGTTGTTGTCCCACCTTCCGGGACAGAAGCAATTCCATCATATTCACTATCGATCAGCAGTACTTATGTAACTAACAAAATTCCTTCATTTTTTTCAAGACTGATTCGAACTTAATTGATTGGAAACTAGGGAACTATCTGAATATCATTTGATGCGGAAGAAACTCTAAGGTTTTTATATTAAGGTAGGGGCGAATACCCAAAATTCCCCCAAATTCTAAAATATTACTTTTCTTTACTATTACTTTAATTAAATATTTACTATTACTTTAATCTTTTGCAAATTTGGTATAGTGATTTCAAATATAATGAATAATACTAGTTAGGCATTTTTTTAAATTTAAATATAATTTATTTATTTTAAACGGTGTTTTTCTACTAAAAAAAGAGGTTTATGCCAACAAGTCTACTACATTGAATTTTCATCCGATAAACATTAATTATGTGTTAAATTCTTCATTTTGAACTGATACATGCAATGACCCTCTAGAGTTACATACAAATTACAAGAAAAGAAGTTATTAAGAAAAGTGTCATAAAGTAACCACACAAAAAAAGGATTTTTTTTCGATTAACTTACACTTGGACATTTAAAAAAAAACTTATTTATTTACACCAGATGTTAGAGGTTCATGGCACAGATATATATTGAAATAGCATCTGTAAAAATTTTCAGGTAAATTAATGTAAAACTTTTTATACTAGAACTGTTGGCGTAAATCCCTTTTTTTAGGTGAAAAACACCGTTTAAAATAAATCAATTACATTTAAATAAAAAAAAAATGCCCAAAAAGCATTTTTCATTATATTTGAAATCACTATGCCAAATTTGGAAAAGATTAAAGTAATAGTAAAAATTTTAGAATTTTGGGTATTCGCCTACCTTAAGATGGAAGCAAGACAAATCTTCTTGTTTATACCCCAAAGTCCGGAAGACTATTTTTCTCCCCTTCAGGGACATGTTTTAATTGTGGAGGAGGCGCGCGATAGATGGCAGCATCTGTCGCGTGTGTGTTGTGTCTGTCCTACTTGACGAAGGTTTATAAACGGTCTCTGACCAAGCACACAAGCCTGAAAATATATGTCTACCAACCAACCTTCCGGGAAAGAAACTGTTCCAGTCCCTTTCAACTTCATCATATCCACTATCGTATAGCGGTAAGTATGTAAATGACGAAAATTCCTTCAATTTTTTTAGAGGATTGATTTGGAACTAAACTAATTGGAAAATTATTAAACTATCTGAATATCATTATTGCAGGGTAAATACTAAATTTAGGTGAGTAGAATGGTCTCTGAAAGAATCCAAATTTTAAAAACGTTGACAGAAATTTCAAATGACTAACAAAAAAAAAACTGAAAATGAAAGGTAATTTCCCTGAAACATAGACCTGGCTCTGAATAAAGACAAGGCCAATGGCGATGGGTATAGAATTTTTGCAGAATCACCGCACGAGAGCTACACAATGACTATTTCCGAAGAGCTTTGTAATTTTGAACCGCATCAGCCATGTGAATAGACAGACGCATAGGCGAGTGTCCAACTCAACCCAATTCGTTTTAAGCTATTTCGTCACTTTGGATTCAAATTGTACTGCAATACAATGAACTACAACTAGTAATCTAAATAAAGTTCTGGACCAATCGACACCAAAAGTACCTTTCTGAAACAATTAGAAAAAATAACGGAAATATTTTTCAAATACAAGATATTTTTGGAGATATTTTTTCCACTTGCTTTCTTTTTGCATATTGAGATAAAACTATCAGCTTTAAAAACGCAAACAAGATAAAAGTTTTGTTTTCAATCAAAATAACATGTAAAAGAGATCAAACTACCTTATCCTTAAGATCCCTAGGGAACTGGACTTCAGTAGTGATGCTTCAGAACTATTCGAATTCTTGTTTTCGTGGTCAAAGTTTATGCCTTTTTAGGAAACAATGAACTTTAAGGGAATTGGAATTCTTTACTTGATAGGAAGTAATTTTAAAGGCCCATTTCGGAAAAAGGCAATTATTCGGGAGAAAAAGGATACCGAAATTTTAATTTGGGTTGGAAAAATTAAAAACTGTCTTCAAAAGAAAAGTTTTACTCACAGCGTGATCAACCGGACAAAGAGGTAAGAATTGTTATACATTTTAAATTCGTTTACCTGAGACAATTCCTACCACGAAATGGATATAAACTAAAATTGATCACATTTTAATGGATTGCAAAATAGTTATTGATTCATGATCCTATCTATTCAAACAGATATTATTATCTCAATTTTTCACGATGTTGAAAAACTTTTTTGTAACAAAAATTTTAATCATGCACATATTTTTCAGTACAAAAAAAAATTGAAATATGCGACTTAAGTTATTATGCCTTTATTTGTAACTGAGTTTTGAACCTTTTTTTTTTTTTTCAGTTTTCTATTTTGAGCAAAAAAGTTCTAAAAGAGTGCAATTTGCCGTTAGATAATGACCCACATTTTACCCTAAACGAGACTTTAGACGTCAAGGTTTTAACCCTTTCCTTACTGAAGCGCCCCAAAACGCCCGAACAACTGAGGATTCGATAATGTTATTAATATCAAATATTACACGGAAGCAAAAATTCTTCGTAGCGAAATGGTTAACAAGCAGTTATGTATCAGTGTACCCGGGGACATCCGTGATTAACTGTAGATTTTTCATAATACAAACTAAGTCTTAGTTTAGCTTGTACTATGATATGAACTCACGTCGCCTGTCGTCAAGACAAAATACAACCTCAAAACCAAACACCTTAACCACTTGGCCACGGAAGACCCAACAATAAACTACCTATACAAAAACCGACCTTAAGTTTGCAGCAGAGAAATGTACTAGGCGGAGGAAACTGCGTAAACAACGCTGCTGGCGCCGAAATTTCGCCTGCTCCTATTGGTTGCTCCTTTGACCCTGATATTCGTGCGCCCTGTTACGTCAAAATCGAAGGAAAAAATAATTAAAATTACACTCTAACTGAAGTTAAACTAATAAAAATAATAAATTTATGTCTTGAAATAACAAATAAAATTGTTTATTGAATGTGAAACGCCTTTTTTTATTCGATTCTCGTACTTGAAAATGAGAACTATTCGCCCTTTTTCTCGTAGAACGTTCACTGCAAACTTAATGTCGGTTTAGGTTTACCTCATATGCGACAGATAACGTCCTACGATAACCGCCTAAAACACCAATTAATCATCCAGCCTCAACATCTATTTTTATCTGAAGTTCTCGCTAATGAATTCTCTCCAAAATGCTCTAAAGCATGCATAAAACAACACACACAGATATCATAATAGGTGTGTTATGCATGTTACTCATGCATGCGCCCGAGAACAATGGATCCACTCAAGGTAACAGGATTTTTGGGGGAATCCCGGCCTTCCAGTAAACAAAACTGAATGAATTGGGGGGCGTTCACATATCTGTGAATATTAATGTTAGGTCATGATATGGTTTAATTGTTTTCAAAATAGCTGCATATTTTTAGCTGTTTAACCTCTTGCAACCTGGCTTCCCCATTTGGGGGCATTTTTTAAAACCTTGTGAATATTAATGTTAGGTCCTATCTGTGAATATTAATGTTAGGTCATGATCTGGTGTAATTGTTTTTAAAGGAATTGCATTTTTTTAGCAGTTTAACCTCTTGCGACCTCGCTTCCCCATTCGGGGACATTTTTTAAAACCTTCCCTCAAACAATTAACACGATTTCTAAAAACTTAACAATTAGTTATGTTCTTACCTTACTAATAGCGTTTTTAAAAGAATATTTTAAAAACGCTATTGGTACATGCATTTTTTGTTTATCCCTAAAAATGTATTTGTATCTTTAATATTCGTACATTATGGGAAAAATACTTTAAAAAATTTAACTGCATTGGATATTTAAATAATTTAAACTTTTTAAATTTTTGCTGTATGGCAAAAACCAACTGCAAAATTAAAATTTTGATAAGAAGAACTAGAAAACTATACTAATATTATTATATTTTAAATACTGTCAAAGACGTAATTTCAAAACAGTTATAATAACTTCACTCCTTAATTTTGAATACATTTTTACTAATTTCATATATGAATGTTATTAGTAACTAAAACTTCAAAATGGAATGTAATAGATGAAAAAACACAGATTTGTCGAGAGGGAGCTCTACTTTAATGGAAAAAAGTGGATTATATTACTTGTTGCCATATGGCAACAGCATGCATTAGAGGGTTAAATTATTCCCGACAAAAAAAAGTCTTACTTTTATCTCAGTCCCCAATGTTCCATTTCGATACAGATATCACTAAGTAACAAGCATTACCGCTGCGTTATTGGGATTTTCCGAAGTTTAAGTACAATTTAACTTTAGCCTTGCTTCTCAAGGATCTAGAACCCGATTCAAGATCAAAGTAGTGGCGGAGAGTTGAATATGGACTCCATTGTAACACTTATGTCAACTCGAGTAATAAATTATGTAAAATACCCAAACATTTATGAATAGAATGTTCTATTTTGAACTTGAATGTATCGCAATTGCCTTGAAGAGGTGTTCAGTTTTCGATACATGGTAATGAATTGTTTTTAGGGATTTTCCACAAAATATTAACATAAATAACGTTTACCTTGTCGATGATGATGATGACAATTTTCTTCGTTGCGTCTTATAGTTTTAAAATGTCAATACTTTTCTTTTCATTTGGGATAGAAATTCTGCATGGGACACAAAATATATACATATTCTAACAATCAAGAAATTGTTAAATTTCTAGAACAAACAATAGTTAAAACTTTTTAAGTTCATATATGTAATAATAATAATATCATATTATCAATATGTTTGTGTTGTTTAGCTTGAAAATCTCAATCGTTTCTTTTCAATTAGGACAAATATTCTACATGGAACACAAAATATAAACAACTTCAAAAATAAAGTAACGGTTAAATTTCTGGCAGCAAACGATATTTAGTTTCTTATTCATATTTATATTTTTTTCATAATAGAAATAATAATATCATATTATCAATATGATTGTGTCCAATAGCATTAAATTCTCAGTAGATTTCTTTTCAGGTAGAACAGAAAATCTACATTAACACAAAATAGATTCAACTACACACAAAAAAAAAATGAAAAAAGCCAGCACAATTTTTCGCACCAAACGATATTTAGAATTTTTTTTATTCGAATTTATAACTTTTATTAATAGTTAGATTATTATATTATCTCTAAAAAAATATCAAATATAGTCGTATAACTCCATTATGAGACAAAACATGAGAGATGTTTTTCTAATCGTGGTTATCAAGTCTAGTACTGATGTAATAGATATCTTTGAACATATTGCGGGTCAATTTTACAGTACATTTATGGAGTCATGAAAATTTTTCTGTTGCAATACAAAAGAGATATTCTCTTCTCTTACATATTCTGTTTGCAATGCGCAGCAGAAAATATTTTGTATTCTAATTTTAAAAAAAAAATCAAAACATCGATAGTTCGATCCAAATTCTTCGGGCGAAAATCATTGAGAAACAAACTTATCCACTTTCTTTCATATTAGCAAGGCCCATCAAAGAATTAAAAAGAAATAAAAGTTTACGTTCTGTCCCATAATAACAATTGCGAAACAAACACATTAAAAGTTAGCTCATCTCACAAAACAAGGAAATGATCTAAATATTTATTGCATAAAAAATCATGAGAAACAGTTTAGCTGACTTTTTTCTAGTCTTATTTATCAACTGCCCAAACTAGAGGGAAAAAATTAAGTTGATACTATACCTTTTGTCCCAAATTAACAAACAAAAACACAAAATCAAAACAATAAGAGGTTCACATCCAAGAAAGCTAGGAGATGATCTAAATATTTATTTATTGAACAAAAAATAAAGTTAACTGATTTTTTTCTAGTCGTATTTATCTTCTACCCAAACCAAATGAATTAATGAAGGCTAATGCTATACCTTTTGCGACAAATTAACAAACAAAAATACGAAATCAAAGCAATATAGAAAACTAGGAGATGATCTAAATATTTATTGAACAAAAAAAGTTTAACTGATTTTTTTTTCTAGTCGTATTTATCTACAACCCAAAGCAAATGAATTAATGAAGATAATGCTATACATTTTGCGACAAATTAACAAACAGAAATACGAAATCAAAACAGTATAAGAGGTTACCATCACAGATAACTATGATATGATCTCAATATTTATTGTGCAAAAAAACTGTGAGAAAATAACTTCATCTGATTTTTTCCACCTATATTTAACGTCGACGAACTTTCCCACACACGGGGGCCACCAAGTAGACAAAGGAGCAATTAGGCAGCCGAACCAGTTACACTATTAAATAACACGATTATCACTTGGGAAGACCCAAACAAGCGCTAATAACATGGTTAGCACAAATTAATTAACGAGTGGGACGTGGTCAAGGCGATGGGAATGATTGGGATGTTAAAGAATTAGGATTACATTATTTGGCATGTGTTATGCTAGTGAAAAATAACTGTTTATAAGTTGTGCCTTTCACAATTGAAGAGCTTACACTCTTAAAACGAACGAGCGATTTTAACTCAGTCTGAGTTAATATTCACTCCTTTCCAGTATCGAAAATGCACTTCTCCTACACTCTTAAAGCAAAAGAGTGAAATCCACTCCAGTTGGAGAATTGCACTTTCGACACTGGAAATGAGTGAGTATTAACTCAGACTGAGTTAAAATCACTCCTTTGGAGTGATCTTGTTGGAGGTTTAACACACAAAGGATCCACTCTTTTCGGAGAAGTGCAGTTTCAAGACTGGAGCAGGAGTGAAAATTACTCAGATTGAGTTAAATTCGCTCTTTTGTTTTAAGAGTGTACTGGAGTGGATTTCACTCTTTTGTATTAAGAGTGTAGTGAAAGAGCGTGCTAAGTGACAAAAAGGTGAAAACGACTTAATAGACATTAAAGTTTTTTGTCTGCACTTAAATACGTTAAAAACGGCACTTACAAAAGGTAAAATATGTACTTAATTTAAAAATTATGAAACGGGGTGTAGTAATTGCATTGCAATTCTCCTTTTGACGAGAAATCTTTTATTTAGACAACACAAAGTACCAGACACTACACGTAGAAATTCAGGAGCTTTTCACAAAGTTGTTTATAGCAGTCACCTTTTTTTAGTTCTCACAAAACGCGTCGCCAAAGCGAACGCCCGAATTATTTTTTTTACTCTCTTCAGTTCAGTTTTTGCAAAACAAAATAAATCAACAAAAAATAACTATATACAAGAAATGTACACGTCACTACAGACTCCTCCCTTCCCGGAGAAAAACTTTTCTAGAAGAGGAAAGTTTTTAGTCAATTGTTCGGAGTGTCAGTTCAAAGTCACAGCACAGTCACTCGTGTAACGTTGTAGCACAGTCACTCGTTCAAAGTCAAAGTCAGTCACTCGTGTAAAGTTGTAGCACAGTCACTCGTTCAAAGTCAAAGTCACAGCACTGTAACTCGTTCAAAGTTCGGAAAAACACACCATAGTCCTATGTTCTACTAATATCACAATAGTCCTATATGTTTTATTATTTACCATTGTCCTATGTACCAACTTAACTGAACTCTAGTGCCTGTACTAAGTAAATTTAAGTTAAATATTAATTAAAATCTACTATAAATCTTACAAGTTAACAATATAAAGAAATAGAATATAGTTTTCAAAATCATATATGTAATAAGGAGATTATATACAATACAGTTTACACAATCCTATATGTTAGCAAGGAAAAAATAAAATATACAATATCATGTTACGTTATATACAATATCATGTAAGAAATATAACAATGACTGTAAGCATTTTTAATTCCCCTGACTTAGATAGCTGACTATTTAAAACAGTCTCTCAAAATTTGTGATAGTTCAAAAAGTTTGAGTTCGGAGGAAGCCTAGGAACACACAATTGAGGAGGAACTCACACACACCTGATGTTACACATGTCTTTCGTCTTTCTTCAAGTAACTCTACGACTAAGTTCGTGTCTGTCAGTTCCAGGTCCTACACAATGCACAGATAACTTGTTTGGCTTAGAAGGCTTCTTTTTGGATTTTTTCCTGAAGTATAACTCCTGATTTTTCGGCCTATATCTGGACTTAGAGATTGAGTTACTTCTAGCTTCTTGAGGGTATGGTTTGAGATCTTCGGCCTTTTGTGGCTCTTCAATAAGCTCCTTTGGAGATGAACTCACAAGTCTAGGCTCAGAATGTAGGGAATGTGCCATAGGCAAAATCTCTCCTACCTCCATCAGCTCACCAACGTTTTCCTGGTCAGGAGCATCTTCCGGAACCTTTTGTTGCACGTCTGGACGCTGAGACTTATCTAAGGGCATTTTCTTTTGAGCTCTATTTTGAACTGCATTCAATTGTTGAATCTCGGCAAACTCATTCTTCTCGACTTCTTTAAGCATTGCAGCTGTTTTGTTGCCCAACAGATACATTCCTTTGTCTAAGGAGTTTCTAAGAACAGCCGCTTTAGTGACTATATGGCCTAAGTTGCATTGTAGCTCTACTTTGGCTAAAGGCAAGCATTTCATCTCCTCTTCCAATGGAGTTTTGATCCACACATTCTCATTTGTAAACATAGAGGGCTTGACATACTTATGGCAAATCAAGTCGACGGTCGAGCCGGTATCCCGGAGTATAGGCATTTCCACTCCATTTACCTTCCCTCGACTGATGTATGGTGCCAGTCTTTCTTCATATATAGAAGTAATATTAGAGGCCACATATTCGACTTTCTTCAATTTATCGCACAGGGGCCTTAGATGCGTAGTAGATCCACACTCAAAGCAGCGACGTTGAGGTCGTCTTTCGAACTCCTCTTCGTTGTTGGTTGCCAGCTGTGGATCTTTCCTTCCCCACTGGGTTTTCTTCACTTCTTCTGCAGGTTCCTTGAATTGATAATTTGCCTGTGATTTATTTGTCTTCTGCGGGGTTTCTTTCTTCCTAAAACTCTCTCTAATGCTCTCATACTCATCTATGGTTTCTGCCAGTTCATAAGGAGTCTTCATTTTTATCCATCTATCTAGAAAATGTTCTCTAATATCGTCTGGAACCCTAAACTTTATTTGTTCGGTTATCAACAAATCTTTTAGCTGTTGGAAAGTAGATATTTCCAAATCTTCAATCCACTCTGTGAAATAACATGACAACTCATGAGCGTAATTTCTCCACGATTTTTCGGGAGTCTTCCGATGGCGATAAAAGCACTGCTTAAGTTTTTCACTGTTTAGCTTATATCTTTTTAAGATGAGGCTCTTTACAAATTCATAGTTATTTGCATTTTCAGGTGGTTCTCTGGCCAACAGATTAGATATTTCAGCAGGTAGAACACCTAACAGGTAAGCAGTCCAATCGTCTTTTGGAACTTGTGCCATTTCAGCCTTTCTTTCGAAATTTATGAGATAAAGGCCCATTTCATCCAGCTTTTCGTCAAACTTAGGAGTTATCTGGGTCCATTGAATCTTCGGACTACTTCTTACCAAATCCCTATTTGTTTGGGGCAAGGAATCCCTTTGTGTCAATTCCAGACGTTTTAACTCTAGTTCATGTTGCATTTCAGCTAATCTTTCTTGTCTATCATTCTCTTCTTTCCTTATCCGTTCTTGTCTCTCTTCTTGTCGCAATTTTTCTTCTTTCTCTTCTTTCTCCCGCTTCAGTCGGTCATCGATAATACGTTCCAATAAAATCTTGACTTCTTCCTCGTCATAGAATTTACTCTTTAAGATAATTTGTTTTATCTCTGGAACCACACTCGAAGGCGGAACAGCTTCCCCTAATTCCTCGCAGACAACTATCAAGTCCTGTTTCCTACCCTTAACTAAGAAAGCCATTTTCCACTTCTAAATGTAATTTATCAAATTTAATTCAGTAAACTACTTTTTATTTTAAAAAAATCAATTCGGCTAAAATATAACTTCAAAGAAAGTACTATGTTATTTTGCAAATAATATTTACCATTCTTATCACGGACAATATTTATGTCTTAGAAGAACAATTTTCAAAGAAGCTATACATTCAAAACATTTTTCAACTGAATTATACCATGCAATGATCGTTCCACTAATTAAATATTTTTTACAAGAACAACCAACAAATAAATCCTCATTAACTTTTTTTACATGAAGTTACGAAAATTAAACTATGTTCGCAACGAGAACAATGCTCACGTAATTAATTGAGAATTCTACAAAGTCTAAATATTTCGGAAATTGAAATAACGGAAAATTTATTTCCCAAATGTATTCTATCAACACTTTAAATACAATTTTACTACAGATTATTTTTTTATCTGCAACCAGAATTGCATTTAGCAATATACAGAATTAAATCTTCAACTGACAATTGACATTCCTTTCATTGAACGACTGTGTTAAATCGGTAAATACAACCGCAAGACAGTACACCTTCAAATTAAGCTATTACCTTAATTAAAATACAATAATAAGATAACGAACTTCAATATCAGTTATATATATAAAGATCTAAATCAAACAATTAAACATTTGTTCTTGTTCTCAATGTGTCACTTACATATTAATTGCAACTGCTAGAATAACTCACAGAATTCTACAACAAATAAAGTTTAACTTTTGTTAACTTTAAATATAAAAATAATTTTTCGTTTTATAAAAGTAAATCAGGCACTAGAATCAAGTTAGGTACTTACAAACTTTGAATCTTCCTGATCGAAGCAATGGTTTTGACGTTCTTCTTCGTCAAAAAATGGCGTGAAAATTTCTTCAATCCTTTACAGCTGCCACCAGTCTTGTCTGTAGTAATTGCATTGCAATTCTCTTTTTGACGAGAAATCTTTTATTTAGACAACACAAAGTACCAGACACTACACGTAGAAATTCAGGAGCTTTTCACAAAGTTGTTTATAGCAGTCACCTTTTTTTAGTTCTCACAAAACGCGTCGCCAAAGCGAACGCCCAAATTATTTTTTTTACTCTCTTCAGTTCAGTTTTTGCAAAACAAAATAAATCAACAAAAAATAACTATATACAAGAAATGTACACGTCACTACAGGGGGAATCTTGATATCTTTAAAAGGCGGAATGACCCGTTCATTGACACAAAAATATCAATTGTTTCAAAATTGTCACTTCTTCCACTAAGCTTTTCAATTATGACGCCGTTTCCCAATAGCCTCTTGTAGCTCTAGCGAGGGCTGTGAGGCGCCCTGTGGTCAGAGTAGTGATCTACGGATCGGAAGGTCCCGCGATCGAACCCTGGTCGCTGAAAACTCACCTAGTATATGCGGAGTACATGCTCGTTAAATCTGCTGGGTCCAAAAGTCCTGTGGGCGGTCATTGCGCAGTTTCCCACGGGTACAGGTTCCTGGAGACTATTTCCCTCCCCTTCAGGGACATGTCTGAATTGTGGAGGTGGCACGTGATAGATGGCAACATCTGTCACGTATATGTGTGCATGTGAGTGTGAGTGTGTGTGTGTTGTGACTGTCTTACTTGTTGAAGGTTTATAAGCGGCTCTCTGAGCAGGCACACAAGCCTGAAAATATATGTATATCAACCAACCAAGCTCTATACCAAAACCGAGCTTAAGTTTGCAGCAGAGAAATGTACTGAGCGGAGGAAACTCGGTAAACAACCCGGCTGGCGCCGCAATTTTACGTACTCTCATTGGCTGCTCCTTTCGACACTGATATTCGTGCGCCCTGTTACGTCAAAATCGAAGGAAAAAAGTAATTAAAATAACACTCTAACTAAAGCTTAACTAATAAAAATAATAAATTTATGTCTTGAAATAACAAATAAATTTGTTTATTGAATGTGAAATACCTTTTTGTATTCGATTCTAGCACTCAGAATTGAGAACTATTTACCCTTTTTTCTCGTAGAACA
This sequence comes from Hylyphantes graminicola, assembly GCA_023701765.1. Lineage (NCBI taxonomy): Eukaryota > Metazoa > Arthropoda > Arachnida > Araneae > Linyphiidae > Hylyphantes > Hylyphantes graminicola. Next base: position 30,008,577 of record CM043120.1, on the reverse strand, counting down.
TTTGTATACTGCAAACTTAAGGTCGGTTTTGGTATAGCGAAACTATAATTAAACATAACCTAACTGTTTATAAGTTGAATTAAAATAGTGTCGCACTAGAGCTGCGATGGCTATTGGCGATGGGAGTCATAATTTAGGACCACAGTCAAGTGACCAGCCTGCACCTGAATAGATACCTAACGCAGCAAGGTGACATCGTACGCGGACTTGGGATTAGCATATTTAACATTTACTGCATTTACAAGGGCGTATTTAACCCTCTAATGCATACTGTTGCCGTATGGCAACAAGTTACATAATCCACTTTATTCTATTAAAGTAGAAATCCCTCTCGACAAATTTGTGTTTTTCGTCTATTACATTCCATTTTGAGGTTTTAGTTACTAATAATCCCCATGGATGACAGTAGTAAAAGTGTAATCAAAATTAAAAAGTGAGGTTATTAACTGTTGTGAAATTACGTTTTTGGCAGTATTCAATGTACAATAATATTAGCACTAAATATACAAGTAAATTGTTTTGAAAAATAAATTATAGTTAAAGAGGGGTATTTTGAAATAAATTTAGTAGTTTTCTAGTCATTTTTATCAAAATTGAAATTTTGTAGTTGGTTTTTATCTGATGGAAAAAAATTTAAAAATTTAAATTATATAGATTCTAATGCAGTTAATTTTTTTCAGTATTTTTCTCATAATGTATGAGCATTAAAGATACAAATATATTATTTCGGGACGAAAAAAAATTCATGCATTAGAGGGTTAACATGCACTGTATCAAAAAGTATTATTCTTCTAACGTATTGGTTGCACAGACTGATTTGAGATCGGCAGGTATGCAAGGCAAACGTCTTGTGTGTAGCAATTGCAGTTTGGGATGTGAAAGTGGGTGAGGGACAGACAGACGGGTGCACGAACATAACCTTTATAAAACCTTCCACTTTTGACATTATGAACGTAGTGTGGAAGATCAAAACTGATTAATCAGTCTGGGTTTCCGTTATGCGAAGATTAACTAGGCCACCCCTTTCCGCAACTTGAAATTTAAAGAGAGCAGTGGTGAAAAATAACTGTTTAGCAAAAACATCCCAAATGCGCCCTTGCTAATAAAACGCTTGATTTACATTATTTGCCTCTATGCTCCTTACCAACAATTAAGACGGCTTTTTGGCCATGAATTCGCCTTCTGTTATCTCCTCAAAACAGGATGCTTACTGTCAAGAATGTGCAATTTACGGCTTCGAACAGCTTTACATTAAAAGTTAGGTCAGTTGCAGATTGACCGCTGGCGAGTCCGTAATAGGAATGTGTTTATATGTTTTTCCTTGTTTTTGGCGGCGTAATTGTCATTAAAAACAGGGTGAAAGCTTCTGATTTGACCTCTTTCAGTTAACACGAGTAAAGCAGATAACATTTGGTAATGTTTGCCTAGGTTTTCAGTCAAATTACAGTGTGATTATAATTAGGGTTTCGATTAAATATTTTGTGAAAAACTATAACCATTCATAAAAATTAAAAATGAGTTGAAGTTTTACAAGTAGACTCTTGAAGTAATGAATTTTAAAATTTAATACAACAAGGAATTGTTTAAGAGAATTTTTAAAACAAGGAATCAATGGAGTTATCGATGGACCACCAAAGCTTGCAGCGCTCTTCCAATTAATCAGTATCAATGTCCAATTAGATTCATTTAAGATATTACCAGAGATTTGAACGCAACTGCAAATGCATTAGTCCTGTGTATTTCTTGGTATTTCTACAATGTTCCTTCTCAACATTTGTTTCAGTAATCTACTTTCACGTTAATTTTCACGTTAATAACACATTTTTCTTTTAAATATTGGGTAGAGGAAATAGTCAAAGCTTAACTCCATATAACATTTTAAAATGTTAAAATGATGAATTGTATTTTTTTTTTCAAAATATACTGGATATATGGACCTTTTAAAATGATAATTGCATCATAAGAAATATTATAAATAATAAAAATAAGGCATAACCGAAAGTTTAATTTCAACCCGAAATTAATAAAAAAAAAGTTGCAAATTCTTCTAAAGAATAGCTTAAACCCTTGTCTTTTCTCACTTAAAAAAATTGTAGAAATGATATTAATAATTGAAAAACAAATTCTTGACTTTAAATAATGGCAGAAGTTTACGTTTTGATGATAAGCTCAGTAGTTTGCCTTGATGTACTTCAGAAGAGATTTAGTAATAACGATCTAAATGTATACGAGATAGCCTGCTTAATATTAAGAAAATAGGACCAATGCTAGATACCTGGAGCTAATAAATTGGCTTCTCCAGTTTAGGCGTTGTCTTTTTATTATAGATTATTATTTACTTTTTGGTACCTTCTAACGACTCATCAACGCTCACTATTATTAAATTTGACTATCAAATTCTAAACCCGTAATGTTTTGTTACTGCACATGCGCTTCCGCCATTTTGCTGGAGCCGACTGGTTACACAATTTGAGACCCGTTGCCACTGGAGATGTATTTCCAATTACATGTACTTTGATGACCAGTAATCACTGATAGATTTATCGACTTTATTTTATTGGAATTTCTTCGCAAGATGCCTTGATAACTCTAATTGATTCAAGTATTAATTGGTATGTTGCCCGAAGCACAAAAACGTTTGCCGCTAAAATGCGTGCGTCAACCAATAAATAAAAAAGCAGAAAACACTAAAAAAGTTAAATAAATCAACATTTCTAGTAGCGGAGAATAAAAATTAGCTATTATATAAGGCAACTGCAAATTTATATTAATTCCACCAGCGATTTATTATAATTATCGTTCGGATATTTACCATAAACATATCTGCAATTAAATAAATGTATGTTGTATCCATAAATACTACAAATTCTTTGTTGCTATTGAAAAATTAGTTTGATGTTCATGTTTTGGCATAGTTTCTTTCAACACTATAAAGTGTTCAACAGCGGTATATTTAAAAAAAGAATTCTAATATTTTTGTTTTGAAGCACTTATGTCTAACTAACTCTCTAATTAAATGTCACCCTTAAAGGCTGTACTTGGAAAAAATTGTGTTGACTTTCAATATAAAAAAAATTCCCAGTTATTACAAGTTGTGTTAAAACTATAGAAAAATTGTGTTTCAACTAAATAATAATGTATGATGGTTAGCTCAAAAATTGTGTCGAAGATGCAGCAAGCATGTATTATTCCTATATGTATTTAAATGCTCATTAATGTTTCAGATAAATAGCTATTCTAAGGCTTAAAAATATATTTGACGAAAAAGTTAATGTTATAACTTTGGTATCCATATTTTTGAAAACAATGTACTTAACAGATTTTAGGTCAATCGTAACAATAGCAGCCTCTCTTGTAGTTGCAAAATAAGCAAAATTCTTGTATTGAAACAACACAATTGTAATGTTGCAATTTTTACACAATATTTGTGTTCCGCTTGTAGTGTATGAACACAAGTTTTTTCCGAGTATAAAAAAGCACTACAAGCCAGTTTCTTAGATGCTGCTGTAGACCAGCTTCAGGCTGTATCTTCTCAAGCCTAACTTTTAAGTTTTGATTTTTTTGCAGTGGTTGTTCAGAAGACCTAACATTGGACGGCTAATTATAAATACGGTTCAAGTGCTTTGAAAAGTTTCCAACCAAGCTTCTTTCCTTTACGATTGTGTAAAGGAAGAAGCTTGACAGGAATTCCCTCGGTGGACTTGACCAGCTTTTTGCATTTGAATGGCTAATTATAAATACGGATCAAGTTCTTTGAAAAGTTTCCAACCAATCTTCTTTCCTTTACGATTGTGTAAAGGAAGAAGCTTGACAGGAATTCCCTCGGTGGACTTGACCAGCTTTTGGCATTTGCTAATCCACATGTGAAGGAGGAGTATCTACGTGGGGGGTCGGTGTTCTAATCAGATGATTTTTTTTCTTTTGAAGAGGTGTGCAACTCATACTTATTTTGCATGTGAAGCTGTTTGATTTAGTTCGCTTGTGAGGTTGGTGGACAGTTGATGCGTTTTTGATTAATGGTATCAAAGTTTGCATCGCACATTCAGCTTAGTTAGTTTTCTTACTACTGAATGTTCTCAAAATAAATGCAGTAAAAAAGTACTATCAGAAATTCTTAAGATTTCGTTAAAATAAAGAAACGCCCATGAAGTTGTTTATTTGGTGCATTTATGGAGACAGCAGACAGATGGACAAAAAGTTGAAAAGATAGTTTTATGATGGTGTCTCTTTTTTTTAAAAAAAAAAAAATTGAAAATCCGATGGTTGGAACCGGATGGAAGAAAACCCCGATGGAAGTTGCTTAAGAGTAGGATAGTCAGTCAGAACAGCAAAATTCTCCATGATGATATATACTTTCCATTTATTGTTGAACTTTTCACCTTTTTAAAACAAGAAAGTATCTAAAACGATATTTATAACTTGATCAGGATTCAAAATGACAACGCACTGCCTTTGGAAAGAATCTTTAAAAAAAACGTGAATGATGGGCATAGAACCACGCTGTATTAGTACGTCAAAAATTATAGTAACTAAATATTTAAAATTAGAAAATATTGACGTTTAAAGACTAAATTTTGGCTTCGAATGAAGGGATAAAACAATTCATTTGACAATTAGACCAAGAATCCCAGAACCGCGAAGCAGTGGCGTAGCTAGGTAACCAAGGGCCCTGGGGCAAATTAAAAAATGGGGCCCCACTGCTAGGTTAGATTAGGTTTGAATTATCGTAGCACTAGAGCTACACAAGTGCTGTTGGTGACAGGCGTCGTATTTTAGAACCACAGTCAAGTGAAGAGCCGACACCTGAATAGGCACCCAACGCAACCATTAAGGGCGACATTGTACGCATCGTTAGGACGTGGAAAGATATTTAACGTGCGCTCCCTTAAACGGGGACATTTTTGGCTGCAATGGGCCATTTACAGGTTGGCAGTTATTTTGGCGATGCCCGGACCCGAACCTCGGACCTTTCGCATGCTAGACGAGTGCCTAACCGACTGGGCTCCCCAGCCTTTACCCCACTGCTAAGTAAATTGATTAGGTTTCGTTAAATAAAATATGAAATATACAAATACTTTAAAAATGCTAAGCTACTTATCCTCCATTTTTGTGCACTGCAGGGCAGATAATAAAAATATTAAACAGTAACAACATAGATTACAACAATTCATAGGTACTTAGTGTAGGTTTGGCTAATAAAACGAAATAGAAAAGGTTCAAGGGTTTATTATATAAGAGGTCGGGCCTACCAACTTATTAAAAAACAATTATATTTTTAAAAAATTCCTAGCTTTATTTTTCACAAAAGTATCAATGACTTCGTTTAAATCAGCTTGATGTGGTTTTGTTTTCAATTGCTATTAGTAATAAATGTCGGAGTCGAGTTTGGCCCATATTATTTTTTAAACAAATCTTTGTTATTTTTAATTTGCTAAATGACCTTTCAGCTGCTGCAGAAGTGAGAGGAATTGTAAAGAATAATGACATTGCTGTAAATACTTTCGTTAGGTCGCATTCTAGCACTCCTAAACTAATCTCCAACACGACTAGCGCAACAGCCCATTACTGGGCCAAGGCCTGCCGTGCCCATTTCAGCTTTCGTGACTTAATCTGGGTTGCTAGGCATACGCAGAACCTAGCATCACGCAGAACCCCCAGTGTTTAGTTCCCAAGCATGCTTGGTACCCATTTTATCGACCCACTCAAGGGATGAAAGGATGGGTCAACCTCGCCCAATCCGGGATTCAATCCCCGGACCTGTGGTGTGGTGATGCGAAGCACTACCACTAAGCCACTGGGCCTCATTCTAGTATTCATATTTACTCATTATTTCCTTACATAATTGGTGAACAGTCCATGCTTGAGTGAGTTGAGATAAAACTAGGTGGTAAATTAAAGTGAAAAACTAGGGCTTATTATATATGAATATTTTCTTTGGAATTCGTCACACTTTTGTAACAAAGTTGCTTCATCAACATGTAATTAAAATGTTGGTGTTAGAAAATCGAATATATGACAACCTGAACTGATACCAATAAAACGTGTAGATAATTGAGTTAATACTGGTGTCCAGTACGTTATTGAAAGTCTTAATTTTAAATATTTAAAAGAAAAACATTTCTAAATGTAAATTCGGGCTCAACAAGGCCTAATTCGAGGGGGCCCCTGGAGCTTGAGGGCCCCGGGGCACTGCCCCACCTAGCCCCTATGTAGCTACGCCACTGCCGCGAAGACATCTGTAAACTATACTGGAACGTAAGGGACCTAATGAACTAATGATTATACTTTTGAAGATATCATTTTGTTTTGTGTCCAGCACTTGTTTTCTCTATGGTTCCATGTTTCAATTGTTAATGTTAAGTTTTAGTTTACTAATTGTTCTTGTTTTTGCATATTCCTCTTGTTAATGTTTCTGTTATACTTATTTGAAGAGTACACTCTTAAAACAAAGAAGTGAAATCCACTCCAGTTGGAGAAGTGCATTTTCGACACCGTAAAGGCATGCATATTAACTCAGACTGAGTTCAAATCACTCGTTTGGAGTGATCCTGTCGGAGGTTTAACACACAAAAGATCCACTCCAAAAGGAGAAGTGCATTTTCCAGACTGGACGAGTGAAAATTACTCAGACTGAGTTAAAATCCACTCTTCTGTTTTAAGAGTGTACACGGGAAGGAACCGATTGATTTCGTACAAGGCTTTCCTTAATAGCCTATTTGGGAATGATAGCGAGAAATCGCCTAAACTGGTGTAAAAAAGCCAGTTACTCGCTTTGTTTATCTTTCGCGGCAACTCTGATTCACGCCACAGTTGAGTTGAGTGGAACGAGTCACACGTTTGTACTGCAAATGAAGAACCAAAAGGAAAACCGGTTTTTGATCGCCAATGTCCGCCAAGCAGAGACAATTACGGAAAGACTCCAAAGAAATCAATCAGTTCTCCCCGTGTACTCTTCATTTGTCTTACCTTTTATCACGTGGGTTGCCTGTAGTATTTATGGATTGAATTTCCTAATAAATGACATATGTAACAACAACAACAAATCATCTGACAAAACCAAAAAGTTTACAATACAATAACTCCAAACCTTAAAAAAACAGAACCTAGCAACCCACCCTTCACTAATACAGACATCTCGCCATTGGGTTATCTCCTGACCTTGCCTGTAGAGAAGATATCAGAGAAATAACTACCTTCCAAGACCAATAAACCTCGAAATCTCGCATACTTTCAGCAATATCCACTGGAGACCCCTAATCTCACGTATGGCATCGGGCAGTATGGCACGTTTTTTAGAAATATGGAGACTGGTAAGGCATAAAGAAAACTTACCGAGACTTCTTCGCTTATTACAGGGTGTAAGAAGGTTTGACGTCTGATTTTGAAGATGTGTGGTAAGTGAAGTTCGTGTATTTTGTTATTTATATTTTTAAAAGAATATTGCATGTTAATTACTTTTACGCAGAAGCATAGTAACCAAAAAATAATTGCTAGGATATTTTTAATTTTAGAGTTCAAACCAAAGAGATTTTAGAATAAAGAAAAGGATAAAAAAAATAAAAGAACTAAGCATTTTTCAGTAATAAAAAGCTATAAGCTATTTATAGTGCTCCTTCTCTTGCAGTTTTAAAATTAATGTTTTTTAAAACAAACATACTACTTAAATGACTATCCAATACTCAATGGATGTTTATTAGCAGCATAAAGTAAAATTATGTAAATGTTTTTACTAATAGTGCAGAAATATCCCTTTTTAATTTTTACCCTATAAATATTTTAAAAAAACTTTGAAAAAGAGTATCATCCTCAATTTTGCAAGCTACATACGCATGACTGCAAAAAATATAGTTCTAGCTTATTTTCATACTCTAAACAAATTGTGCTGAGCAACAACAACAACAAACTTACTAAAATATAGGGCCATGTATGCTGATTTGGTGCACGTTAAATATGTCTTGATCGAAAGCCTCGGTACAATATCTCGATCTGGTTGCGTTGGGTGCCAACTTAGTAAGGTGTCGATCTCGCCGCATTTGATGTCCCCAATGGGCATGTTTAATATCTTGAATGGCTGAATAAAAATAAATTATTTCTCGAGCCTCCATTGGTGAATCAATGTCACGTGGTAATAGAGCACCAATTGGAGCACCAATCGAAGGGAATGGACCTCATGTAGCTCTAGTGCGACGATAATTCAAACCAAACCAATCGAAGCACTAAAAGGGGAATGAAGGAAATATGGATGGAATGCATCATAAAAAAAAGCCAACAGCTCTCGTGCAGCTCTAGTGCGATATTAATTAATCGAAAACCAAATATTCATAATGTATAAAATAATTTACAACAAAAAGTTCACGAGGAGCGTTCATTTTCATTGCAAATTTAATTCTCTCAAACAAATTCATTCAACATCATTGATCATTCCTTCTTCAAACCAAATCAACTTATCATAATGTTGATTACATAGGACTGAATGCAAGTGACACTCCCACTTAACTACGTGTTTACTCAAGCCAAATACTGGAAATTATAGATGTCATTACGATCCGTTTGCTTCCCAATAGCACGGTGTCAATATCATTCTGATCTATGAATTTCAACGATCTATAATTTTGACTGGATGGACTGCATATTAAGAAAACGCGACAGATACCAGATTTTTAGAGTCAACTATTTGGCTTATTCTATAGGACTTTGAAGGTTTTTTTTCTCTCTTAAACGATTCATCAATAGTAACTTACTCATTCATCAATACTGACAGCTATGATTTAGCAATAAGTTCTAAACGTATCGCCAAATAGCGAACTTTTTTTTTCATACTTGCGCATTAACACCGTCATTTTTATAGAGCCAGAGTGGTGCCACTTTCTGAGATCTGTTAACACTGGGGTTCCAGATCTGCATGATTTGATCGTTTTAGAGGTTGAAGATGCCACATAAAAAATAATTTAATTAGAGAAAGGAGCAGTAATCTTATTCCAAAGCGAATCCCCAAAAAATTATGTTTGCCCGTCATATTATTTGAAAACATTTGATAATAGAATTTCGTCATTTGCCTTATCCTTATACTATTGTGGTATTTTTTCTCTCTATTTAGTGATACACCCCAATTACACTTTTCACACTTAAGATTCAGACCAGTTCTTTTATTAGGTGAGTCGAGGTGTCTTGGCATAGCTTCGGAGACAACCTCTTGATGAATGATGTCAAGAATCCATGTCCACCTTCTTGTATAATTATGAGCTTAGATCTCAGGAAGAGGTGTCGGAGCAGTGTCCTATATCGTTCGGTTTATCCCGACCACCACGAACGTAGCTTTCGCAGGTTGTGCTTTCATCTTAACTATATTTGTTGCAGTGATTGACTTTTCAATTGTGAAATCGTTATTAAATTTTAATCATATTTTATTTAAGTTATTTTTCTTTAAAAAAAAAGGAACTATAAACAAAAAATAAAGTTTATATTTAAACAGTAAAATAACAAACAAAACTGCACTATGAATTGTAGTTCGATTGGTCAAACGAACTTTAACTCCTAATTTGATACACTTTTGAATTTTTACTTTCAGTTGTTTGATATAAAATATAAGGTTTATAAAGTATCGCAATGGGGGGTCAAAAATCCAAAAGATAGATTTTGTGTGTTCTACAAGTTTTGGTGAGCGTCAATGGAGCATTCCAAGGAAAGTGGTCCTGAAGTGCCAAAAAATTAAAGTGCAAATAAAATTCTGAAAAAATTGTCACATATAGTTAAAGGTTTATATTTCAAATAAATCATACTGATTTTCGAATCTGAATTCAATTTTAGTGTGAAAAAATGCAATAAACTAGACCGATTTAGAAATAGATCTTTCAAGTGAAATAATTGCCAGATGTATGATAAACGTTTAAGGGCTAAAAAACATGTAAAATGAATTTTTTTACGCATATTGTTGCAAATGCATCTTTTCTGAGTATCTTAGGCAGATATTTTGTGCATCGCTTTTTTTTAAAAAAATTACTCGGTAAAATATGAATTACTTGATGCTCAATGTAACACACGGAACGAAAACCTATAACTTTTTATATAAAAACTGTGAAAAAAGCTTAACAAAGCTTATTTTATTAATTATAAGCTAGTTACACATGAGGAACATATAGAAAAAATTTCAAAATGTTTTTTTAAAAATTAAGCAAGAATTTGGCAATTTATTTCTTGAAACGCACGGAACGATTTTGGCAATGATGAAGGAAACGGGAGTGGGAGCTAGTTGACGTGTAGTATAAAAAACGAGATTTATCCTGAGAAATTCATTTATTGAAATGCGTGCTTATGGAAACATGCATGTATATATTTATAAAACACCATTAAACAAAAAAAATCCTTTACAAAAAAATCCTTTACTAAAAAAATTAAAAACAATTGCAAAATTAAAAACGTTATCATTTACGCTATGGAAGTTTCAGCCACCTGCTCTGGCAGATGTACGCATTTGAGGATGCATTGGATGTTTACATTTTAGATCATTAGTAGTTGAAATATAGAGTGCTTCAGACGTTATTTTGTTTTTCCTTGTGACCATTTGTCTTTAGAAAAGTTATGTGTTGCAAAATCATTATTTCAAATTAAGCATTTTATTGATATTAACAGTTATGTTTTAACAAAATTAATTAGAACGAAAGTGAATTGTTTTACTTTAACAACTTTCATTTGCAATTTTAAAAAAGAAAAAAAACATTTGAATGCAATTATTTCGCAACGTCTCCCAGGAAAGACATTGTCGACGGAGTTGGTGGCAATGCCAAATCTCTCGTGCGGAGAGAAGTTATGAGTAAAAGAACAAATCCGACCATCGTCCAGCATTCAAAGGATTTGGCGGATATTGTCGGAAACTTAATTCCGAATACCAAAGTCCTTCATATTTGACAATCGGATATAACATCCAAAATAACGGATATTAACCCTTGAGTTACTTTGTTTCCGGTACCAGGAATACGAAAAATTCACCATGTTAAATGTGACTCTGGCAGTCACATTGAACTGTTCAATACAGTTATATAAAAATTATGCTTGCTATTGTTGTGTAATTTGCAATATGAATAATTTTTCACTACAATAAAACCCACATTAAGTTTGCAGTATACAAATGTTCTACGAGAAAAAGGGTAAATAGTTTTCATTTTCGAGTGCGAGAATCGAATAAAAAAAGGTGTTTCACATTCAATAAACAATTTTATTTGTTATTTCAAGACATAAATTTATTATTTTTATTAGTTTAGCTTCAGTTAGAGGGTATTTTAATTATTTTTCCCTTCGATTTTGACGTAACAGGGTGCACGAATGTCAGGGTCAAAGGAGGAGCCAATCAGAGTAGGTGAAATTTCGGCGCCAGCTGCGTTGTTTACCCAGTTTCCTTCGCGCAGTACATTTCTCTGCTGCAAACTTAAGGTCGGTTTTAGTGTAGTTGAAAATTTAAGAATAATATTTAAAATTAGCAATTGAACTTTTATATTTTTATAAAAAATTAAATATCAAAAAATGTGCTTTACCAAAGTTAAATAATAAATAATTGTGTATTTAAATATGTCACTAAACTCCTATATTTATTTAGTATTTGCTAACCAAAGTGTTTATCATGAAAAATATTAGGATTTTAAAAACTGAACTGCAAATCAATTCGCACGCTGTAACACACGGAACGCTGAGTGCAACACACGTGACGGCGCTTTTTATTTTATTGTAGTCTGACTATTTGTAACTCAGATTTCCAACGCCACTTTTTTTAAAGCTTGTTTACTTAGCTTGCTATTGATATTTTTTATTTTCATGAGTATTTGCATAATTCGCAGAATTATGCAAATAATAGAAGAAGAAAAGAAAATAACTCTGTTAAATGGAAACACACGTGACGCGAAATGAAAAAATTATATCTGCGTAACTTTTTAGTTTAAAAAGATTCCGATTAGCTTAATAAGATCATTAAACATCTGAGAAAAGATATAAGTTGTCATCTTATTTGTTTTATACTGCTTTCAAACCAAAAATGTAACAAATATACTGAAAATGTGGTCCGAATGTAACACACGGAACGCTGGAATGCGTTAGTTTTTTAAACGTTAGTTTTTTCGTGTAATTTAATTTGTCCTACATAAATTGTTCAGGAATATGGTCTTCATTTCTCGTACCCCCCATGTTGTATATTTAAATAAACTTAAACTGAAAGTTCTTTTTTCGCGAGGGCAAATTTTATTGTTAATCGACGTATAATATATCATCGGTCAAATGACAAAACTACGAATGTGCAAATTCTAGGGATGGACAATATTTGAAAACGATGGGCTTATCAGTATGAAGTTTTCAATCCCTGTGCGATCAGGGTCCAACTTACAATAACTTTAGGGGCCCAGAGCGCAATCAAATTTGGGGGCCCCAAAACATACATCGATAAAATATTTGCGTTAATTTTCCTATCTTATAGTGTTTACCAAAAAATAGCCGAAGTAATTAGCTTGGTAAGCATGCTTAATCCCCCTCCCCCCAATTACTATTTTTGTGTATTTATTAATTCAGAGTTTAACGCAATTTCATAGTTTTTAGTAAACTTTTGTTCATGAATTTAATTTTTTTGTTTACTTCAGATTAAAAAGTTTGGGGCAGTTGTATTGAGCATAAATGTTCATGAAGAAAATTTGGGGGCTCACGTAAAATGGGGGCCCTGGTCACGTTCCCCGTTGCCCTGCCGGAAATCAGGCCCTGCCCGTGATTTTGCACATTCGTGGTTTTGTCATTTGACCGACGATATTGGTTATTCTCAAAATAAGTATCGTCATTTTTTGCCAGCGTTGTTCCATCCCATCTGTGAAAGAAACTAGAAGACAATTTCTTTAGAGAGTTGGGGTCACACATTATAAAAACAATCTTTGTCGGTCGAAAAAATAAGTTTCACTTTTGAATTATGCATTAGGATTATACACGCCCTTTCACACTTTGTGTGTAACGGCCCGCGTATAGTGTGACGTGCGTCGAATCCAAGTGGGTTTGAAAGACCATTTATCAAGTATTTAACGTGTGAACGTCGAAGGGGATTACTGTTAGTTTATAAATTACTTTTACATGAGTTTTTTGGTAGCTGAATTGCAGATTTTCGGAAATTGTTTAAGAGGGATGGTCAGTCACATGGAGTTAATGCAGTAGTTTTACAAAATAGCAACCTCTACGAAAGTATTACTTTTCCATATATAAGTAATTTTTCGCCTGGTATGAGAATCGTCATGACAGCAAAATAAAACAAATTAAAAAAAAAATAGCATCTGGTTATTTAATTATCAACACATTTTACCGAACGGCCGTCGAATAATCGACTTTTGATCTTTCTGTTAGATTTGGTGAGGTTAGGCCGTGTTCAGTCTATACGCCTCTTAAAGATTTTCGTTACCTTTTAATAACACGAAGCCGATAATTTTACCTAAGTTTAAGAAAAGCGCATATATTCCGCGTGTAAGTCTAGGCCGAAACCGAGCCGGTTTAGTTAAGTTTAGTTTTGAATTATCGTCACACGAGCTACAAGAGAGCTATTGGGAAACCGAGCCGCAACCTGTCGGTAAAGTGTAAAGTTTTAAGTACCCCGAAATATTCTGAAGAGGGAGACAGTATTTTTAAACTTAACCAATTAAATATTAATTATTACCAATATTATGCCATTTTTGCTACAAAATTATTTTATTTTTTCTGTTATGACGATTCTAACACCTGGTGTAAAATGCTTACATGAAAAGGTAATACTATACACTCTTAAAACAAACGAGCGAATTTAACTCAGAGTAATTTTCACTCCTCCAGTCTTGAAAATGCACTTCTCCGAAAGGAGTGGATCCTTTGTGGGTTAAACCTCCAACAGGATCACTCCAAACGAGTGATTTTAACTCAGTCTGAGCTAATATTCACTCCTTTCCAGTGTCGAAAATGCACTTCTCCAACTGGAGTGGATTTCACTAAAAAGTATAAGAAAAAAGTGTAGAAGAAATAAGTGTATACTTATTTGCAGTGCTTAAGATTTGAAAACTAATGTACTAGTTATATGGGATTTACCAACGACTGAATATCCCTCTTAAGACTGTTAGCGTGATTAAGTGTAGGGTAGACTGGGTACGGTTGTGACAGTTTTCATTTGATCGCTTATAAATTCGTTAATATGCCGATTAGCTATATAAAAGTTGCATTAATAGTAAAGTACAACATTGGTCTACGTATAAATAAAAAATTGTGTCCCTAAGTACAATAGTTAGCTTGTAAGAGCAAATTAGAAAAAAGAAGAAGTAGTGTCACAACCGACACCACCCTGGGGGTCGGTTGTGACAGTGCCTGGGGTCGGTTGTGACAGAGTCAAAAAAGACACCAAAATGGCATCAAATCACTCTTTTTGCATCATCTTTAGAAACTATAAATTCAATATTTATAATAATAACATTTAATTCATCATTTAATTAATAAATTTAATAATTATACATTAATTTATAATTATTTATAAAAACTCTTCATATTATCACTATCATCAAAAAATTAACTAAATATTTATAATTATACATTGCTGTAACCATGTCAAATACAAAACAAATAAATAAAAATGTGGGTTTTTTTTTTAAAAAAAGAAACAAAATATCTTATCTACATAAAAAAAATATACATGTTCTTATATAACACAAAAAAATCATTTTGAGTTACACCTGTTTCGTCAACAATGTATATCCATGGCTCATAGGTGTGTATGCACATAACAATTTGCATATTGTCATAAAAATATTGCACATTTGAAGCTTGTATCGATACAAATGTATCGTAACAAACACACGATTAATTTGATGGTTTTTTGCCGCTCTTCATTATGAAATCCCACCGTTTCACTTCTATAAAAGCTTCTTCATATTTTCTTAGGTCACACTGTGCCCTTTCTGCCTTCCTCAGGCTTTTAATAGGCATCTAAAAGAAAAATAAATACATTTTACTGTGCTGTCACAACCGTACCCAGCCTACACAGAAAAAAAAATTCTTGCAACTAAACCATAATTGCTTGGTAATGGTATTTATAATAATAAAACCAGGGGAATACCACGTACTTAAACCATTCAATTGTAACCTTACTATTCGTTTTGGTAACCCATTACTAGAATTTCTGGTATCTAAAATTATAGCTCTGTTACCCGTACGTTTGGTAAGATTACAAGTATGAAAAGTAAGTTTACCATACGCTTTGTTTTTATACGAGAAGCATGGTTGAAATACCAAATTAATTTCCAGAAAGCATCGGTCTTTTACCATATGCTTGGTGATCGAACCATGTTGAGCGCAAAGATACCTACCAAATACCACGGAATTAGCTGAAATTTTGACTACCAATACGTATGGTAAATCTCACTCATCAAACACGGTGCTGTGTTGCAGTCGTTTGTGACAACTCGAAAGAAGTCATGTAAGCAAATTATACTATTACAATCGGGAGTCCTGTGGTCAGAGTATCTATTTCCGGATCGGAAGGTTATGTGATCGAGTCCTGGTCACTGAAGACCGGCCGAGTATATGCGGAGTACGTGCTTGTTGAATCTGTTGGGTCCGAAAGTCCTGTGGGCCGTCATTGCGCATTTTCCCACGGGTACAGGTCCCTGGAGACTATTTTCCTCTAATTCAGGGACTACCTCATAAAACTACACTGTTTAATAATATTGAAATCTTATTTGGTAGTGATACCTTTGTGTACAGACCATATTACCTACCAAACAATGTGGTTTACATAATCTTATTTGGCAATATTAACTTAGTGAACGGGAATAATACTATTGTATACAGTAATAAAACCACTATATACGGTAATGAAACCACTACATGCAGTAATAAAGCCACAATATATGGTAAATAAACCACTACATAAAGTAATAAAACCAAATGTGCTACCAAACATCATGGTACTGAAACCATATTTTTCTAGTAATTTTACCATAAAGTCATTACCAAACAGATACTGGTAGATAAACCGCATTTTTTTTTGTTCCATATGACCAAAAAATACGGTTAGATCAACCGTATTCTGGTAGTTAGACTAGAATTTTTTTCAGCGTACTCTTTTGCAAAAAAAAAAAAAAAAAAAACAATCGCCATGACAATGCAAAATAATTTGCATTCAAAATAATCACTGGTATTTCATTATTAAAGTCTAACTTATAACGAGGAAAAAATTCATTGCTCTATCTGTACACATATAATAACAGTTATGAAAAGAAATGGAATAAAAATACTTACTTTTGAGCTTTTTGACGGTGAAAAAATAACCGAGGCCTCTGGTAGGGTTAATGTCGTGCGATGATTGATAGTATACTGTGGAACATATTCAGGCAGGCAAGCTGCTCCTTACCCCTTACACCCAACCCGCTATTCCTTATGGTTTCGCTAATATGGGCGACTGTCATAACCGTACCCTGTCACAACCGTACCCAGTCTACCCTAATAAAAATATTGTTGGTTGGTTGGTAGACATATTTTCAGGCTTGAGGAGATCGGAGATCAAAAATGACAAATTGTACTCTCGACGCGAAGCGTCCTTACTAAACAGAGACCCATACTGCAGTTCATATTCAAAATTTTAAACATCTAAACTCTAAGCACTAAAACATTAATTTTTAAGTAGGTAATTCACAATATTTTTCGTTTTCAGCCACGAGCGAGGCCCAAAGCAAAAACACCGTTAGCACACCCCCTACCTATTTTTTTTCTAATTATTAACCTAACGTTATTTCTAATTATATAAAATTTTAACCGTTTTAAATATTTTTTTTTAATTTTAATAACCAATAACAAGTTGAATGCACAGGAAATACTGGTGAGGATTTATTCTGTTAATTGCTTAAGATTTCTTAGAACTGAAAAAAGGTTGCAAAAAATCCCATTAACTCCTAATGTGATAGAAAAGTATAACATATTTTGTCGTAGTTCCAGGAGTTCTAAATCTACTTTTTTTTTTTAACTTTAAATTACTATTTAAGAATCTTCTAAGTTTTCTATTTTTCATTTTTTTAATCTACATAATCATAAAACAGTTCATATAATAAAAGTAATTAGGAAAATGAACAATAAAGACAAGTAATAAAGGTTAATAGGGTGGCGCGGTGTCTCAGAGGAAAATGTGGTGCTGCCCTCTAGCGAGAAACTGGGACAACTAAAGCTGCTGATAGCTGAAGTCTGGAATTGTGGTGTCGCCATCTACTGACACACATCAATATAACTAATGCCTTACAGTGTTTTTTTTTAATGAAAATTACTCTTCGTCTTTTTCAATTTCCAAGGCAAGACCGTAATCCTCGAGATCAAATCCCCATTAATTTTTGAAATATAAAAACTTAATCCGTGAAAACACCTCTCATACCGAAAATTTCAATGGTAAAGTTATAAAAAAAAAACTTAGCTTTCTATAAAAACTATATATTTTTCGTTAATAAATTCATTACTATAATAAGGTATGGCTCTTAACGAATAAAGTACAGGACTCCTAGCTAGCCTAATATCTTGTAGGGTCAAGTGGGGTAAGTGTGATTGGGGAAGTGTGATGAACAGCTCTTGTAACTTTGGAAATCATTCTAAAAATCTGAAAGTTTGCAATATATAACATTAGACCACTTATAATTAAACTAAAAAGAAATATTGACCTTATTTTTTGTTTAAAGAAAGTTTTGAGCTTTGGAATTTAAGTGCAACTGTCTTCTTTTTATGTGGGTTTTCCTATGTGGGGTAAGTGTGATAAAACAGCAATGGATTTTGAAATGCAAATTTTGTACACTTAAAATTGGAATTCAAACATATAATTTTTTTTCTACATATGTATGTTTCTTATAATAATTCACTACCAATTTTAGGATTTGGAATTTACTTGAAGCAGAGAACGAATTTTCTTAATGAAAAATGCAGAAACCCTATCACACTTACCCCACTTGACCCTACGTGGGTTATTATCGGGTTGAGCAAGGTTCACTCAGTCCTTCTTCTCTATAATAGGTCGTTGAATGATGCGAGCGATCTAAAAAGTGCATAGTAGACCTTTGTCCTCCATGAGTACCCTGACCAGATTGTTTTAGTGATTAAATTTTTGAAATCGTTATTAAATTTATATAAATCCTATTTTATTTTCGTTGTTTATGTTTAAAAAAACTATAAAACAAAATAAAAAATTGTAGACTATTTGCAATTTTTTATAGATAAATAAAAGTACTTCTTAGAATAATGCTTTTTATAGGTAGAAATAATAGAATGGGGGGGGGGGGGGGTGAACTGAAGTACGTCAGATCTAGTCACCCTATCTATGAGCCGTCGACTACTAAGTTTAGGGTATTGGAAAGTTTTGTCCGAATATATGAAACGCTAACAGTATAGTCTAGACGGATAATTATATAACTTATAGGGCTGTAAAAATTTTATTCTAGGGTTTGCAAATTAGAACCAAAAACAATAATTCAACTAAGGTATTTATTTCAGATTGTTTTAGGAGATACTTAAAGTTTTATCCAAATCTTTGCGTTGTAAGTTTTTTTTTTACAACAATTTGGTAAAATTACTTGTCTTAAAAAACATTTTTTATAATGTTTTCAGAAATGTTAGATTTTTTTTAACAATTAACGTCGAACTACATCCAAAATTAGGTTTCGTTGAAGAGATTCATAATTTAGAACATCATCTAAAATATATAGTAGGAAAATTACCTAATCATTCACCAAGTGCATTCTTCTAGCAATAACCTTGCAGGTTGACAAAACTTCAGACCATGGCGGTTTTAAGTGTGCCAGTCGCTTAAAGTCGCAGTGCTTGGCGAACCTGCCCCCCACCAAGAAAGTCATAAGTGTGCCAGTTCCCTCTATACTGATGCAAAGAGAGGAAACATTTTGAAATAGTCGTGTTGGAAGGAGACTTAGCAGTTCTAACGCATAACAATGGGAAGCAGCCGTGGAATTCACTGAACTTTGGTCACTGAACTATTCATTAGCATTTTCTGTATTTATTAAAATAAATGAGATAGAGGTAAAGTTTTGAGTTACTGTCTAATGTCAGTGAAGTGGAGGCCAAAATTTTGTAGTTTTGTTTACACATTTTTTTTATGATACAGTGAAAATATTTTACTCGCATTATTTCGCACTATAAATAAAACTTTGCCTCAAAGTTGAAAACAAAATTAAAAAAAAACTTTTAAAAATGATATTTTTGATGATTTTTAAATACTGTGTCTTTTTATACTTTTTATAAAGATACATTATAACCAGAATTTCAAAACCAAGTAATAAACAATTTTAGAACAAAAACTATTTATGTATTTACAGGAGTGACCAAAAAGTTAGCTAATTCCCTCCTGCATTCCGTAACTCAAATGACTTAAGACCAAACACGGCCGGCCACTCGGGGTTATGAAGATGGACAAGAAAAGGTGCGTAAACAATTCAAAGCAATAAACCTTTGGCGACAAATTACTTTTTCTACGCCTATCCGCTCAGAACCCTATCCGCTCATAAGCCCTTGAATACTTCGTAATGCAAACCGATAACACATTTGTTTTGTCAATGTAATGAAGTAGATACTAAACTTTAAAATATCTATTTATTACAATATAACAGAAGTACAGAAAAAAATACTTACAACTAAAAGACATATTGTAGAAAAATAATCTTTACTTTGGTCACGGTTATTGAGTGACAGATGAAGAGAAAATACATTAATTTAAAATGGTATTAAAAAATATGGCATTCAGTTAGACTGAAATTGCAACTGTTTTTTAAGGCAACATTAAAACACACTTGTGTGTACTGCTATTATATAAATAAAAAAATTATTTTTGTCAATTGTACACAAGGACAGATAGCTGCATATATTAGAAATAAACACTAAGTTTTCAAAATACAAATGGTCCACAGACTATTTTTTTAGGTAATAAACCCAATATTTAAGATTTTTTTTAACACATGGATTTATTTTATTCCTATTTTGTAATAACATCATCTTCAAAATTCAAAAGATTGAGACTCTCTATAAGCTCATAAGATTTAATAATAATATTATTGATAAATATGCAATAAATTGAGCTTTAATACCCTGACATATCTAAACTTATAATATATGAGTTCTTTTGCAACTGATGTCTTCTGCATACCACTAAATTATATTTAGCTAAAACCATATGATTTACACTAGAAAGCAAATCTAAATCGAAAATATCATTCAAATCTAATACTGAAAAATTTTTTGAATGTATAATTACATTCACTTAATAATTTGTATGCATTTACTTTTACATGATGGAAAATTTATTTTGTTCTTTTATTGTGTGTGTATCTTTATAAGGTTTTTATCCCACTACCACTTTAAACAAAGTTTAGGGAGGCATTTTGTTTTACAAAATTCGAATTAGTTAATATTTGAGGAGATGATTTGAAAATCATTTTCAAATTAAAAAAAAAACTAGAAAATCAATAAAAATTACAAATTTATAACATTTAAGCAAATTATATTACTGGAAACACTGGTCAGTGTTGAAACCAATAAGGACTTAGTATACACCAGTTTTCTCTACTTGGTTAACTATATAAATTTTCTTTAATACATCTGTTTTATCCTAAGTCAAAAATTGAATAATGACAGTAAGTGACTAATACTTTTATAGTTAAACAGAAGTATACCTTCTATAGGGAATGTTTGATTCTCTGGAACTTAATATTTTTAATTTTAAAAATATAATTTGCATTCAAAATAAATTTGATACCATCAACTATACATAAAATCTTAACACAAATTTACAGTTTTTTGATTCAAATATACAACTCAACATTGATATATACTTAATAAAATAAAATTAGAAGTCTTTATTTAATAAGAAAATATACTTATTATTTAAAACAAATAAAAATTGGAATGCAGTGACAATTTTAAAATATAAAAACAAAACCCCTTTGATTCAACCGTTTCAAAATACACAAAATGCAAAGAATGAAGCAAAAAAAAAAGCATACAACATAAAACAAAAAAAAAAAAGAAAGAAAAGACAAAAGTTAAGATACAGTTCATAAAGTGTTGACACTAACTCTTATTTTCATAGCTCTAGGTAAGAATGAAATTTCGCCCAGAACTTTATAAGTCCATTATTTATCAAAGAAGGTGTTATTCTTTCAATCTTTTGATAAATGAAGAACAAAAGATATTTTTAAAAAATTTAAAGGGTTTTTTTCTCTAAAAAAATGCCATTGGTACTTGTGTATTAACACCACCTCAAATGCAAATATTTAGCGGTTTTTAAGCGCTGCCAAAATTTTTGACAAATCATAAAACACTTTCTAAATTCAAAATGCTTCATTTAAAATCAAATTGCAGCATTAAAGTAACTTCTAATGAGGTGGTGTTAATACTAAGTGCCGTATTAATTTTTTAGATTCAGCTACAAGAACTACAGTATTTTTTTATTTATGCTACATAAAGACTAAAACTGAAACCAAGATCCATACAACTCTATTATCCACTGCACTAAAGCGTTAAATGATTATTAGTATTTTACAATTTACACTTGGTTTTGATATTAGTATTTTTGATAAATGCACTCTGTGTAACCAGCTGCAATAACATCAAGTTGTAATGGTTTCAATTGTCTACTCCTTTATACTTATTGGACCAAAGATTGTGCAAACACATGTTTAAAAAATGGGTGTCTTTATATAATCAGCTACAATAACATCAAGTTGCAGTGGTTTAAAATGTGGAATCCTTTAAGCTTAATGGACAGAATATTGTGCATACACATATTTAAAAAATAGGTGTCATAGGAAATCTGTAAAATCCGAAAAATACTTTTTTTAAATCGACTGTCATAAAATACACAAAGATTGTCATGATACCTTAAAACCAGAACATGTGGTCCCATTAAACTACTACAAGGCAGATTGTATAAAACACCTCAATCCTATATTTAATTGAGTATTGAGGTAATAACCTTAAAAGCTTGAAAAATGGTTAAAAATATTTATCTTTACTATTACCTCTGTCTTTTTATGATTACCAGGTTAATTTAACACATCAATGAAGTGAAAATAACCTGGAAAAACATTCAGACATAATTATCACCAAGTGATGAAATATTTAAATAATTTGCATGAATTTCTAGAATGTGCTGCATTGGTAATTGTGGTTATAAGCTGCACAAGGTAATGTAGAAAAACAATAATCAAATAACATTCTAAAAATTATGCTTTCGGGCAGTATTTAGATAGCATTTAAACGCACTTCACCAATAAATGTGATAACAATAACAAACACCTTAGAATAACATTAACTAGTATAAAGAAAACAGAAAATATCACTGGTTGCCCAAATTATCTTACAAATTGTATGCAAAAATATGGATATTCTAAAGAAACCAATAATACTTTGTGCACAAATAATACTTAGCAAGAAAATATATTTTTAAAAAATACTACCAACACAAACAACATTATACAATAAAAATAACTGTCTTTTTCTCTACAAGTGTACTTGTACATCTCGCATTAAAATCAAGAATCATTTTATTTTCCATGTATCTCGCAACAAATTATTACAAAATAGCTGTCTCTTTCCACAAGCAATACAATATAAAATAGCTGTCTTTAATCACAAAGTTAGATTTCTAATTATAAAACAAGATTCGAAAATACTTTTAATGTATAGTACAATTTTTTTAAAAAACGTATGTTTGACTGTACTACTATTTGTCAGTTAACGATTTAAACTTTCTGAAACATTTCTGTAGTAAAAGTTCAACTATTGCTCGGTTATGACTAAATTTACACTTAATTTCAGAAACATTGGCTAAGTTTTTACTTTTTAAATACTAGATTTCCAACTTCAAGGAATAAAAAGAGAAGTTCTTACTATTTTACCAAGCAAAATATAAGTTATTTTAACACATTATTTATAAAACAGATTAATATTTTGTATGCCTGTATGAAAATAACTGGTTGTGTAATTTTCCTTTATTCAGAGACCAAAGTTTAATTTTTAACATTTTAAAGACAAAAAAATATTCGTTTTGGGAAATCTAGGATTGCTGATAACATGTCATACTTTTCATAGAATATTCAATAGTCCAAGAAAAGAAAAGTCGACAAGATACAGAGAGATGTAGGCAAGGCAGAATACAATGTCTTATGATAAAATATCAATGGCTATTTTTATCTGAGTGGCTCCGTAGTAAAAAAAAACCTTTATGAAATCCTTAAAATCGGGCGAAGCACAAGAATTTTTTGTTTTCATTGTCATATCTTTCAATGATAAAACAAGTTATATGCCTTCAACGATTTAATTGTAAACCATACCAAGCCCGTTACACAAAAGTAACCAAGACAGAATACAAAAATATTATGATTAAATATTTGTGGCTATTTTTACCCATGTGGTTCTGCAATAACAAAAAAGGTAACTTAAAATCAGGCAAAGCAGAATAATTTTGTTTCTGTTGTCCTTTAATGTTATATGGATTTGCATTTAACAATTCAATTATAAACCATGTCAAATCCATAACACGAAAGTCAGCAAGATAGAATATAATGTCTTATGATAAAATACCCATGGCTATTTTACCCATGTGGTTCTAAAGTAAAATTCCTGTATAAAAGCTCCAAAATCAGGCAAAGCACAGGAATTTCCGTTTCCATTGTCCCATCTTTCAATGACAAAGCTAGTTATAAAGATCTGCCTTTAACAATTTAAATGTAAACACCAAAAATGTTACACAAAAGTAAGCTAGACAGAATCCAAAAAATCTTATGATAAAAAACCCATGGCTATTTTTACCCACGTGGTTCTGCAGTAAAAAAAAGTCCCGTATAAAATCAGGCAAAGCACTAAAAAAATCCGTTTTTGCAGTCCTTCAATGTTATGAGGATTTGCATTTAGCAATTCAAGTCTAAACAATGTCAAGTCCGTTAAACAAAAGTAGCCATGGCAGATGGAGACTTAGGTTCCCCAGGCTTTGTTTGATACTGTCCGATAAACGAGCCGTCTTCACCGAATTTGCCCATTTCTCCTTCACCATAGTCAGCCATGCTGTCCGTGTCACTCGCCTGGTCCTTGTAGCTGCTGGTCAGAGAGGTTCTGCTACCTCGGGGAGCTTGTCTAGTCTCGACTCTGAAATGGAAGGAGCTTTAGGTTGTGGAATTTGAATTTGGTTTGGAATTAAATTAGGTGGGATAAAAATTTGTTGTTTTTTGTAAGTATATAATAACAAAGAGAATCTTGATTAAATCTACTTAGTAAACTGATTGAAGGATTGAACCCTTTCGGATGTCCAACTTTGATTTTGGAAATATTTTAAAGAATTTAAGAGCAAAATCTAACAGCCTCTGTAAAACACCGCTTTTTATAATATGAGGTTTAATTTTTAAAAAAAGCCCCAGAAAATTCCACATAATACAGAGCCCCCTTGCTACAACGCACAACTTCATTCATTTCTACCATTTTTCTCCTTGTAATACCTACCATTTTTCTCCTGCGCTATAAAATTTACTACTTAATGAAAAATTCATGATTAACTAACCTAGACCAGTCTCAATTGATCATATAATCAAGGTACTGCTGCATAACTTTTTTAAGAACCTACAAACCCTGCCAACACATATTTAACCAGGGTTGCCGCACTTTTTAGCGAAAAAAAATCAATTATTATTTAAGGAATTTTCAATGATGTATATTTCTCCATTTTCAAGGACAGTATATTCGACCATGCAACTCCTAAAGCTCAAATTGTTTAGAAAAATTTATTTCAAAAACAAGAGAGATTTTTAAGTTTTAAATGAACATAAATATATGTTATAAATAAACCCTTTATTTATTTTAAAAATATGGATTAACTATAAAAATCTATCTAAAATCACTTGCTCTGCCTTCTTGGATTATACATACACAATAAATCCTAAATTAAAATAGGGATGGATTCACATTGAAAAAGTGTTTTTAATGAAGCCAAAATTAACATTTGCAACAGCTTTAGAAGACGACATTTGAAGTCTTCTGTTTATATTTGACGACAAAAAAAAACTCGAACAAGTTATCTCTAAGCAAAAAATTAAGGACTTTTCAATGTTTATAATGTTTTTCAAGCACTTCAAATACCTTGAAAATCAATGGTCTTTTTCCACGCCCTTTCAAGGTTTTAAGAATGTGGCAACCCTGCAATTTAACATTCCCAAAAGAGACAACACACATCACAAGAAAACCTACGACTTGCTATACTCAACCAAGTTATCTCTAAGCAAAAGATTAAGGACTTTTCAAGATTTATAATGTTTTTCAAACACTTCCAAGACTTTCAAAATCAATGTTTTTTTCTACGCCCTTTCAAGGTTTTTAAGGACAGTGGCAACCCTGTAATTTAACATTCCCAAAAGAGACAACACACATCACAAGAAAACCTACGGCTTGCTATACTCAACCAAGTTATCTCTAAGCAAAAGATTAAGGACTTTTCAAGATTTATAATGTTTTTCAAACACTTCCAAGACCTTCAAAATCAATGTCTTTTTCTACGCCCTTTCAAGGTTTTTAAGGACAGTGGCAACCCTGTAATTTAACATTCCCAAAAGAGACAACACACATCACAAGAAAACCTACGGCTTGCTATACTCATTAAATCCTCCGTCGTCCTTGAAAATCAATGGTTTTTTTCCTACGCCCTTTCAAGGTTCTCAAGGACCATGGCAACCCTGTAATTTAACATTCCCAATAGAACCAACACACATCACAAGAAAACCTACGGCTTGCTATACTCATTAAATCCTCCGTCGTCCGGGAAATCCATGTCTCTCCCTTGTGCCGCCTCCTTTTCGTGGACGGAGTACTTTCCCCCGCGGTTCCTCTTCACCAGGCATACAAGAATAAGCAGAAGTAGCAACAGGGCAATGGCACAGAGCATGCCAATGAACCAGGCTGCGGATGCTATGTTTTCTGGGCCTTCTGCAGCGGTTAGTACTGAAAATGAGAAGGTATATTAAAATGTATTAGGTTATTTACTTTTTGGTTAAATTAAAGGAGGTTTGTTTTTTTAGTGTGTTTTGTTTATATTTCTTTGTGTTTTGTGGCTATAATACGATATTGATCGATACCAAATCACTTTGATAAGAATCAATAACAAACTTTGATTGAACTTCCAAACTATATGGAATTTTAAAATTTTCAATAAGGTAATCTGAGGCTTTTGACTATAAAAAAAAATTAGGGATATTTGCATATATAAACTCATCAAGGGACTGCCAATCTTTCCGCCAACACATATAACTTTTAAAAAAATAATTTTTTAAAAATTTCAATTAACTTAAAAGTATCCAGGAGGTTTATAAAACTATTTCTTACACAAATCAAATTTTAAAAATTCTTATACAAAAAAAGTATAACCTATGGCTAAACAGTTTATTCTCCAAGTATAAAAGGAAATCCTGAAAGGCCGAGAGTAGGCTATCCCAAAAGAAAATGTGTTTGAACACCCTGAGTTGTTGTGCCACTGTTGATGACTATCTAATATTACCATAAACAAAAAAAAATATTACAATAACTCTTTGCTATATCGCGCCTCGTTACATTGCACATTTGGATATAACGTGCCTTGTATCATCGAATTGTGTCTCCCAATTTCCCATATCATTAATAACCAGCGGGTGACCAAGCTCTGCTCGGAGAAAACAGGTATCGAAGCTAACTTGAAGATTTAAATTTTCAATTGTGATTTATCAAAACAATACATACCATAAGAAAATTTGTGAAACCATTGGTGAAAAGATAACCAGTTAAAGTTAATGTGACCAGATTTTCAAAATCAAAAAGTGGGACACTCCATCACCCCCCAATCGATTCGTCGTGGCCAAAAACCCCAGACCCCCAAGTTTACCGGAGTTTATTAATTCTGGGCCATTTTCGACCTGGCACCGATTCCTCGTATTATAGTATAAGATATACCATTTATTATGTTATATCTTTCAAATGCATACTGTGCTTTAGCTTAAAATCTTTGCTGTGAGCATAAATACATCAACATTGTAATATATTTATCCGGTCGCTCGTTATATCATTCATATACTTATATGGCGGTTTTTTGCTTGTCTCCCGGGAAGCGCGATATAACGAGGGGTTGCTATACTTGTAATTACTATCAATGATACTTACCTAGACCTCCAGTATCAATATCTTCAATCCTGCTTGGTGTCTCGAAGCTGCCATCCACTGCAACAACTCTCATTTCGTACAAGGTGCCAAAGTCGAGACCTTTCACCACAACAGAGTCTTCGTTTTCTTCCACTGCAGTTCTGTCCCATTGGTTTTCACCTGCAATTAATGAGAAAACTACAGATGAAAATACCATATTCTAACTAATCAGTAGTTTTAGCAGTCTTCAGTTGAACTGTAAATAATAAGGAAGTTTATCAAAAATATCTTTATATAAATATATAATTAAGAGAAGGCTTTATATAAATAAGCATATTTGATACAGTAGAATAAATTTATCTTAGGACAAATAATAGTTAATTATTTACAATTTGGTATTGATTTAATCTAATTAAAATAGTTTTGAACATAATAGTAACCAATAATTAAAAATCATACTTATCATAACAAGTATATTAAGGAGGATATTTTTATTTAAAAAAATAAATTTAATCTGAACCATGTACACTAGATACTTATCACCTGGTTCATCTTTTTAAAGGGTCCTGCTAATTTTGATCTGATTAAAAAAAATTCATTTGCTAATTTGAAACATCTGATTAATAAGATCTAACAACTTTGTTCTGATGTGTTCAAAATACTTAGAACACCATAATTTTTTTTAAAAAAAACTCTGAGAAAGGTATTAAAACCAGTATTTACAGTGGTGGCCAAAAGTGTGGACACATTTTGAAAGTTTCATATTTTTCAACTTTGTGTGATTACAGAATATATTAATTGTATATCAAAATACACAATTGTGTATCAAATTTAAAGTAATTTAATCTTTATGAGGACCACTTTCTGCAGATCGCTGTAGCCGTCTGAGACCTTTGGTCCCATATTATCTATATCCATGGACACAACATCATCATCATCATCAAAGTAATTTAATGTAGAATGAAAAATACAGTATTACAATATCTGCATTACGAATAAGTTATGCAACTAATTGTATGATCTATCTTAGTTTTGCAAGTCATTGAACCACCAACTTGTATTGCAATTTTAGCTTAAGAGAATCCACTGATTGTGCTTGTTTGTTTAACTAAAATGAGCATAACTTTATTTGTAATACAGATACTTTAATTGTGTGTTTTTTATGAAATTCTACATTAAATTACCTTCAACTTAATATTTAAATGTTTGTATTTAAGCGAAATTTAATAGATGCAAGAGCACTGGTAACAGTTGAAACACATGAAACTTAAAAAAAAAGTCCACACTTTTGGCCACCACTGTATATAAAATAAAAAAATGATGTTGAAACCAAACCCTAACAATGAATTAGAACAACAAACCTTTTCTACGGAATTGGACATAGAAATAGCTTCCAGGATGACCATCAACGGCAGGAACCCAAGTGACCCAAACACCAGCTTTTCCATGGTCTCCAGACAAGTGTGACCACACAAAATTCGGAACATCAGGAACTAAAATACATATTGTAAGACAGATATTTGCAGTACATGAAATAACGAGAAAAAAAATTTAACATTATGATACTTAACAGCCAAAGTCAATAACAATAAGGCACACATTTCTTCAAAAAATAAGAACGAAATACTATAATTTCACAACATATAATAAAAAAACCCCGAACATTTTCAATAATTAATTACATAAAAACTCTCATATACCTCAAAATAATCACTACTTAAAGTATAATTTAATTGTTTTTATTCAGTTTAAAGAGACAATAAGGACAATCAAAATGAAAAATAAGCACTTTTCATGCAATTTAGTCTATACTTTGTTCTATTAAAACTCTTTAAATATACAAAAAGAAAACTTTTTGTAAGTGGCATTGCTGCCGTTATAAGAGGAAAGCTTGTCAAGTACAACTGTAGTGTAATATTAGTTTTTTAGTTAGTAGCTACTCCAGTTGACAGTAGATAAAACACGAATAATGTTTTAAAGCTTTCATTTATTTGGAATATAAAGTATATCCTTCAAGTAGTGATTTATAAATCTTATATTTAAAATTTATGTGTTGATAATTAAAGATTGAAAAACAAACCGTCATTAAATCTTTGACAAAAAAAATGTAAATAAAGTAAATAAAAAAAATTTCCTTCTAAAAACCTACATTTAAGTCTTAGGTAAAATGTAATTAGAATTTCTCAAATAATATTTATTTATAATAAAATTATTTCAAAGCAAAAAAATAATAACTGAATCCAGAGGAAGACTAAAAGACAAATTCCATTCAATAAATCCACCTGTCATGTGAACAAAGACATTTAAGGGGGAATGGGCGTGCAGGACCGGGGATCTCCAAACTCAAGTGCCTCAATGTTAATCCAATGGGAAAAAATTATTTTCGCTGCCACATTTCTTCGGCTGTATTGAATATTTTTACAAGCGGATTTTTTTATGTGATAAATGTAGCTGACTTACAGGTCTCTATCTTCCCACTTTTTGAAATTAGTACGAATATTTTTTTTAATATTCAATAAATTATTTTACACAAAATATTCGAAGCAATTTCAAAAAGTGGGAAGATAGAGACCTGTAAGTCAGCTACATTTATCACATAAAAAAATCCGCTTGTAAAAATATTTAATACAGCCGGAGAAATGTGGCAGCGAAAATATTTTTTTCCCATTGGATTAACATTGAGGCACTTGAGTTTGGAGACCCCCGGTCTTGCACGCCCATTCCCCCTTAAGAGTAAACTTACTATTTTCTAAAGTTTGGGGATTAGTTTTTTCTTCAACATAATATGGATCACCTTCCCCAACTTTTGTTGTTGCGTGGATGGTCACTCTATACTTTGTGTCCGGTTTAAGACCGGCAAGTTTTGCTCTGGTATCTGCAGGATCCAAGATGGGTGGTTGCCTTTCCAAGATTGTTCCTAACGATGTGCCTTCAACTATAATACATAAAATAACAAAATTAAATTATTATACTATTGAGATAGATATGAATAAGTTATAAAACCAATTTGCTTTGAACAACAGAAACTAATTTTTGTCAATAGTTAACAAATGTCCAAATTTAGAATATTTTTAATAGTGTATAAAAATAATGAAATAATCAACATTGAAGTTTAAATGAATAGTATAAATGTTATGATCAATCAGTTATCCTTAATAAAAAGTCAGACATTACTGATAATGATCAAATTTATAACTTTCACTGTACTATATATAAAGAATAAGATTAATTTATGATATTTATACATGTGGATTTAAATCTTAAGATTAAAAATTTTCTATGGATCCCATAAGATCCTGTTATTATTATTTTTTTAAAATAAAATCAGAAGTTAACAAACACATGAAATATACCTTTTCTGTAATAGATCTTATATCCAGTGAGATTTCCATTGGGTTCCATGGGTCTTTTCCATATTAGGTAAAATGCACTTGCACCCATAGGAATTGCTTCAAAGTAAGACACAGGCCCAGGTGCTAAAAGGTTAAATAAAATATACAAAATTACAGTTAGCATATACAATACAATGACATAGGGAGTACTAAAAAATGCAGTTAAACTTATTTGAAATGTTGTTGAAAAAATATAATTCCTGTAAATATAAAGTAAGATTGCGGGAATCAATTCAACAATGAAATTAATCTATAGAGTAACCCTTAAAATCATAACTGATCATGTATAACAAAATTTGAAAATGTATTTTTACTCTAATTAGGAAATAATGAAAATAATAAGAAAAATGCTTTTAAAGAAAAATCATGTTAAAAAAATCTAATCAACATTTCTCTTTTGTGTTTTAAATAGGCTAACAATATTTTTTTAACTCGAAAAAAAATAAATGGGGAACTCAAAAGGTTTAACTTAAAGTCCAGTAATATCTCTTTAAAATAAAATACAGTGCCAAACTTACTTCCTTCGGGTGTCAAGAATTCGATTGAGTCAGAAAATGGCCCGTTATACACATCATTATAAGCACACACTCTCACTATGTTCCTGGAGTGAGGCTTGAATATGGTGATTAGGGCTTCCGTCACATTATTTGGTACAGTTACCACTCGTCTGTGTTCTTCCGTCTCTTCGGCAGTCCAGGTTTCAATCTAATTAACACAAAATAAGAGTTTGTAATACAAGTCATGGGGAGAGATTAAAACCATCGCAGCCAACAGGGTGAGGTGGCGGACCATGACGAGGCCCAATGCTCCATGTTGGAGTGAAAGAGGTATAAGTAAGTAAGATTTTGTAAACATTTAATTCATAGAAGGATTTTTTTAAGGACAATATTTCTAAATAATAAGGACCAATTTATGGATTATTACAAATATAAGAGGTACACTCCGTGCCAACCTAAATTGGGTAAAAACAAAGAGTAAAAAAAGGTAGAGGGAAAAGCGTGATTGGTCCGCTAGTTGGAAACTTTTGTAAGATAATATTTACATACAAAATGATCTGAATACAATTTAACCAAAATACTTTTCATTTTGATAAAATTGCCAAATTTTCTCAAATAATATTCAAATCTGTAAGACCTTAAACGAAATTAATGCTTTAAACATGTTTTCTGGAAGCATTGACAAATAATTTATGGAACTCTTTACATGCACGGAAGGATCTCCTCCATAGCATATTTCTACTTAATCAACTGGCAAGGAGTGTAGAGAAATACGAATAATCTGACTACAAATATGACACAGTAAAGTATAATTTAATTTTTTTTAATTTTAATAAAGATTTTATGAAAAAGTACTTTACTTATAACTCAAAATATTAAATCTTTTTACCTTATATCCCCTAAAATGACCAAATAATGAATCTGGTGATACAGGATCCCAAACAAATATAGCAGATTTTGCATCTCTGATATGCAAACGGCGGAAATTGAGAGGGGCTTCACGGGGAACTATAACAAAAATAGAAAAATTAATAATAATATAACTTTAAACTTTATTTTTTAGAGCTGCTTTAATCATTCGATGGATACGATCATATAAAACTATTGATGTTCAGTATTTTCAGCAACATAATTTTTTTTAAAATATAAATGTTACTATTATTTAAAGTATTGAGGGTCTTTCAAAATATTTACTTATAAATATACAGTGGTGGCCAAAAGTGTGGAAATTTTTTTTTAAAGTTTCATGTGACTTTGTGTGGCTGTAAAATACATTAATTTTCACTTAAATACAAACGTTTATACATTAAATTGAAGGTAATTTAAAGTAGAATTTAGTAATAAAAATTGCCTAAAGTGAAAATTAATATATTCTACAAGCACATAATGTTGAAAAACATGAAACCTTCAAAACATTTCCACACTTTTGGCCACCACTGTAATTTATCTAAAAAATGAAATTGATTGAGAATTGTGTTGATATTGATAATTTTAATTAAAAACTCATACTATGAAGATAAGCTTAATTTATGCCTTACAGGTTTTTTTCAAGGAAATTAAACTTGTGACAAAAATCTAATCATAAATGAAATAAAAACAAATTGAAGTAAAAACAATTTAAATTAAACAAATCCAAGTAAATTATGTTTTACAATATACATAAATTAATAATTATATTTTTTAACTTACCATCTTCTCCAGAATATCCAATCACTTCTGGAGGTTCTGGTGCCTGTCCTTGGCGATTATGCGCTTCAACTTTTATGCGATACTTCCTGAAAGTTGGTTGATTATCAACAGTTATCTGATTTTGGCGCCAATCAGTAATCTTTTCGTACTGCCACCTTGCTTGAGAATCGTCAAATCGCTTCCAAAACACTTTGTAGAAGAATTCAGGTGCATTGTGTTCAATGAGTGGCATAGGCTGGGGAAAAACAAAAAATATTTTGCGAGAAAATTTTGGTTGAGAAGTTTGAGTAGGTTGAAAAGGTTGAGAAGTTTTTATAATAATACAGTAGGGGAGAGTGTTGTACCTTGGGACGCTTGTACCTTGGGACACTGACAATTTCTAAGAATCTATTTGCAATATTCATACATTGTTTATTTCTAATAGTAGCCTTAACCAACAGACATCATCCTAATAAAATTTAACACTAGTATCATTGAATTGATGAAATGGTGACAAAAAATAATATTCCATTACCCCAAAGTAAATATTTTTCTCATTCTAATATAATTTTTTACCTTAGTACTCTTACAAAAAGTCAACTGCATTTTATTTTCTTCATAAAAGAGAAGATTTTAAAATATTTTGGTTATGAGAAAATAATGATAATGCATTTGGATTGTCCACTATCTTGCTTTTATTTAAACCATGTAGTGTGTTGTACCTTGGGACAGTATTAATAATTTGATTAAATTCTTAATAATTTGGATAAATAAAAATATCTTTATTATTTATTTTAAGAGCAATTCCACAAAACATGTAAAATACAACTAAGCTTTGTTTTGGATATATTTTATAATGATTGAAGTTTGAAAATATAATTCTGGCAACACCTGATAAATCTTTTTCCTTCCGTGTGATGAAATGTTCTAAAGAGCACATTTTCTGATGTATTTTGAAATAAAGTTTGTTTCCTGACACAAATTAGTTCAAGTGTATGACTATTGACTGAATTATAAAGCATGTCCCAAGGTACAACATCATGTTGTACCTTGGGACAGTTTATCCTATCTACTTTAAATGAGTGGCAATTTTATAATTTCAAGCTGCCAGAATTTAAAAAAATATATTATAGAGGAATATATTGGTGTGTTGAAATGCTGCTTTGAAATTTTTATTTTGACAATAATTATCGAAGAAAAAAATTAAAATGCAAAAATTGTCCCAAGGTACAACACTCTCCCCTACATAATTATAAAATGATTCATTCATTAAAATGGAATAATATTTAAAGAAATGAATTTCCTGTGTAAGAACCGGTGAGTCACACTTGACTGTTCTGTGGGGCGGCATGACCCACCAGTGGGTCGCACTTAACTGTTCAGATGGGCGGTGTGACCCACTTGTGGGTCAGGCTTAACTAACCCGTGAGGAGGCGCACATCACAGGTGAGTCCCTTGTTTTAAGAAAAGTAATAATTAAAGAATAAGTTTATTTAATTTTTTCTTAACATTACACATAAAAATATTGAGTATTATAACCATTCAATACTTTAAATTGATAGTTTATTTTATTGAATTATTTATATCTATACAGGTTTTAAAAACATTCCAAACATAATGCAGCCTGGCCTCAACAACACTTACAATATGTTGTTACTTTTTTTATGGCATATAATCTACCTTGTATTTTTACTAGTTGTGATCTCGCATTAAAAGCTTTCCAACTCGCAAAGTATTTTCTGCTCAACGAAATGTAACGATATAAGTCCCGCCTCACACGGAAAAACATAGATATTTGTCCCAGCATGAACATGTTAATAAAGTAGAATATCCAAGTAAGGGAATCAATTTTGCTCAAATAAGTTTCTTGAATACAGAAAATGATTTAAGTACAAATGTTGAATATATACAATTGTTTAAGATTAGAACATATGATAACCAAATAAAACACACATGGGCCATTCCATGGTCACATGTGGGACATTTGCACATGCATTTTACTTATTAATAATTGCAGCATAATATATAATAAATAAGTAAAGCAACCGATTTTAAGTGATGTTTTCATAAAGAGGGAAAAATTCTTGACCTTTCAGGAATAATTTTTTTTATAAAAATGTTCATATTACACTTTTTATAGATGTTAGAACTAGTGTCATGTATGCAGCAAAATACCCTTTCATTATTAAGGCCGTACTTTATAGGCATTAAGATAACACTAAGTTTTTCACTTATGATTAAGTCGTAACCCTTTCGCTACGAAGGATTTTTGCTTCCTCGTAATATTTGATAGGAATAACATTATCAAATACTTAGTTGTTTGGGCGTTTTGGGGCGTTTTAGTAAGGAAAGGGTTAAACAAAGAATCTTGCTTTAAAAAATATACATACTGTCCATGAGATGACCAAGTTGTCGGGTTGCGTTCCTCTGGCCATTACTTTGTCAGGATTCTTCCTGGGCACTGTTTCAGGAGTGGCACAGTGCTGAGAGGGACCACTTGGCTCACTGGGTCCAATTTTATTTCTGGCTCTGACTCTGAAGGTGTAATTTGCCCAAGGACTCATTTCAATCTGAAATTATAGTGGAATTGAAAATCAATAAGAGTCTAACTATAATTCAGAGGTACAAACAATAATGATTTTTTACGACACTTTTCAAGTTTGTTCATTCTATAGAACAAAAAATTTTTATTGGGTTTTGGTCAGATAAAAAACAAAATACATGGGATGTTGGGGATCAATTTTAAGGAAGAATATAACCTCCTCATTTAGCATATGAATGCTACAAAAGAGTTATTACTTCCTTAGCAACTTAAGTCATTGAAACATGACAAATATAATGTCTCAACCCCCCAATCCTGCAAACTTTCACTATGCGATGCAAAACTAAATCAGCTTGCAGCAACCGATTGGTAGCATAGCAAAACAAATTTGCCAAGCCCAAACTTGTTTCATAAAAATAAAAAAACGAAAAGTAAATCTTAGTTGACAATTCACTTGTGTCAAATTACTTATTTTCATTAAATTTATTCACTTTTGAACGAACAATTCATTAAGATTCCCTATTGTTCCAAAACAAATTTATTTATAATTATTATTTGGAGCTCAAAATAAACCAATAAAAAAAAATTCAAAAGTTATTAAAAAATAAATTATTTTTTTCAACACTCCCAAGAAATAATAAAAATCAAATAAAGGTTTTAAAAAACAGTCCGATATTTTTAAAATTATTTTTTTTACCTTTGAATGTGTATCAGCTGCAGGTATATTCTTAAAAGCATCTTCCCAAGTATCAGGAGTGAACGATGTATTGAACTGTATGGCATAGCTCAATATAGGTGCACGCCTATCACCTGTTGGTTTCCAATCAACCGAAGCATAAAATCCATCGCATTCGACACCTGTTATACTTGGGGCATTGGGAACATCTGAAACAAAAATATCAAAAATTAAATTCAATTAAGTAATTTCAGTGAATAGGTTGAAGTATCTGACAATTGTTTTTTAAAAATATTTGATGAGCATAGTAAAATGAGATTTCTGTTAGTATTTGAAAATATTAGTTTAAGCATCATACTGCTTGTATCTCAACACACAGCAATTGATAAACTTCATCTCATAAATTTTCTTTAATATAAATAAAAATCTAAGAAACTTATAATTAAATTTTAAAAAATCCCCTATAACCTCTGTACTTTTACATATATTTAATTTATTATTAATTTTACAAGAATAGAAAGATATTTTTAAAATGTTTAGATCAAATGTAAAGTCTATAAAATCATTTTAAAAAAAAAAAAAATCAGAACTTTTTAATGAAAGAATGCAAAAAAAATTAAGTAGCAGAATGACTTTGTTTTTCTGTTCGGCAAATGACACATTTCACATATATCTACATTTTGAAATTCAGAGATAGACTTCAAACAGCCACACATTAATAGCCCTGGTTGATTTACCTTGCACTGTAAGAATAGCTTGTGCTTCATCCTTATCTAAATCCGTCTTCGCAACACAAGTAAATATCCCAGAGTCCAATTCCAAAGTTTTGGAAATCGTAAGAGAGTTGTCAGATGCTTGAACGATTCTAGGGTCTTGATCAAAGTCAATTAGCTGTCCATTGAATAGCCACTGAATGCTTAGAGATAAGCTGGTATCTGCTTCTGCATTGCAGCGGAACGTAGCAGAATTACCAGCCGCCACTTCAAAGTTTTCAGGAGGTTGTGTGATTTTGGTTTTTCCTAGAAAAAAAAACAGTTAATAATAGTAAAGCAGGGATGGGAATTGCTGCTCTAGTCTGGAGATATTTTTTTGAGAAGAAAATTTAATTTTGAGAGCAGAAATACAAAATAGACCTGCTAGCGTGAGAACTTGTTTTCTAGCACAGGTTTGAAGAGGATTTAAAACAAAATTGGCCCACCATTAGACCCAAATGTTGTTTCAAAGCAGGTTGGTGTAGGATATTAATTTTTATTCTTTTTGAAAGCAGATTTCCTATCTCTGAGTAAAGGAAAAGTTAATCTAGAACTCGTTAAATATTTTTAAAAAATTGAACTGCAAAAGATAAAAAATTATGTGTTAGATTCTGAAAATTTGCAACTTATGATTTATTGGCAGACTTTTTAATAAACAAATTATTTCATTAATGAGCTTGCTTATCAAGGCATGTGAATGCAAGGAATTAAGCCAATTTTATAATAATGCCATTTAATAAAAAAAAAGGACAAGAGCTCTTCAGGTACATCTAATGCAACACAACTAAACATTGATCGTTAAAAGTGAAGGGATGTAGCCTTCGCTACCGACCTCATAAAAAAACTTCCCTGCATCATGGCTTGGGGGGGGGGGGAGAGGTGGATATGTCTAAAACGGAGAGCAAGTTCAACCCCTCCTTGGAAAATCACCTCATAATAAGCTATCACTAGGTAAGTATGAAGTATTCTCACCCTTCACTTCCAACTTCCCTCTAGCTTGTGCGTCTCCAAGTTTGTTACTAGCAGAACAAGTATACATTCCTTCATCCGTTTTGAGAGCATTCGTAATCTGTAAGTCTCCATTATCCATAACCTAATGAAAATATAAACAACTGTCATTAAAAGACATTTGACAAATCAATTTGGTATTGTACGAGGGACATTCAATCATATGAAAAGTGTCCTATAATTGTAATATCTTAAGTTATTTTAAGGAAATTTGCAGTTTCTATAAAATTAGTCAAATTTAGGAATAACACACAGTTGCATACAACAGTACAAAATAAAAATAAAACGACTTTCAGAATTTATTTGCAGCAATAATAAAAACTGTTAGGCAAAACTATAATTATTGAATTAAATTTAATTAAATAAGATCCATGTTTTATGGCTATAAAATCTAAGACAATTACATATTCATAAATTGCTAACAGTAAAAAGACATACATTTATTGCATTATAAAATAATCAGACTAACTTGATATCTTCCTCCGCTTAGTTCCTGACCCTCTTTCGACCACCTTACTTCAGGTTTCGGGGCCCCAAACACTCTGCATGTCATTGTAACAACAGAAGTCACCACTGCTTTCGTTAATGGTGCTGGCTCTTCAACGATTGTTGGCGGTAGAGCTGAACAAAATTTAAACTTTTTAGTTGCATGAAAATTAATAAATTATTTATGAATGGATAGAGAGCATTTTTTTAATTTGAATATACCAAATGACAATTATTCATTGCTACGTAGGTCAATAGCATGAGAAATATATAAGACAAATTATTTGAAGTTTTGAAAAATTGGGAGATAAATACAAATAAAAAATTCAATACATTTAAATTTAGAATTTTAAAAATCTCTAAATCCAAGTTTGATGCATCAGCAACTTTAATTAGAATACAATTTATAAAAAATTTTACAACTAAACTCCAGCCATCTAAGCAGGCAAGTTAAAGGAGGGGGTGGTAGTTCTTTTAAAAATTTGGTTAAAATGAAAAGAGACTAACATTAGGCATATGTATTGTGTTTTAAAAAAGTCAGCTTAGAAACTAAAATGTTATGAAAATATGTCAGTTTTGATTACAATAAAAAAACAAGTGTTTTTTTTTAAATAAAAACTATCTTATATAATTGCAAAAAATTATAACTTTTAAGTTGAGGAATCTTGTCAGAAAAGTTTAATATTAAATCAGTACTTGAGAGATGTATCTACTAGAACATAGCTGTCTGGTTCTTAGGTACAGGAATCAAAATTAAGCAATAGATTACTTATGAAAGCATTGTAAAAAATAAAATTTATTTATAACTGAAAATATATTAAAGCTCAGAGTTAAATTAAATATTTAAAAAAAATAACTTTAAGCAAAACGAACCAATTTTGTAATATACAGTTAAAACTCAGAGCAACACAGAGGCAATACATACCCAAAACATTTAGGTAGAAATCCTTAAATGCATATCCATGGACATTTGAAGCATTGCATTGATAAACAGCAGTGTCTGACTTCTCAAGTCTTTCGATGATCATCACGCTGCCCTCTAACTTGCGTCTTGGATTTGGTTGGGCCTCTACAGATTTAAAAAAAAATTTATCAAATTTAGAAATTATACATTTGTAACAGGATTGATTCCCACTTAAACTTTCTTATAAACTTACGAGCTTCTCAGGGCTAGTTTAATTGTTCTAAGGCTATCTAGGGGCATCATTTTGTTTATTAAGGGGGAATGTGTGGGCGTGGTGTACCAGGGGTCTCCAAACTCAAGTGCCTCAATGTTAATCCAATGGGAAAAAACTATTTTCGCTGCCACATTTCTCCGGCTGTATTGAATATTTTTACAAGCGGATTTTTTATGTGATAAATGCAGCTGACTTACAGGTCCCGACAATCCCATTTTTGAAATTAGTACGAATATTTTTTTTTTAATATTCAATGAATTCTTTTACACAAAATATTCGAACCAATTTCAAAAAGCGGGATTATAGAGTAGGGTGGGCCGAAAAAAGTGAATTTTCGAGTACAAACTTCTAATAGGACTCAAAAGTTGCGTATTGTCATGCTGATTACTGGAAAAATAATAAAAAAATTCCCAATTAATATTAAGTGCTGCCTCAAAGAGGTTGAAGTTTGAAAAAATTCTAAAAATCGACTCATTTTAATTTTACCGCCAGAATTTACTGATTTACATTTCTTGCTTAAAAAAAGAAATAATATTGTTAAGTTATATACCGGTATTATAAAAAAAATATTATAAAAATTATCTTCAAAATTTCAAATTCGTAAAAAATTGTTAAAAATGCGCGATTTTGATGAAAAATCACAAATTTAACGCTTTTTAAACTGAACCTGTTTGGAAGTTTAAATTATAAAAAAGTGCTCTTATACATAGGAATGGAGGCTATCTATTATGTTTAACCGATATAAGCATCAGAATAACATTTATTATACAAAGGCAGGGCCGTAGTGTGGGTAATGGGTAAGCTTGCTCCACCATAGTTCAAATTGTTAAAATGCAAACTTATTATTTCTCTTTTATTATTTATTGCTATTATTATAACTATTTAATAATAAATAGTAATTAAAAAAAGAACGTGAACTATGTTATTACAAAAATTCCGTAGTTTGCAGCTAATGTCCCTTTCCATATTTTTCTCTTTAGCAAATGACCCAATATTCTGCATGGAGAGGTGGCTGCAATTCAAGTTTCACTCGTGACGAACCATCAAACCAATTAAGATTTTTTGTTATTTGATTTATGACAAAGTCTTAGATTGTGCAGTGGTGTCATATATTGGCATTATAGATCATGAAAACATAGTTGCTTGAATGTAATTGTCTCTGTTTGGTGTTTGTTGTTCTACATACTTTTCTTGAAGATTGTCCGACACTTATTTCTAATGTTGACAAACCATAAATAGCAATTTATGAGCCACATAGGTTCCAAAAGAAGAAATATATTTTTCTATTTTTAAACTGCAAACTGTAAAGCTACTCAAAAATAGCGCTTAAAGAAGATAATAAATTATAATTGAATTTCGGATACATATTAAATTCACTCAAATAACTAAATATTCAAGAAACTTTAAATAACTTATTTTTTACAATGTTGCAAAAAAAACTATACCAACTATCATGGAAAGTAGTAAGTTTCTGGATCACAAAAGAATGCGTTATTTGTATGATAAGGTCAATTACTTTACCTATCTCTTCTGACATATGCATTCTCGTTTCAAATGCCTTAATATTATTGTGCCGTATATGTCAATGCAGCTATTTTTTTTAAATTCTTATTTCGAACAGAAAAAAAAAATTATAATAAATAATTTACAATAATTTCGCTCTTACTTGATAAGCAGATTTGCGAAATGTATAACTTAAAAACCATATTTGCAATGTTATAGTCATTGGGAATTTTATTCTGGTTTGGAAGGTTTATCACATTTATAATTTCGGTAATCAAAAATCGAACACCGGTTTCCCTGCCTAGAGTGTAGTATCTTGAAAGATTTTTTTATTTATATAATTGTAACTGCTCATTTCACTGGAACAAATAGAGAACTTTTTCAAGTGGCATGTCATATCTTCGTACTACTTTATATATTCTCAAGTGGCCACATGTGCGAATGGCAATAACGAAGGTTTTTTTTCTCTCTCTCTCTGTTATACACTACATGTAATAGATTTCGCCTTTTGTTGGAATGCAGCACTGCGGTGTTTGTTTGTTTTTGCAACCTCGTAAAAAATAGGTTATTTAATGTTTATTGGTACTAGTTAAGTGTGAAAAATGAATATCCAAAATTCTATTTTCATTAATTATCTGCTTTCAGTGAATTTTTGGGTTGCATTACAGTTTGAAGTTTTAAAAAAGGAAAAAGAAACATTGGCATTTTTATCTTTTGGAACCTATGTGGCTCATAAATTGCTCTTTATGGGTTTGCCAACATTAGAAATAAGTGTCAAACAATCTCAAGAAAAGTATGTAGAACAGCAAACAGAGACAATAGCATTCAAGTACTAAGCTTTCATGATCTATAATGCTAATATATGATACCACTGCACAATCTAAGACTTTGTCATAATCAAATAACAAAAAAATCTTAATTGGTTTGATGGTTCAACGCGAGTAATGGTTCATATTCTTTTTTTAATTATCATTTACTATAACATAGTTATAATAATAGCAATAAATAGAAAAATTGCAATAATAAGTTTGCATTTTACAATTTGAATTACAGTGGAGCAAGCTTACCCACTACCCACACTACGGCCCTGCCTTTGTATAATAAATGTTATTCTGCTGCTTATATCGGTTAAACATAATAGATAGCCTCCATTCCTATGTATAAGAGCACCTTTTTATAATTTAAACTTCCAAACAGGTTCAGTTTAAAAAGCGTTAAATTTGTGATTTTTCATCAAAATCGCGTATTTTTAACAATTTTTTACGAATTTAAAATTTTGAAGATATTTTTTATAATATTTTTTTTATAATACCGATATGTAACTGAACAATATTATTTCTTGTTTTAAGGCCGAAATGTAATCAGCAAATTCTGGCGGTAAAATTAAAACAAGTCAATTTTTTACGTTTTTTTCAAACTTCAACCTCTTTGAGGCAGCACTTAATATTAATTGGGAATTTTTTTATTATTTTTCCAGTAATCAGCATGACAATACGCAACTTTTGAGTCCTATTAGAAGTTTGTACTCGAAAATTCACTTTTTTCGGCCCACCCTATTATAGAGACCTGTAAGTCAGCAACATTTATCACATAAACAAATCGGCTTGTAAAATTATTCAGTACAGCCGGAGAAATGTGGCAGCGAAAATAATTTTTTTCCCATTGGATGGGAAATTGGAATTTTTTTTCCCATTGGACGCCCATTCCCCCTTAATAATAAAGACACATAATTTCAAAATTGCTTACTTTCAATGGGTTCCCCATTAATGAGCCATTGCAGTTTCGGTTCGGGATAGGCACGGGCATCACAAACAAATTCCACCATCTCCCCCTCGGCAGCATTGGTATTATTGGGGGAAGTTATCCAATACGGTATAGCTGAAAGATAATTTTGTCATCAGTGTTTAAATAAGA
Source organism: Hylyphantes graminicola (assembly GCA_023701765.1). Classification (NCBI taxonomy): domain Eukaryota; kingdom Metazoa; phylum Arthropoda; class Arachnida; order Araneae; family Linyphiidae; genus Hylyphantes; species Hylyphantes graminicola. The sequence continues at coordinate 29,965,805 of CM043120.1, read as the reverse complement.
CAAAGTTTTCATTTCCAATGAACTTTAACTATTGAGTGAGCTTAACAGGTAATAAAATATCAGTAAAAAAAATTTAATAATTTCATGATAATCAATCTGGAACTAACTTAAAAGATTACAACTACAATTTAAACTTTTTAACTTGATTGAATTTTTTTTAAAGGGATTATAACAAGATTAATCCAACTAACTTAAAACTAAATTTTTAATGTACTAACTGTATTTTAACAAATATATGAAAACAAGCACTAATATAAAAATGTTAACTTAAGAAATTCTTAGAAGTATTCTTACCATGAACATCAATAGTCATAGCATGGGTTATGGGAAGTCCAACTCCATTACTACCAACACATTCATAAGTCCCTGCGTCATCGAAATCCACACTTCTAATTTGAAGAGTTTTTCCATAGTTAGTGTACGTATACCTGCTGGAATACATTTCGCTTCTCCGTTTACTCCACTTTATTTCTGGCAACGGCCTAAAAGTAATTTGTTTTAGATTAAAATAAAGATGGAATTAGAAAACTTGATTCAAATATATATGACATATTATAGCTTAACCCTTCAAAATCTTATATTTTTAACACCAATTAAACTAAATAACTTAAATTACCTTTTTCACATATCCTTAATATCACTTAGTACTTTAACATTCCAACCACATCCTGCTGGCGACAAACAGTCGCTTAGATCAATAGTTCCCACAGAAACTTTGCTTAATCATCTTGACTTTACACGAATAATCTTAAATTTGATTGGTCAGAGGAGGAGAGCTGGACAGTGGACATTCCTCGCCATTTTTGTGGATCGTTCCGTCCCACTCTACTGTCTACTCTTCAGGCAACAAATTTATCATAATTACGGATGTCTAGCAGCTAAATAACAGAGACTTAACCAGTCCAAAGTGTCCCTGTCGACTTATTTTACATATATCACACAATGTTCTTTAATATGGGCCAAGTCTTTGGAAATATACTTACGTGCCACCAAAAATACAACTCAGTTGTAGTAATTTCCCTCGAAGTGCCACAATATTTGGGGGTGAAGTGTACTGCTTTACAGGACGATGGCTGGTTTGACCAGAACCTAAATCGATTCAAACAATTTAATATCACTTCAATTCAAAACTAAAAGACCAATAAATATAAGATTTCAAATAAAGCACTTTTGAACTTGTTACACACCAGTCAGTGTTTAAGAAAAAATTTAATTTAGCTCAAATTGTTACCTATGTGAACCTGAAAATGTAAATTTTACACTGATTTGATTTTTTTTCTTAAAGATTCAGATTTGTTTAAGACTGATTTTTAAGCTTAATGTTAATAAAATAATTATTTTTTGAGAATGAAAACAAATGCGTAGCATAAGAGAAGAAAAAAAATTACTAATTTTATATGAGATTTATTACTAATAAGTCTTGACTATTATAAAGGTATTTATTTTCACATGCCACATTTTAACATTATACTGTGTATACTTAAAAGTTAATTTAAAATTAATTCAAATAGTTTTTTAAAATATGTACAAACCTCCTGAGGGAACAACATTTAAGATGATTTTATTTCCAAACTTATATTCATTTCTAGATTTGGATGTAGCACTGCAGGCATACATGGCATCATCAAGGTCATCTTCTATAGTTACATTCGAGAAATGTAAGTCGCCTTCAGGATCCACGGTGATACGAGAGCTAAAACATGAGGATTTTTTCTTTATTAAAATACAGGACACATTTATCACTATTTAGACAAGCAATACAGTGGCAACCTCCTAAATTAACAAAAAAAAAAATCACAATTTATCACCATCCATAACTTGGCAATTTTCCCCCTCATTGAGCAAAAGACAAAGGTGCCTTACGATCAGACACAGGTACATCTTCTGCTGACAGAAGATCAGCCTTTTTATGTAATTGCAATATTCCATTAAGTGTTCACCAGAAACTAGTCGACTGTCCAACTTCCACACTGGACAGGTTCAAACATTTTAAACTCTTCTATCAGTCAAATTTGATCCCCCCTCTCATATCATGGTTAGGTTAGGTTTGAATTATAATCGCACTAAAGCTGCACAAGGGCTATTGGCAACAGGCGTCATATTTATGAACCATAGTAAAGTCCTGAATAGACACTCAACGCAAACGTTTCGGGTGACATCATAAGCAGCGTTAGGACTTTGGAGCATATTTAATGTGCACTCCTTCCACACGGGGTATTATTCATCGGATATTTTTGGCTGTATGGACCCTTTATAGGTCGGCAGTTATTTTGCTGATGCCCGGACCCAAACCCGAGACCTTCCGCATGCTCGGCGAGTGCCTAACCGTCTGCGGATAAAAAAAATATTAGTGACAAACAATTTTACAAACCTGTTGATTGTCTTCAAAGAACCGGTATGAGACTGAATCATCCAAAAGATAGTTGGACGAGGATAGCCAGTTGGAGGATTACAATTCAACGACAGAGGTTCACCTTCATTTGCTGTTTTCTTCTTACCGTCCACATCCAAGAAGGAACTCAACTCTATTTAAAATAGAAGATAATTAAAAACAGTTTAAAAAGAGAAATTATTAAGGCTTAAGTATCGTTATTTTATTTGTCAGAAGATTTTAATTTAACAGAATTTTTTTAAATAAGATTCTGAGGAATTTCTTTGAAAACACTGCATTGCATGTTGATATGTTAGGTAATACAGTACATTAACAAAGTGTTCTCCAAAATCAAATCAATGAAAATTTTATTTAAGAAATATTTGACACATACATATAAATGTTTAAGACAAAACTATTTTACTAAAACACTAAAAAAATGTAAAAATCTAAATCTGAAGGTAGTAGTTGCAATAGAATACAAAAAACAAGTATTCATTTACTTAATGACTTTCCAGTTCCTTGCAGACATGTTACGGTAACCAGGTTCTGAAGGAGCATTCAATAATTTCCCAAAGAAACAAGTTCAAAAGGATAAAAGGAGGGTTGGTCCTCTGGGGAACACAGCATGTCTGTGTGGAGCATTATAGGAAATTTTAACATTGCCCTATTTCATATATAAATATAACTAAACTTCTGTGCGCAACAGCTATTAGAGGGCCAAGGCCTGCCGTGCCCATTTCAGCTTTAATGACCTAGGGCTTTGATTGGGATGATAGTCATATGTCCCAGTAAGGTGGTCAGCCTCAGGCGGAACCCTCAGTGTTTAGTTCCCAAACATGTTTGGTACAGGGTTCGTACTCTATCCATGATAGCGAAATTCAGGAGTTTTTAAGGAGTGCAGCAATGTAAATTCAGGAGGCATTGCCAAATAAATTTGAATAGGTATGTGTTTATTATTGTATTGGTCTAGTGCCTTAGACCTAGAATGAAGGAAACAAGGGGTGTAAATGTTGTGGAAAATTTGAGGCTTCGGTGTAAAAGCCAATTCCGTTTTTGGAGGAAAATCCCCTTTTTTTGCAATTTTCCAAATTTTCGGGATTTTGGCTTCCATTTCAAGACTTTTTCGACCTGTAGACATCCTGATATAGTAAGAGAGAAATCAACTGAGAAAGGAGAAAAATGATTCATGTCAAGTTTTTCAGGAGAGGGGGGGAAATATCAGGTGATGATACATAAATTTCAGGAGTTATAAGGGTCCTCAAAAAATAATAAATAAATTCAGGAGTTTCTCAGGTTAGGTTAGATTTGAATTATTGTCGCACTAGAGCTACACGGGAATTTCTCAGGAATTTCAGGAGGCGTACAAAGACAAAATCTGCTGTGCGAGCATTACAGGACATTTTTAACATTGCACTATTTTATATATATAAATATAGTACAATAATACAATATACCAAAGAAACAAAGTACCTGATTTCCTCAAGAAAACAGCGTTTGACACTGATGTGCCAAATCGATTTTTGGCAAAACACTGGTACAATCCTTCATCGATGTCTTCTGGTTTGGTAAATACCAGTGTGCCTCTTCTGGGCTGCTGACTGATTCGCTTATCATAAGCAACATATTCAAAATCCAGGCCATTTTTCATCCAGCGATACCTGCAAATACATTTGAAACAGTTATGTCTTGTACCTTTGATAGTAATTTTCAACTAAATCCGTTTTGATAATTTTCAACTTAAAAAAACCTTGGTTCACCTTTACTGTACGGCAACTATTGGCGCGATTTTCCGATAAATAGTTTTTTGTGGCAACCTGTCTGACCTGACCGAAACACATAATGGTTAGATAGGGTTGCCGGAAAACATCAGCGTTGTGAAGAGAGCATGACGTCAAAAGTCGCCAGAATACGGACTTCTGGCGCGATTTCGGAAAGTTCGCCAATAGTTACTGTACAGTAAATTTCTACCAAAACCTTACTTAAAATTGTGCTTTCATTAATTAAGCTTTATGAATGAAAAAACATTTAATCAACCACTACTTTAAAAATTAAATGTACTGAAGTGAAAAATTGAGTTTGAAGCACATTAGAAGAAAGTACCAACCTTTAAACAAAACTATAAAAAAAAGCAAATTATTCACCAAAAGAAGTGCAATATATGACAATTGCATCTTTTCATGATAGAATTATTTGCAAAAAAACAATACTAATTTTGATTCCCCTTTCAGCAGTGGTGCCATTATAAATCTTATCAGACTATTGTAGCTTATTTAACAGCCTTTAAACTGCATTTGAACCCTATTTAGTTAAGTTTCAACATTCAATTGGAAACAAAACTAAAGCTGCTAAATAGGTAGAAAAAAAATATTGGAGCTGAAAACTTAGTCATTTTGTTGAAACATTTAATTTAAGGGGTCACAGGAGTCTTAAACATGTGCAAAGAAGATACTACATAGCATAGTTTGATCTCTCTTGTAATTTTTCAACTACTCAATAAATGAGTATAATGTTTTTATATGTAATTCTACAAGATGTATTTATTATAAAACAAGTTTTAAAATTTATGAAACTTTAGCCAAAACTAAAATAAATGATATTAAACATGAAGGTACTTGAACACACTGTGATTAGGCTTGCGCGGCAAATTGTGAGGTCAAAATTGAAAAAATAAATAAGAAAATGACTTTATATTGTACAAATATGTACAGACTAGGACTTATACCTAAATTCTCAGCTCAATTTTAATTAGAAATTATTTTAAGAACTTTTTTCTAAAAAAATTATTAAAAAATTAAAAAATTTTGATTTCAAATTTTTTAAAAAATAATTTCTAATTGAAATTGAGCTGAGAATTTAGGTATAAGTCCTAGTCTGTACATATTTGTACAATATAAAGTCATTTTCTTATTCATTTTTTCAATTTTGACCTCACAATTTGCCGCGCAAGCCTAATCACAGTGTGTTCAAGTACCTTCATGTTTAATATCATTTATTTAAGTTTTGGCTAAAGTTTCATAAATTTTAAAACTTGTTTTATAATTAATAAATCATGTAGAATTACATATAAAAAAATTATACTTATACATTCAGTAGTTCAAAAATGACATGAAAGATCAAACTATGTTTTGTAGTACCTTCTTTGCACATTTTTAAGACTCCTGTGACCCCTTAAAGTTCTTTTACTTATTTTTGGTCTTTAAATAACACAAATTTTGTTGTATGACAATTGAAACCAAAATTTACTCTCATAAATATCAGTAAGCTAGTCAGACACCCTGCAATTTGCAGGACAAACCTTCATTTCATGACTTTACAAGCTTAAGGTTATAATATTTTATCCTATATGCAAAACTCGGAAAGTGATAAAATGACCGGTGTCAATGTGACACAATATGCTTTATACTAAATTTTCAAGCTCGCTTAAAGTCCAAAGTGAATGGACCGGCCATTATATCATAGCTTTACCCCAAACTTTTTCCCATTTGGGAAAATTTTACTTTCCTTGCAAACAAGCCATACTACAAAACTATGTTGAGCTCAGTTATTTAAAGCTGTGACAAGTCATTTTTTCAGAAATTCTAAAGAATAATGCTGAGAAAATATCTTACGATGTATTTTTACTAGGGATACACCGAATATTCGGTTAGGCCAAACAGCTTTACTATTCAGCCAAATAGTGAAATAATTTTTTTTTTACTTTCTTCATGTTATCTTTTAAAACATCAAAGAATTCCCAAACAAGACTTGTTTTCTTTTTTGAAAGACTCAAATACTTAAGTTTTTGTTATTTATAGTAGTGTTAAATCAAGCTCTACTCATGTGCATCCCTAATTTTTCCCAGTAAAAGTTTTTGCAGCATGCATAGGTGTTTTAATGGCAACTGAAGCACCTATTTTACACTATTGTCAGGCCATAGATGGGTAGGCTTTATAATAAGAGAAAAAAAAATCATTTTGGAAGCATAATCCTGCACTTGCGTTTGGAAGAGAAAAAAATTACCAGCTTATTCATAGGTAAATACTTCATTTAAAAAAACATAACTTACTCTGGCTCAGGATTTCCTTGAGCTTCACATTCTAACATAAATGGGTTGTCTTTTTCATCTTGAGTTTGAGCTACCTGATATAATTGTTCATGCGGAGGCTGCTTAATTATAGTTGGAGGGAATTGTACAACTGGTGGCTCCGCGCATTTTACCAGAACGAAGCACGAACCGCAAAGAAAACAAAGGAATACTATGTTTTTCAACATGATAAAAACATTAAACAACGAAAATAATTCATCAACAAAAAATAAATACCCACAATACAAAATTAAAATACTTTTTTCACACGGAATAATTAGTAAACAAACACATATTCAATGTTTGACCGCCGTAGCCCATCCCATATGTGTTGTTGCCAAATTGTTTCAAGTAATTATTTGACTTTGATTGGATACTTTCATCTGACGTCTTACATCTCAGATTCAGACTCTTCTGCTACCTTTGCGTCGATTTATGTTTTTTTTTATCGTGTTAAGTTAGAAAAAGGTTAAAGATTTTTTTATGTTATGCAAAAAAACAAGTGTTAAAAAAAGCTAAACATTAGATTTACATGATATTTTTACACGTTACAAAATGTTATTTTGAAACTGTTCATAAATATCTAGAACATGTCCTGGATTTGATGGACTGTTCTTACGACATATTTTAATAATACAGGATTTTTTTTAACTAATATCCGTATAAACCTTTTTGTATGAAGAATTAACAAGCAAAATAAGGATTAGTGGTTGTTGCCAATATTATCTTGCACAAACAATAAACTCTTAGTCGCCTTTTACCTTTTACCTGGTTCCGTTTTTCCTGAAATTTTATTTTTTAGGTTTACTTATGACTTTTGATGCAGAGGTGTTATAGGTAAAAGAACAAAATCTTATATTGTTGCTACCTGCTACAATATTTCTTAACTTTTTGGCAGGATTTTATGTTAAAATATTTTGCGCGCATCTTATGCGAAAATCTCGTGATTATAAATTATTAAAACATTCAGAAGCTATCTTGGGGAGTCATCAAATCTATAGCCCTCTATTCTCTCTGACTTAAGTAGCGACAGTGTTTTCCACGGCGCTTTTTGCCGCTTCGTTTCTCTATTGAACGTCCAAAGTCATGTTAGAAAGATGCGACATCTTGGTGCTTCGGGGAATTAGGTAGTCGGCGGGGTGTTTTGAATGGAGATTTATTTCGGAATTGCGGTCTTGTGAGTGTCATAATTTTTGTTTCAGCGAAAACTATGTTTAGATAATTTTTTACCAAGATAGTTTTAGATAGATGAAAGATTATTTCACACGAAAATGCCGACTTGTTGAGCTTTTGGATGCGTAAACAGTTCAAAAAAAGGATTTAAATTTTATCGCTTACCAATCGGAAAACAAAATGAAAAACTAAGGAAACTTTGTTTATCTGTACAAATAATTTATCTAATACTAATTGTATAACGGCAAAACAATCATTTTCAAAACTGAAAGAATTTTTAAAAAGATATTAATCACTTAGTTTAGTTTCTGAAGAAGGATACAGCATTTTACTTCATTTAGAAAATCTTTTCAGATCAAATGAAGAGCAAATCCAATCAATCATGCAGATCAAACAAAGGGCAAATACATGCAAAATTGAATTTAAAAACTTTACAAAATCTTCTAATAATATCTGTAATAAAGCATTTCAAAGATTTCCCTCAATGTTGCGAATTGATCACTAAAATCTATAATAATAAAAATGAAGTTTTGTATGTATGTATATGTGTGTGTGTCTTACAGATTCAAAAACTAGACATTTGTTTGACTCGTAACTTGGCACAAATGCGTATTTCATACTTAAGTTACGAATAGGGAACTTTCAGCGCTCAAAATGTTCTATTTTTAGAGAAAATTCGAATTTTCTGAAAAAACTACACCACTTTGGCTCAAATCCGATCATTTTTTTACTTTCCAGATGCCATCTGCTGAAAAAAAAACTTTCAACGAAAATAAATAAAATTGAAAATGTTTATTTCTGTGTTGCCATTACTTTCAGAAACTAAATTCATCATTTGAAAATAATTGATATGTTTCAAGTGACGTATTTTTTACCAGTCTTATTCGAGGATTTATTGTGGGTTTAGTTGATGATTTCTTCATTGATGGTTCTGTTGATTACAAATATGCATATTCAGGCTATAAATGTGTAGTTAACCTATAAGTTGGCTACACATAGCTAAGGCTAGGCTTTATTTATTCATAAGATAATTTAATATTGCATGTGCCCTAAATATTTGTTACAGGAGAATGTCTGTTTAGAAATTTATCATTAATAGTATTAGAATGTGGCTTTAATTTGAATTTAGTTTTGAAGAAACATGTAAGTAAAATGTATGTATTTTAAACAGGATAATAGTGGCCCTCCCACAACCCCCTAAAACAAATCGTTTTTAAGTATTGAATATTAATTATCCATGGTTAGAATGTATCATTTGGGGAGTTTAAGAAATTCATTGTTCTTGTTAAAAAATTATTACTCCGGATTAAAGAAATGCAGTTAATGCTAAATTTACAAGGCAATCTATCATTTTGGCTGCTAAACTCGGATCCATTTAAGAATCGAAGGTTTGATATTTTAATTCCTAATAAATAAAAAATCAGTCAAAAAGTCCTTTTTTTTTTGCTTTAAAAGAATTAAGTTTCATGAATTTAATTCGTTAAAGATATATTTAATAGTCTTTAAACAATTTTTAAAGAAAAGAAAGAATGCGAAGTACAAGGAGAAAAACGAAGCGAAGTCCGTTTCCCCCACTGGAGAAAGTTACGTTAAGCACCAAGATGGCGGAAGATTGAAGAAGACGAGGGCTTTAAGGGGGTTCAATACCCAAAAATCGGTGAAAAAATCAAAACAAAAATTATTGGCTTAAAATACTATTAAAACCTTTATTAATATGTCACAAAGTATCAAGACGATTGGAAAAATATTTTTGACATTAAAAGCCATTTTAATGTCATGGCTTCGTAAGGAAATGGGTTAACAATAAAAACTTTAAATGCGTTTTTCTCAGAACTTGATTTTTTGAACTTCGATGTACCTTTTCTCAAAAACTATGCTATGTTTTCTCGTAAACTTTTTTTATATGATGTAATACATAGTATAGATTAATCAGAGGTTATAAATTTTAATAAAACTAAAGTGTAATAAAATTTATAGGGCAAAAAAAGTGAAAAATTTCATGATTTTCTGGGTACTTTAAAATTTATTTTATTAAAAAAAATCTAACAGTTATTTAGAAAAAACTTTTAACCTCAGATTAATATCTAAGGTTGGTATAACACACACAGAAAATTTTAAGATGATCTGATCAGTAGTTATTGTGAAAAGGTACATTGCAATTGGCCAATTTAACATTACCGATACACAACATACTGAACCCCCTTAATCAAATCATCATAACATAGCTTCATATGTTTTACAAATCTATATGTATGAGTTTTTCACTTATATATAAGATGCACGCAATTAACTGTTTGGAATAAAATATGCTATAAAAAATTTTGAAATATTGCTCACTTGCGAAGAAAATTAGCATACTTTTCATATTTAACAGCATTAATCTGCATATAATTTATTTTTTAAAAAATTTTGTGCGAAACTTTATCCGAAATATGTTTCCTACAGTTTGTCAAATGACTGGAAAAATTTGCTGATTTTATATTTTACAAAATAAGGGTTTAATGAACAAAATATTACGGAGTGCTATTTTCTTTAGATGATTATATCTCTTAAAATATTTCATGTAAATGTTAATACATGTTATAAGTCTTTTAACGAATTTTTGCTTTCGTTTAGGTAAACATATTTTTGTTTTTAAAAGTACTAATATTTTTATTTATAAGTTAGGTCAGAATGTTTTGTTCCATTCTTTCAATGGGTTAATAAATGTGGATCAAGCTAGCTTGGAAAGTAAACAATGATAGTTTCACATCTATCGAACCAACACCGAGATATCTACTTCAGTGCACCACATCATCCGTGATTTTGTGAGCTGAAATTGGTACGTAATGCATTTGAACTTTCATAAGCTGTTGCGCCACTGAATTTAGTTTTCGAAGGATATTTTATAGGAAGAGGTCAAAATGGTATGTTGCTATAATATCGCATCCTGTGATCATAAATAATAATTAGTCATGAAGTTTATGTGTATTGCAGTGTGACAGGACAAAGAATATTCTTTTAAGTTTGTATTACTTTTATGTATATTTTTGCTACATAATAACGATTAATTAATTTAAGTAATAATAATAAATTAGCTGAATAAATAAGACACATGATACAGTAACCATCCCAGATATTTTTAAAATATATTTCAAAACAGATAATAGTACAATGCGTGCAATGATATTTAAGATTTTTGGAAAAGGGAACAGTTTTATCACACACACAACACACATATCAGAACACACATATTTTGCATTATTTATATATTTTGATCGGTATTAAAGAAAAAAAGTTTTTACTAAATATGATGTCTAAACTTCTAGTAAAAAGTTATTTGAAAAATAAAACTGGCAAAGTCATTTCATATTCTGTCTAATATTTTTAAATTGGCGGTCAAGGGGTCATAGGAGTCTTAAAAATGTGCAAAAGGTACTACAAAACATAGTTTGATCTTTCATGTCATTTTTGAACTACTCAATGTATAAGTATAATTTTTTTATTTGTAATTCTACAAGATTTATTTATTATAAAACAAGTTTTAAAATTTATGAAACTTTGGCCAAAACTAAAATAAAGGATATTAAACACGAAGCTATTTGAACACATTGTGATTAGGCTTGCGCGGCAAATTGTGAGGTCAAAATTGAAAAAATGACCAAGAAAATGACTTTATATTGTACAAATATGTACAAACAAAGACTTATACCCAAATTCTCAGCTCAATTTTCATTAGAAATTATTTTAAGAACTTTTTTCTAAAAAAAATAATAAAAATTTAAAAATTTTGATTTTAAATTTTTTCAATTTCAATTTTAATTTCTAATTAAAATTGAGCTGAGAATTTAGGTATAAGTCTTTGTTTGTACATATTTGTACAATATAAAGTCATTTTCTTGGTCATTTTTTCAATTTTGACCTCACAATTTGCCGCGCAAGCCTAATCACAATGTGTTAAAATAGCTTTATGTTTAATATAATTTATTTTAGTTTTGGCTAAAGTTTCATAAATTTTAAAATTTGTTTTATAATAAATAAATCCTGTAGAATTACGTATAAAAAAATTATACTCATTTATTGAGTAGTTAAAAATGACATGTCAGATCAAACTATGCTTTGTAGTATCTTCTTTGCACATTTTTAAGACTCCTGTGACCCCTTAAGGTGTCCGATCACCTTTTTTCAGCAAAAATCGACTTAAATATATATTGTACATTTGAATATAAAATAAACGTTTATCTTTCTAAAACTGTTTCATTTTATTTTTTAGCTTTAATAGAGCCGAAGTCATATCCTTTCAATGGAATTTCTGAGATTTTTAGTTTACGCAAAACATAAAAACTGAATTTCTTTATTATCAATTCCTTCTGAATTTTACCGTAGTTTTATAACAGTATAAAGAAGGTTTTGAACTAGAATCGTGTAAAACTATTGAGAATTCGATATTTTAAAACTATTTATATGCTTGTTACTATCTATTTCTATGTGTTTTCGATATATAATACTACAAACTTTTTGCCTATAAATACATTTTGGGCCCTGATATCTTAATGATTTTAGTTCATGAACCATATTAATGCTTGTAAAGCATATTTCAATTTAAACGATGTAAAAAAAAATAATAATTTGTATTGATATCATGTTTTGCGCAAACGTGATTTTTGAAGCATATTTTACTATAATTTTCCACAAATTCTTTAAAAATATTTTTTATAATTGCGTGAAAAAAAGCCGACTTTTACATTATAATTTCAATATCAGACGCGTGCACAAAGCTGGACTTTTTGAAACAGTGAAAAAAAGTACTTTTTTTCACCCAAAAGCAGTGAAAAAAAGACTTTGTCGCACTCTTTTTATAAGATGCCAACATTTCAAGTAAAATTTCGATTTAATAATACTCATAAAATCCAAAGATTTATCAATCTGCTGTATTTGAAAATATTATGCGCGTGAATTATTTTTGAATCAATGAATTTTTTTTCTCACGATGGGAATATTTCTTAAGTCACGCCCTTCGAACTGCGAGTTCATTGGTTGCTTTCTTTGACAAAATGTTGAAACACGCCTATTGGTTTTTTATAGCGTCACGCGCTCCGAACTGCGAGATCATTGGTTGTTTTCCTTGACATCTCTTAGTCTATTTTAGTCTAATTAGCACGTGAATTATTATTGAACCAATGAGATTTGATTTTTTTCACGCAATTATAAAAAATAGTGTATGCAACACGTGCGAAAAGTAAACTTTTTAAAACACGTGTCTTTATTTCACTCGCTCGTACCTCGCTCGTGAAATAAAATCCACTAGTTTTAAAAAGTGATACTTTTCACACTTGTTGCATAAATAACTATTTTTTATGATTTACTTTCTTAAAACCTTTTTTTATATTCATAACATAAGTAATAATAAAATCGCTCAAAGTCATGGTTGGAATAGAATTTTCAAAAACTTGCTGTCAAGGGTAATCGTCCATCTTCAAATTAAATCTTCATTCCTTCTACAATAATTTTGATACATTAAAAAAAAACATCAAACGAAATTCAACAGCACCACTACCCTTTTGTGACGTCTTGGGCTACCTGGGTTAGTGTTGTAAGACATTCTAGAACAACCATAAGAGTTCCCAAAAGCCACCCGACTCCCAAAACAAAGAAAGCGTCTTGAAAATCTGAAAGTAAAAATGGTCTGACTCTTGAAACCGGATCTACTTTTGGGAGATCAAAAGAAGATAGAGTTTCCATTCTTCGAACGTAGCTTTCATAAAGTCCCGCTTGAACAATTCGATTGACGTAGCTCTGTAAAATGTCTACGCAACAAAATTCTTTTTTAACTGCTAGTCCAATGTTTAAAACCGCAATCGTGTCACTTGATATTAATTTCGTTGTATAAGGTTCAGAGCCATAACTGAATTGTAGCACTGTCTTAGGGCCAACAATTGCAGAGTTAGAATCGAATTCTTGTGGATGTTTTCCATTCACCTTTTTGACGTACCAACTGTTTTTGACAATGTTTTCGGACACCGTCTTTAAAACCGAATTGTGCGAAAGTATTTCCAGTGCCACGGATCCTTTCGCACACAAAACTTTGAAGTCACCTCTGGAAGCTCTCTTGGCAAGTTCTTCTATGGTTCTTATGCCATTTGTACCAGTTGGTTTTGTCAGGAACGATAAAAGAACAGCACAGTAGCAGAAAGTCAAGAACCTGGTTGCGATTATCCAACTCATCCTAACCACATTCACTGCAGAAGATGTTCTTGGAGCAGAATCCTGTTGTAGAACTATACCTAAATTCTGCAGCAATATGGCAACGAAAGAAACCCTCTTCTTCGAAATCAACCACATGGTTATTGATGTGAGGAAATAAGCAACAAAACAGCCAACCCAAAGCTCATGTTCGAAAGGGGTTTGGAATGCTCCGGCCACGACAATAGTTTTCGGTTTGTTGGTCACAAATACGTACTCGAACACCGTGTATGGAACCAAATTGAAGCTTTCGAATCTTTCTTTGGTCATCGATATCCCTGTTACTGCCATGTCGACCTGGTCTCTTTCCAGCATTCCAAGAATGCCCGTCCAGCTTCCATTTCTTCTAACTCCCCATTCTCCGTCTTTAGGCGTGTAGAGCTCATATTCAAACCCCATAAATTTCGACAGATCTTTGATGAGGAATACATCTGCTCCATCAATTAGTTCCACCGAGTTGCCGTTATTAATTTTCATGTTTACGAAATTGTGCATTTGTTTCACTGCAATCTTGAGAACTTTAGGAAACGTTCCATCAGCACGCGGCACCATTTCTGATTTTTAGATTTATGAAATAAAGCATAAGCTGCAATCCTGAGAACTTCAGTGAACACTTTATGCGGGAAATTGAAATGGAAAATGAAGCACATTGATATTTTTTTCCTTAAAAATATTCCCCTTTTTCTCTCATCTGTTAATGTATATTTTAAGCAGTCCTACCATAAAGTATGTTTGTTCTGAACAAGATAAAAAAAAAATGAGCCAAACATTTTATTGTAAAACAGCCAAAACATCTCATATATTATGCACTGCGTATTTCACAAATATTCTTACAAAAGCTACGGGTATTTCCAAATCAGTTAAATAAGTACCATTTTTGTATGCCTTGTTCATAATTACTGCTTGCGTATATGTATATGCCTTAGATGATGTTAACAATAAAACCTTCGACAATGCAACATGCACAAAAGAATATCAATAATACACTATTGGAAATTTAGAAAATTATGTTACCCCCCCCCCCCCCCAAAAAAAAAAGAAGCGTTTTGTGTAATTACTAACTTACTGATGTTTGTTGCAAGCATATGTTGCCAATATTATGTATATTATTCATTTGTTGAATTTTACACTGCATTTATTTCAAAAGGCTGAAGTACAGTAACTCGTGCAGGGGACACATTAGTAAAGAACATACAATTCTACAGTTTGTTCTGTGTTTTGTTTTTTGCTATTTATATTTCAAACGAAATATATACATTAAGCAGGTGTCCAATATCCCATAATTTTCTCTCTCATGCTAAAATTGAATGAACTCGGGGCGAACATGGTCTTAATTACGGATTTAACATATATGAAATCAATGGTGTTTAAATATTATATTTTAATTAGATATTATGTCAGAAGAAAGCTTAGATATTTTATCATTAACTAACTTCATCTATATTTATTTTAAAGTTTTAAAGATATTTGTTTCTTGTTGCACTTGTAAATTATTTTGCAAAGATTATAGAGCTTTTGTATTGGGGGAGAAACTATTGACAAAATAAGTGAGGGTATTCCGTAAAAAAAATAGTTACAAACAATTCCGTTGGGTGAAGTTGGGGGCTATTGCTGTGTTTCCAAGCATAAAATTTTCATAAAAGTAATTATAAACAAAGTATTTTTTTTTATCTCTATAATATTATATTGATTTTGAATTCAGGAACCAGATATAATAACATTTTGCATCAAATGTTTTCGTTCTAATATCGTTTTTATATACCAGGATTTCAATAACGGCTACTAAAGGAATAGTTATTTCCCATAATAGTTTCGCTATGCAGAAGGCCGCCAGTTTAAATATGAATGCAGTATCATAAATATCTTAAATATGCCATCATTATTTATCGAAAATCAATATACAAAGCATAATACACTTGTCAATACAACGAAAGCTATTTGAGGTACTTTGCGTGTCGGTCTTGACAACCCGGTTTGATAAACCAAGTTCAAAGGCTCTAAACGGGGAACGCCCGGAAATATCAATTAGTAGGAATCCATTAGTTTCCTAAATAAAAATTCATTAAATTTTTGCTTAAAAAGCAAAAAATAAACAGAAATCCATGCTCGTTTGAATGAAAGTAATGTGTATAATTGCGGTTATAAATAACTTTTCTCAATGTCATGTTATCTCAATGTCAATATTAATTTTTGAAAATAACGCGTAAAGAATTGGAACCTATAATTGTTCTCCTTAATATTTTCTACTACAGTTTAACCGGTTAGTTAACCAGTTTAACTGCAGTTTTGAATTAATTATAATATAATTTATTTGACAATATTTGTAACATATAATGTATAACAATTTACTTTGTAAATTCTATAAACTTTCGATGATATGCTGCATATAAGATTAAATTGGTCAGAAAAAGCTCTTTCCAATTCTTCTCTGCAACAAGAACCTTTAATAGTTTCTACTACAGTTTAACCAGTTAATTAACCGGTTTAACTGCAGTTTTGAACTAATTATAATACAATTTAGTTGACAATATTTGTAACATATAATGCATAATAATTTACCTTTGTAAATTCTATAAACTTTCAATGATATGCTGCAGATAAGATTAAATTGGTCAGAAAAAGCTATTTTTAATTCTTCCCTGCAACAAGAAGCTTATGAAGGAAAAACAACTTTTACAGAGCACTTTTTAAGGAAAAACAAAACAAAAAAAGAAATGTTTATTTTTATATTACTGTTTTTATTATATTTTATGATTATATTTTTTTAAGTTAAACTAAAATGAACCCATGTAACAATAACCCACAACATATAATAAAGGTAAAGTGTATAAAAGTAGCTTAAAATATAAATCTTCAAAGCCAAATCACAAGCTAGTAAAGCTTCGATTAATAAGAATATGCTATGTAGAGAAAAGTAAGGATGCGTTGTTTGATCGCTATTATAGTCCTTCCGATTTCAACGCAAGCTTCGAAAGCACTTTCTCTCCCTACCACCTCGTGTGGTTTCACAGGAAACAGCATGAGTGTCGCTGTCTGCTCATTTTAACCCTCTCAGTCTCAATGAAAATTTGGCATCATCATTTAAGAATTTTTTTTCTGATCGTCTATAGCCATTTATGACATCAAAAATCACATCATTCGATTCTTCAAGCTTTTTCTATTAGAAAATATTTTCATTAATTCCAATAGATGTCAGCAATATTATTTTTTAAATTATGATCAGAAACATAATGATGGCCTCACTAAGACTCTGAAAGGGTTAATATTTATAATCAAGAGTTATCAAATAATTTACTGATTTTGTAATTATACCAATTTATACATGTCTCCATCTTTTACATGATTGACTTAAGATACAAAATGTGTTCATTAAAAAGGAGGGAAGGGTCTAAATTTAATTTTTGACGAGTACATTCTTTTTATAAAAATGTTTTCATTTGAAGAGTTCAATGGAAGAACCCCTTCATCTACCGGGAATCCGTCTGCCTCAAGTCTGCTTTGCGAAGATAGAGTGTCACTATCAGATAGGTTTATTATATATGAAGAGTACAAGGGAAAAACCACTTGATTTCGTAGAAGGCTTTCCTCAATAGGATTCTTTGGCAATGATAGAAATCGCCTAAACTGGTAAAAAGAAACCAGTTACTCGTTTTTTTCTTTCGCGGCAACCCTGATTCACGCCAGAGATCAGTGGACAAGAGTAACACGTTTGTACCGCGAATGAAGTACCAAAAGAAAAACCAGTTTCCTGTCGCCAATGTCCGCCAAGCAGACACTTAGGTAAGACTCCTAAAAAATGCTCCTCCTTCCCGTGTACTCTTCATCTATGATCGAGATTCACGCCAGACATTAGTCTGACGTTTAAACCGCGGAAGAAGAATTGAGGGAGAAACCGCTTTCCGATCGCCAAGCAGACCTCAATAAGGACAGATTCCTAGTTAATGAAGGTTTTTTATTTGTCTTTATTTAAAAGGTGTTGGGTTGTCCAGCTAGTGTTGATGTCGCTTGTTGTTCGTTGGCCTCTTTCATCCAGTCTTCCATGTAGTAGCCCTCCAAGTCCCCTCCATACTGAACGGGCAGACAATGCTTGGGGAAGTAGTTCAGGAGATCTTCGGGAGAAGAGTGTACGATTATCTGAATAATATAAAGTAGATTTGTTAAAATAAAATATTTTGAAAGATATGAACTAAAACATTTCCGGGTAGAAATAGATGATGCAAGGTAGGTTAGGTTTGAATTATCGTCGCTCTAGAGCTACACGAGGGCTATTGGCGACGGGCGTCGTATTTTAGAACCACAGTCAGGTGACGAGCCGACATCTGAATAGGCACCAACGCTACCGTTAAGGGCGACATCGTACGCAGCGTTAGAACTTTGAAGGATATTTAACGTGCACTCCCTTACACGGGGTATTATTTGTTGGACATTTTTGGCTGCACGGGCTGTTTATAGGTCGGCAGGTATTTTAGCGATGCCCGGACCCGAACCTGGGACCTTCCGCATGCTAAGCGAGTGCTTAACCGACTGGGGTCCCCAGACCTTTGATGATGCAAGGTAAAATCGCCATGGTATAATATCCTGGCGTTGAATTCAATGTCAATGCCACGTAGAAGTATAGACTGCGACGCATGCAAAAACTTTACCCGAATCAAGTATAGTGGTAAGGTTAAATGAAGTGCGAAAACACTTGCTGCTCTATGTTTAAACTGCACAAAAAGATATACACATACAGGGTGGTTATAAAATAACGCTCGCTGTTCGGAGTGGTCTGTAGCTTGAATGCATAATCCAAAATGCATAAAAAATTGAGACACTTACAAATCAAGAAGTGGAGAAAAGAATGGAATCATTAAAAAAAATAGAATCACAAAAAAGAATAATCATAAAAAACAAACTCGTCTCTTGACCAAGGTTCTAATTACGAGGCGTAGTCAATTATGGCCAATTTCGGCCAACACAGCTAATTACGCCTCGTAATTTAGAACCCTGGTCAAGAGACGAGCGTCTTTTTTCGAAAAAGATTGGAATCATAAAAAAGAAACTCGTCTCTTGACCAAGGTTCTAAATTACGAGGATTAGCCAAGTATGACTAATTACGGCCAAAACATCCAATTACGCCTCGTAATTTAGAACCCTGGTCAAGTGAAGAGTTTGTTTTTTATGATTCCATTCTTTTTCCCCCTTCTTGATTAGTAAGTGTCTCAAAGTTTTTTGCATTTAGATTATTCGTTAAAGCTACAGACCACTCCGAATAGCGAGTGTTATTTTATAACCACCGTGTATATCTTTCAAGCAACATAATAGTGAGGGAGTGAATAAGTTTCAAAACTATTGAAATAGTCGAAATTCAATCATTTTTGTTAGTTTGTCAGATTAACGGGAACTATTGGTGAAAGGCAAAGGACTCGCAATTTTGAAGTTACATGGATGATACCTTTGCTGGACTCCAACGCAATCATGACATCAAATTCGGTGGCAAAAGATATTAAACCTTGTTGATTTTAGCGTGCACTTTACCCGGAAATTTTTTTGTTTGTTTTTACTATTTTATACCATAAATGTAATTCCATAATAAAGTGTCACTTACTCTCTTTTTCATTTTTTCCGACATAAACGGCTTTAATAATGTCCACGTAGCTTGCCATATTGCGCCCTCGTTTACAAAATGAATTTCTCTGTTACGAGCTGGAGTACAAGCCTACAAAGCGCAAAAAGAGTAAAAAACAGTACATAGAAGCAAAGTAATACCTATAAAACACGGTTACGATATTTATTTAGAGGGTGTAAATAAAAGTCAAAAATCTTTTTGCATCCCCGTTTTTTTTAATGCATTAACAATACAGATAAAAGTTCAGAGTTAAAATTAACTCTGAACTTTTATCTGTATTTTTGGTGCATTTTAATTACTTTACTTTTGTGGAGGGATCTACGGTAAGGTGACGAAATTTGAATAACTTCCCAACAATAAGAGATGGTAGAAAGTTAGTAAATTTTTAAAACTAGGATGAGCAATTGCAAAGTTAATAGCAAATGATTCTAGTGTAAAATGTTTTGCAAATAGTCCATAGAAAAAATGTGTTTCAATACTGCTCTGTTTTAAAGACTTTACGGGGCAAGAAAAACTGTGTTACTACGTCGATTTGATTTTACTTTTTCATAGATTTACGATAAATCACAACCAGTAAACCAGAAGGAAAATATATATATATTTTTTAAATCATACGGTTCTTCGATTTCATTTTTTTCCTCTTTGCCTTATAATTTGCTTTTTAATTTCATAATGTAAGTTTTCTTCATTTTGGAGAGTTGAATATTGCTCTTAAGTGAGAAGTTTTCTTAAGTTTTTAGTCACTGAGTCTGTTAATGATAGTGCAGGGCACAATACTATGTAATATGAAGAGTACAAGGGAAAAACCGCTTGATTTCGTAGAAGGCTTTCCTCAATAGGCCTCTTTGGCGATGATAGCGAGAAATCACCTAAACTGGTGTAAACAAACCGGTTACTCGCTTTGTTTTTTCTTTCGCGGAAACCTTGATTCAAGCCAGAGATCAGTGAACACGAGTCACACGTTTGTACCGCGAATGAAGAACCGAAAGAAAAACCGGTTTCCTGTCGCCAATGTCCACCAAGCAGACACAACTACGTTAAGACTCCTTATAAATCGAGCAGTTCTTCCCGTGTACTCTTCATATTGTGATACGAGGAAACTTTACCACAAATGACTTGTATGCCAAATACAGGGACTTTGGCGGTGTGTGTCGAAGCTGTGTGAAATTGGACCCTTTCCAGTCCACGATCATCTTGAATCCGTTGATTTGCGCCAAAGGGTTGCGCAGAGCTTGGTGGTACATGATGATTCCTATTCGGTTCAGGTCTTCAACTGTGATACCACTCGGAGACCACTTGCCTGGAATGATGCAGAAATGATTAAAATTGAAATGGTATGGGTAAGGACAGGCCGGGTTCTAAAGTAGGAACTTACAAAACTGGGTTTTATAGGTACTGTTATTAAAGTTCCTAAATTATTTTTCATCGTTATTAATGGATTATCTCCAACATGATAAATAAAAATTGAACCTTAAACCATACATCCCCATTGTCTCTCCTTTTGACTCAGACATTTCGATTCACTTGCGAATCAATTTTCACTCTAAGACGGAGAATCAAAGTGAAAGAACGTGATACATTACATACTATCCCTCTGAGGGATATAGATATGTAAATCCGTCACCTGACTGGACAGGTTTTCCTGCAACACAATAATTTTTAAATTTAATTGAAGAGCTTATTGGAAGAACGTGCTAAGTGACAAAAAAGTGACAACGAGAAAATTAGCTTTCAAGTTTTTAGTTTGAACTCAGAACTGTTGAAAACAGTACTTGTAAAACGTAAAAAAAACATACTAAACTTAAAGTTTATGATAAAGGTGGAACTTGTTATCATTAAAAAAGTTAGTAATATATTCATTGACACAAAAATCTCAAGTTTTTCGAAAATGTCACTTAACGCGTTCTTCCACTAAGCTCTTCAATTATGTAATTAAATGTTACAATGTTAAGCATAGAGGAGAAATTTATTATCATCTACTTCCAAAATCTTTTATTTTATAAAACATTACATTTTCAGTTAAAATTTTAAATTTAAACGTCATATAGTGAAAACAAATTTACACTTTAGCCAATTTGTTTATCCCTCAGAGAGGGCTGCATACCATATATTCAACACGTCTTTTTTTAAATGTAATACAAGTAAATCAACTCGTACTTACTATAATCGAAGAGCGTGATTGTGCATCCTTCTCTGCATCTAAATGGCAATGGAGTGCAGAATTGATAGTCAATTGACTTTGTAATGTTCTCTACACTCTTAAAAATATTTTCATTCTGTTTTCGAAACTTGATAAAGGACTGAAGACGTTTAAAGGACTTGGGAACGTTGTACTTGCTTTGTCGTAGAAACTGCCGAAGGAAGTCATCGAGGAAATTGACGTCTTTGGTGTCATTATCACCTATAAAAAATAGGTATAGAAAGGAACTTCAATATAGTCCAACCGACCTTAAGTTTGCAGTATACAAATGTTCTACGAGAAAAAGGGTAAATTGTTCTCATTTTTGAGTGCGAGAATCGAATACAAAAAGGTATTTCACATTCAATAAACAAATTTATTTGTTATTTAAAGACTAAATTTATTATTTTTATTAGTTTAGTTTCAGTTAGAGCGTTATTTTAATTACTTTTTCCTTCGATTTTGACGTAACAGGGCGTACGAATATCGGGGTCAAATTATCATTCAATCGGAGCAGGCGAAGCTTCGGCGCCAGTCGCGTTGTTTACGCGAATTCCTCCGCGTAGTACATTTCTCTGCTTGCAAACTTAAGGTCGGTTTTGGTATAGTTATAAAATGTTTTAGTTTTGTATTGTCAACAACCTCGATGTATAGAAGGGGATGTCGGAGTTTCGGGTATTGGAAAAAATGCATGTATTGCATATTTCATATAGTCAGTAAATTCCAAAAAGTTTTGTTTGCTTACATAGATAAATAAGGAATTTATGAGCCTATTAACCACAAGACCAGTTTGTTAAGTTTTTTTTAAATATTTATAAATTCTAATATATTTTGGATAAATGTCAATACTTAGCAAAAATTTGAAGAGTACAGGGGCACAAACGTGTGATTCGTATCCATTGATCTCTGGCGTGAATCCGGATTGCCGCGAAAGAAAAACAAAGCGAGTAACCGGTTTCTTTACACCTGTTTAGGCGATTTCTCGCTATCATCCCCAAAGAGGCTATTAAGGAAAGCCTTCTACAAAATAAAGCGGTTCTTCCCCGTACTCTTTATTTATATGAATACTTCCTTAGAAGTAATAATCTTTTTATAGATTTTTACTATCAAAAGGTGGTTCAAAACGACTTTAGTCCCATTCTGTGTACCTCCTAATTGCAATCGACAAGTTTTTTTATGTACGTATGTTATTACATTAAACTAAGTTTTGTGCGTGTTACACATCATCAACAGCAAATCACATAATTTAGCAATAGAGAAGTATTAAAAATTTAGAAAAAATAATTTAAAGATAATTTAGGAGTTAATTGTTAAAAGCGAAAACCGAAATAGTTAAAACCAACAAACATAATTATGCAATATTGGTAAATATTATTGAGGCTATTAGCGGGGCAAAATTTCATCATTAGTTGGTTTTCTATAATTGTTTATTTTTATAAAATATGACTTTTAAGAAATCAAAATGAGTATTATAAAACTTGTTACTTTCATTTCCTTCAAAGATATTAAAACAAATTAAAGTCTTTTATGATTTTAATCTTTTCTGATCTAAAAAAAAAGAAAATTACAGTTTTACTATTATTAAAACGTGTCTTCGCAAATATTTTTGGGTTAAAACTAGCATTAACTCGGGAGATAAAGTATTATATGGTAAGTAATAAAACTCGTTTAAACTGAAAGGTTTAGTTAAAGCTAGTTTTAACTAAAGGTAATTAGCCATAAAACTAGCTTTTTGCTTGAAAATTCCTTGGTCTTATGTGATTTCGTGTTTTTGAGGTAATATAATATTCTATATTGAAGTAATATTATATACTAGTATATCTTACTTTCGGCTTGGATTTTAAGTTCTCTCAGTAATCGATCCTTATTTTCAGGGGTTTCATTGAGTTCCCTTTCAGCTTTATCTAGAAATTCGCCGGGCAAATAGTCTATACTTAAAGGATAGGTTAAATCAGGGTCCAGATTTTCGAATTCTTCAGTCATTTTGCACTATCTGAAAAATAGGCTGCAAAGTAAAATAAAAATATGGATTTAAAAAATGAAAGATATATTTGAATATGGGCCACCAGCAAACTAATTTAACTGTGTCTTGCAAACTAATCCAAATTCCGTTGCTAAGCAAACTTGTTTTGAATTAACACCAAATAAAAGCTTGTTTCCAAACGGCATTAAGCTAGTATGTTTTCTTTTTCAAAAAATAAGTTATTTTGTTATGTAAGATGTATTATTAAAGTAGAAAACGCGAAATTATAGAATAATTTTTACCAGCTTCTACGTGTTGAAAATAGGGTATTTTGGGCAAGATAAAGTCACGAGGTAATGGAACCTGGGGAACATTGGTCATAGTTTCAGAATTTTATTTTTTTAAAAAGTATTTTTACACAAAAAAATTCATATGGTATCTCATATTAAAGGAAATTTTATTGACAATAGTGATGTAATGGTATAATATAAATAATATCTTTTTTCTTTCACAAATTTATGGGTTTTTTTTAAACACAGACACTTGGGCCAAACCTTCCTTTAAAAGGGAGGCTTGGCCCTTACAAAAATGCAAAATTTTAAACTGAACAATATTAAACATTTCACATTATTTTTTGTAAGCATTAAATTTTTAAATAATAATATTATAATTCGACACTGGAATCATTTAAAAATCATGTTCACCATAATTAATGCTTAGAGTAATATATTTTCATGGTATTATCTGTATTAAAAATTCTAAAATTGCCTATATCAAGTATTTTTTCATTTATGCTAAATATATTTTATTCAGTTTGCAGTCACTAGCTGCATTACTATACTACAACATTAAAATGCACAAGATATAACTGTCTGAGTTTGATTTTTATTTTAATGGCACAAATTGGGGGGGAAATGTCAAAATCAAAGCGCACTTTCAAAGCTACTCATCCAGTGCCCCCCCCCCCCCCCCCCCAAACCCTCTAACCAAAGAAAAATAATCAGATTATATTATATCTTTATATTAATTTTGAGTGTTACTATGCTTGAAGCAATAATTTCGTGTGTTTGCAGAAAAGTTTTATATTTAGTCATAGCTGACATAAGTGAGTTTAGTTGAGGTTTTGGTTTTATTCTGAACAAGTACAAATATTAATAATCGATTTATTACCTTCACAAAGTTATTACCATACACCTTAATGTAGACATTTTTTATAGATTTTCATAACAAGTTAACTTAGTTAGCCTTGGTCCAGTGGCCTACCCTCTCTTACATCGAGTGGGCCAAGCCTCCTCACCTAACCTTTTCGTAAAGAATCTCACATGGTTATCTAAAGCCTACTTCATTGCAAAAACTTTATAACTTAAATAACAATAACAATTTCAACCGACTATAAATTAGAACAAAAAAAAATCAAACAGCAATAAAATGTAAAGGTCACATACTTAACTTTTATTTTTGTTCTTTGTTTTAAAGAAAATGTAAAAATGTATTTTATAACAAACATTAATCGAACATAAAGTGAATTTCAATAAGAAAGTTAATTTTCAATAACTAATTTGGCTTTTTAGAGCCGTAAATTGGATTAAATGATCGTTTTTGTTAATTTTGTTAAAACATGAAACAGTATGATTTTTTTTATTGAAAATGTAATTAATGACCGAAAAGAATTTTTTCTCAAATAATTTAATTAATAATTTATTTTAATAATTCTTTACACAAATAATTTAATTAATAATTTAATTTAATAATTTTTTACTCAAGTAATTTAGTGAATAATTTAATTTAATAATTTTTACTCATCATTTTAATCCATTGTTTTAGTTTATAGAAAATGGATATAATATATATAAATATATATACACTAAATAGTTTTCATCGGCTATATTAATGTACATAGGAATTTCAAATAGATATTTATATTTAAAAAATGTATTACTTTCAAAATATAAAGTTAATAAATTATACAAAAAAGCATAATAAAAATATAGGACTTACGTTATACAAATCTTTTTAAAAGGATGTACTTGAACTTGTATTTTTGCATAACTCGTTCACCTTAATAGATGCACTCAGACATATAGATATGCAGTTTGATATCAGTTAATCAGTTTCTACTTTAAAATAGATTTTGCTTATGCAGCAAATATTTATTCTTGCTATTGATCTTTGAGTTACATAATACTTGATAACACTTAATTTTAAAACTGCTCGTATGCAATTTCAATTTGAAAAGAAGTTAAAAATTTATTTTGTAATATTTTAATTGCAAATTTATTTTGTAATAGTATGATTGCAAATTTATTTGTAATATTATTATTCCAAATTTATTTTATAATATTATAATAGAATTGCAAATTTATTTTGTAATATTATAATATAATTGCACATCTATTTTTAGAATTGTAAATTTTACGAAACTAATTTTGTTTAAAACTTTCAAATCTATATTTTTTGAAAGCTAGATTTGCAGAATGTGTTTCGATGCTAAATGTCTGTAATGTGACCACGAAATAGTTAAACTCACAAATAATAATCTAGCCAAAAATACAAAAAAAAAAAAAAATTGGTGTTGGGGCGTATTAAAATAACATCGTATTCTCAAATTATTCTTTTTTTTTTTTCAGAAGTATTTGAACAACCAAATAAAACATCGAAATAATTTATGACGATTAAATGATTTAAACATAGATTTTCACTCATTGGGTAGGGTAGGTTACATATATATTCCGGCTTGTGTGCTTCATCAGAGACCCGCTTATAAGCCTTCGTCAAGTAAGAAAGAAGATTTTTTACTGTCACAGAGAAAGGAAGTACACCCAAGGTGAAGGCGGGAATGGAACCCGCATTCGTTACAGCGCGCACACTGCTAGCTAAATGGTCCAAACCACTCGGCCATCTGGGCCCCCTGGGGATGGGAAGCAATAGGAAAACTAAATGATTTTTTTATCAGTTGTTTGAAATAAACGATTCACTTTTTGGTTGTGACTGGGTTACTCGAACTAGGTCAGTACATATCCGTATTATGTAGTGATGTGAACTTACAATTGCGTTTGGTTAAATAGTATTTAAATCAGGATATGCTTTGGACTAATCGCATTTTTAAATTTAAAAAAGCTTAATCTTAGGTATTTTACCTGGCTGGCTTCATTCTAAAAGAAAAGGTAAAAGATGGGTACAAAAGACTGGCTACTAATTTCTGCCATCTTTGGTTTAAGGGGGTCCAGTACCCAAAAATCATGAAAAAATCAATTTTTTTATTTTTTAAAAATATTATTTGAACATTTCTTAACATTTTGCAAAAACTGCTTCAAATTTTATGTATTAGTTTTCGAGTTATTAATTTTGGAATGAGACTCGCTCTCCAAGTATCCTACCACGGATCTATACTTTAAATGCCCGTATCTCTGTTCGCGTTTTTTAAATTTTAGGATAGTGAAAAATCCTACTCCTCTTTTAATATTTTACACAAAAAGTTTCTGTAAATATCTATAGCATCCTAAAAGTATAATGGTAAAAAAAAATATTAATCATTAAAACTTTTCATTTATGTTGTCAGTATTTTTTTAAAAAAAAATTCGGAGTTTTAATTGTACGTTTTTAGTCACTTTTGATAAAATTTCGAAAAGTATTTTTTAAAGAAAAAGTTAAATCTTGATTAAAACTTGGATGCATAGTTTGGTTAAGATATTATTGGAGCACTGATATAAAAAATTTGGCAATAAAAAGTCGAAAAATAAGGGAGGAATAGGAAATTAAAATTGTAAAAAAATGGAACAAAATTTTTTAAAAACGAGTCATTTTCAATTGTTTTTTATAGTAGGTTTTATTAGTGCATGATGCACTAGTGTATAAAATCTGAGTAGTATAACGTCATATATTAAAAAAAAGTTGGGGAAGGTACTGGACCCCTTTAAAGTTCATTCAAACTATTTTTGCAGCATTGCAAAATGTGCAAAAGCAATAAAAATAGATCTTTTTACTCCAAATTACCGTACTTTTATAAAAGACATTGCATCATGTTACTGATTAAATTATTAATGAAGCTCGTATTGAATTTTATAAGAAGTTTAGTAGGTGGTGTTGATGTAAAAATCCATCCATTGAGGAAAAACCAACATATTTTTTTAACAAATAGATTTTATTTAGCACCAATCAAAATGATTAACATAAAAACTTAACAAACTTCAAATTCCACACTTTTAAAATGAAACATACAAATTTAAAAACAAATCATAATAAAATTTCTTTTATAACATCAAACATTCATAGATATTTTTTGCATCGGTTAACAACCCTACTTTGAACTGAAAAAATCGACTAGTATCTTAATTTTAGATTACTTTGATTATCACCAGGACATCATTAATGTAAACACAAGTTTTTTTTTAAAAGAATAAAAAGTTTAAAAATTAAGTGATAACAGTTGGAGCATCTCTTCCTGTATATTCTTTTATCTTTGTTATTTTCAAAGCAATTTCAATCAGAGGTTTTAAAATTTCCTATAAAAAATATATACATTTATTACAAAAGTGTTTTTATTAACAGACTTAGTAAAAAAATAGATTATCAAGTAATCAAGGTTAAAGAGATAAAAATAAAAGCAAGAAACACACAGATAAATACAGAAAACACCAGGAACTTGTAAGGTAGCAAAGACAGTTTTCTTTGATAATACAATTTTACAATGCATCACACTCCTTTTATCATTACAAATCAAACTTTCTAAAGAAATAGTAGCAAGTACGATGCCTTAATTTTAAATAGATTAAAATAAATTGTGAAACTTTTGGTTGAATTCAAATGGTTGTGAAGAAAAAGAAAGGCACAAATACGTTCAACTTTGGAGAAGATTCTTCATGATTTAAAGTCTTTTTAGCCATATTATTAGTCATAATGAGACAGTTATTACACTTTATTTTAGAAAAATATAAACACAACCAAAACACTTTAAACAAAAATATAATGTAACATAAAATTATCTATTTTCCAATGTATTGTAGATGCCTCTGGATCAAGGTTTTTTTTAAACCTTAAAAACTAATTCGAGATCATTTATAAATATTAATCATTTACAAACTAAATTCTAACTTAATATTTATTACTAGATTGTCAGCCTCATATGTTCAAGTCGTTGTGATGTGTAAGGACTCGCCAAATGGTAAACTCACCATGGTCAGGTCACAGTCACATGACTGCTCCCCAAACATGATGAGGACGCTTTAGGTTTGCCAATGCGTGGTCCATTTTATTAAATGTCTCTGTACCGTAGGTGAAAGTGTAAACAAACTCAAGTGTTGCCTTTGCAGATTTTGAAATATAAGGAAATTTGAGAGCCGTATAAGAGAATTATATAGACAGTGGTGGCCAAAAGTGTGGATACATTTTGAAAGTTTTATATTTTTCAACTTGTGATTACAGAATATATTAATTGTATATCAAATTAAATTACTTTAAATTTGATACACAATTGTTTAATCTTCATGAGGACCACTTTGTGCAGATCGCTGAAGCCATCTATGAGACCTTTGGTCCCATATTATCTATATCCATGGACACAACATCATCATCATCGAAGTAATTTAATGTAGAATGAAAAATAAATACAGTAATTACAATATATGTATTATGAATAAGTTATGCAACTAATAGTATGATCTGTCTTAGTTTTGCAAGTCATTGAACCACCAACTTGTGTTTCAGTTGTACCACTTGTTGTACTATTGCATTTTCAGCATAAGAGAATCCATTGATTGTGCTCGTTTGTTTAACTAAAATGAGCATAACTTTATTTGTAATACAGATACTTTAATTCTGTTTTTTAATGAAATTCTACATTAAATTACCTTCAACTTAATATTTAAATGTTTGTATTTAAGCGAAATTTAATAGATGCAAGCGTACATGTAACAGTTGAAATACATGAAACTCTCAAAAAGTGTCCACACTTTTGGCCACCACTGTATATAGATATATTTTATAAAGCCTTACTTCGGCAGGTTGCTTTATTTTTTCAGGGTCTTTCTCGTAGCTATCTATGTACAATCGTACAGTAGCTCCACTGCTGCCAGTTCCGCTGAGGCGCAACACGATTCGAGACCCATCTTCAAACAGAATTCTAATTCCCTGAAATGAAAGTTAGTTCAGAAGTTAACCCTTCGAGAGAAGTCGAAAGCGTTAACGTAAGACATTTCCAAAATATTGTTTTCACTAGATTATACTAAAACTTCATTTCAACACATTAATTATTTTTTTATTCTTTAAAAAATTTTATTCTTTATACAGTAAATAGTTCTAAAGAGCCTTCAGTTATTTAACTTTTCAAATTTAATAAAATTAAAAAAAATATTTATTAAAATCTAAGTGTTACTGAAAAACTCTAACAGTTCCTTTACAGGTTTATACTTAGGTGGTTAAAGGGTTATGATAGTTAATTTTTTTTACAATAATCAAAACTACAAGATTTACTTTTAAAGTATATGACATGACATTTTTCTTTTTCAGACATATAATTTAAATGTAAAAAATAGCATTAAACTGATTCCCGAATGTTTTTTAAGTTTATTATTATTCCACTAAATTATAAATACAAACACATATTTCAATTCAGCATTCAACCTCCTAACAAGTTGCAAAACAAATAACATTTCTAACTCTAAAAATAACTGTTCCAAAGCTAAAATTGCTGAAGAAAGCGTGCTTGTTGACTGGGCATTTTTTGTGACTGATTCCTTTCTAAGAAAAACTTTGAACAGTCCTAGTTTTTAAATAATTTGGTAGAATGCAAAAAAAGTCAGTTTATATGAAATGTCACTTCAAACATTTTGCAAACTAGCAATCTGCTTTAATTAGTTTGACTGTAAACCATTACATATATAGAATAAAAGTGATTACACTATGATCAAACTGCATTGTGTTAGACTTCAACTAAATAATTATATTTTTTAATGTGACAAGGTAAGTCTTATGAAGCAAAATTAAATCAAATGACACAATGTTCTTGAAAATTACTTGCCAACAGAAAAAGGCCAAACTAGTTGATCGACCAAATAAAACTGCTAACTTACTTGCTTAGAAGCCACACTTTTGTCCACTGGATCAGTATATTCAAAATTATCTACTTTTGACACAACATAGGTTTTGTTGTTAGATGTAAAGGATTTTTTAAGAAAAGTATTGTTTTCAATGGCAGCTTCTAAGTCTGCAACTAATTTGTTACAGGGCTCGGAATCACAATTTTCATAATCGTATCTGAAATAGGAAACATAAACTTAAGCAATGAATTAGTAAAAAAAAAAAACATTTAACAAAACGCAAACTAAGAAATCATTATTAAAGGATCAATTATCAGGTCAAACACAATGGTATTAGGTGAATAATTGTACAATTTTGTGTTTGAAGAACTGCTCTTAGGACGAGAAATTTTTTTATTTCGGACAACACAAACGTACAAGTCAAAATGGTAGAATTCTGTAAGATCTAGCGCAAATGATTTTAAACAGTCTCATTCTGAGCAAGTTCTGATCAATCTGTCGCCAAGGCAACCACGGATTTTATACATTTTTCAATTCACTACAGTTCAATTATGAAAGTCGGTCATTACGAAGATTATTATTTTTATGAGAAAGTCACTTCACTACAATAATATAATTACAAACCTTGTGAAAAAGTTTCGACCAAATTTTTCCCAATGGCTAAGGAGAATACCTTCTACACTCATTTTCAAGTTGGCAATAACTTGCAGCCATGCAATAACAGCCCAAATTCCATCTTTCTCCCTAGAAATGAAAAAATTTATTCAATAAAGTGAATCTAAAAAAAATCTTAGAAATTTGCATTTCAACAATTTAAATTAATGAAGAAATAACAATTTTGAATAAAATCTAAAAAGTAATAATTATTGAAGAATAATTATAGCAATATATTTATGAAATGAATAATTATGAATAATTTAACAACATATTTATGAAATAAATATGAATAATTTAGCAACATATATATGAAATGAATAATTTAGCAACATATTTATTAAATGAATAATTATGAATAATTTAAAAACATATTTACTATTGTTAAAGGTATACAAATGGTGCATGCATAATTTTATTCTAAAAAGAAATTTAATTTCAATTATTTTTAGCAATTTTTTTTCCGAAGATTTTTTTATTAATGTTTAAGTCCTTACTCTAATATGCAAACTATTCATAATCAAAAGGCTCAAATCAGTGTCTTGGAAATTTATTACTTCAGTAATTTTGATCATTGTAACAGTTAATCAGATTTATAAGTGAGGACAATACCTAGTAACACATTGGCTGTGTTAAACTCCTAAAGGAGGCTAGAAATAGGCAGCCGGAATTGATTACATTACATTATTACATTACAACTTACATGGCATAAAACTTCAATCCACCAGGCCAAGTTGCCATCTAGATTTTTATTGATAAAAATTCAAAAGTTTGTTACTAACTTTGTGCAGCAAAAAATTAAGTAAATATACCTAATGTGGTCCGAACCTGTGCCAAAGCTTTCTTCACCACATAACGAGAGCATACCAGCATCCATTAAATTTCCAAAGTATTTCCAGCCTGTAGGGGTTTCGTAAAGATTTTTACCTGTAAGTTCAGCAACTCTGTAAAGAAATGAACATTATTGTACAAACCATTGAAAGAATCTTTAAAGTGATAAATGTATTTATTTTTTACTACACTTCATACAAATAACTCTTGGATAGTTAAATTCTTTATAACTTTAGGTCTTCATTAGGTATTCATATTTTTTTGCGCTTTGTACAAATAAAATTCACTGGTTAAAAAATAATCAAGAGCTCTAAACAAACTAAAATAACCAACTTTGAACAACAATCGAATATCAGTTATTCTCAATGAAATGCACCCAGTAAAAAACTTATTCCAAAAATACTGTTTTATCACTTAGCTAATGGTAAATTAATATGATCAAAGACATTTCTGTTTATTCTCACAATAGCAGGTTTGTTAATAATTTTTGTATAGTGTTTTATAAAATTAATTTGGATTAATATTTTGAATAAAATATAAATAAATCTAGATTCAAACTTATTTAGCACATTGTAATAATTTCATATATATCATCCCAATGATATATGAAAGAAGTTCTTTTTTAATAAAAACATTGCTTCAAATTAAGTAATTTACCTATCGACAGCCCCAGCAGTAGGCATGCTTCTTGAAAAACCTTTGACTCCACTTTTCTTAAAATATGGAATGCATTCAAGGTTATTTGCTAGAACTGCTAAGGAATCTGAAGGACATACAAAAAAGGCTTTCTTTCCCAAGATCATATTGCGATCCTGTATAAAAAATAAAAAAGCTTCAGTCCAAAATACAAATTAGCAGAAAAATCATTTTTTTAACAGAATTACTACCAAATAAACATTAAGTCTGTCTTTTGTGCTAAGTAATGTATAAATTTGTAAATGTATAAGAAAAAAGTATCTCCAAGGTTGTAACATTGGGCTTAATATCTTTCTCTACAAAAGAGCAGACATTTTGTATTCTATATTTGACACTAGGATATATTTTAGCTAAACTTAGAAAGGAATGCTTATTTTTAAGGAACATAATTACATACTGTGAACACTCTTAACCGGCTTGAATGGGATGGGCAAGCCAGTTAAGGGAAAATCTAGTTAAACAGGAGAAAATTAAGGTTCGGATATACATTTGATTGCACAATTATACATTGATGATATTTGCCTTAAAAAACAATAAACAATTAAAGTAATACACCATTTTAGTCAATGTATTTAAGCATTAAGAATTACACACCATGACACAATTTTGTAAATTTTTTTTTAAACCTAGAAAATCAAAAACTTATTCATTGACAATTTTCTAAGCTTTAACACATAAGAAAAATTCAATATAAGAACTATGTGGCAGCCATATAGATTTGCCATTTTTTTAAAAATCAGTATCAAAGGGATGAGGGATTGATAATGATGGAATATTTAGCCAGTTTTTCCATAGGATAAAAAGTTACGGCCGGTTAAATCAGCGATACAACAACCAATGATTTGAGGTCAATGGTTAATACTGACTTTAAAAACTCAGTAGCAATGCATCTTTATTTTTTTATTGTCTGGGTAAGGATAAAATTATCCCAAGCAAACCTCTAATCTGTTCTCGGTGAAACTTTATAGATGAATCAATATGGAGAATAAAAATCTCAAGATTTACAGATATGAAGGATCAGTTATCACAGATATCAGTTAATAACAATGAATAAATGTTAAGATTGTTTGGTAAACATATACAAATACGAAATTCAAACGAAAGGTCATATTCACAGTTAAGGCCGTTACAACTGTTGCCATCTCAATTTTTATAATCTATTATGGTTACATAAGCTTTGCACTAAGGCTAGAAACTTGGAATGAAAAATTACGGAAAACCAAAAGGGTGCGATAGACAAGAAAAGAAGCAAAAAGTGGGTTAAGATAAATGAGACGCAATAAAATAGTGACATTATGAGCTTGATTGACATTATGAGAAATTGGTTAAAAGTGCTACAGTATACAAAACAAGGTCTACCAATTCGAAACACATACCCCATCTCCATCGAAGGCAGCTCCCAAATCAAAATCCCCTTTCTGCAATGCTTCTACCAGCTCTGCAGCATAGGTGAGGTTAGGGTCAGGATGATGGCCACCAAAGTCTTCAAGTGGGACTCCATTCACAACGCTGTCAGCAGAGGCACCCAGTTCATCAATGAAGATGCGCTTGGCATAAGGACCAGTCACTGAAAGAAGCAGAATTCAATAAATATTTCAGCAAATAGGATTAGATAAACAATGAAGAAGTGTTTAGTATAAGGGGTGTTAATAAATAAAGGATAACTTGGGGTTTAAATGCAAGAATAAATATGAGAGAAAAGGAATTTTAATTAGCTCATTTTACTGCTTCTTTGGCGATACGTTAAATGGCCTTCTATTGTCGAATTAGACACTCATCATTGATAATTCCTACTATTTAACACTGTACCGTATGTATAAGAATAATAGTTTATAACAGGAAGTAATTCAAATAAAGCTACAATCTAAATGCTTAATTAATTTAACTTCAATGTAAAAACATATATTCCATAATTAAGCAAGCTTCACACAAAACATGCAACTTATAGCTAACCTCAAATTTTCTACACCTGCATATTGTTGGAAAATTAAGTTAAGAATTCTATTCAGGAATAAATAATCATCTTAAATGTATTGCAAGATAAAAACTCCAAGACAATACATCTTCGCACACAAGGAGTTTATTCGAAGTGTTGCCAACGCAAGTTACAAGAGACATCATGATGAGATTAAGTCACACCAAGTTGAAAATTAAAGTGGTGCTGCCATCTATATATCATTAATGTAAACACAAGGAGGAATAAAT
Source organism: Hylyphantes graminicola (assembly GCA_023701765.1). Taxonomy (NCBI): domain Eukaryota; kingdom Metazoa; phylum Arthropoda; class Arachnida; order Araneae; family Linyphiidae; genus Hylyphantes; species Hylyphantes graminicola. The sequence goes on along the minus strand of CM043120.1, from coordinate 29,930,803 downwards.
TATAATCATTTGTATTGGTTACACATTTCAACATGTATACCTTTGCTAGTTGGTAGCTATATTATTTTGAATAATGGTCAAAACAGCCTAAGGTTTCAATACAAATTCAAGAATGGAACAAGGCAAATTTACTTAACAAACGACTATTCCATTTAAGATTGATTGGCATCACTCATATTTCGATGATTGTGAGAACGTCCGAAACCGTGTGATGTAGTAGTTTTTAAAAAAGTAGACATTGGAGACAGTTGAGACTTTGGAAGAATAAAAGTTGGTTTGAAAAATAAACTGTTACGCTTGTGTCTAAACGATTAAATTTAAATACGACGTATGCGATTCTACAGATTGTTTACTTATCTTTAACTGAATACCATTACACATTAAATCCCGATCCAAAAACCTTTTTTAATAAAAATCAAAAATCATATTTACCTCCATGCATGCAGTTTATAAGTATCTTGAACCCTCCACTAAGAAGCTGTTTAATGGCACTGAAGTCAAAAATTTCTTTCATGAGCTCCAGATAATCGTCCACCGAGTCGATAACTTCCACTCTGAATGGCTCATTTTCAACCAGGTAGTCGTAGACACCGATTTTGGAAATGTCACATTCTAAATCAGGGCAAATGTAATACTCCTTGATTTGGGTGGAAAGCTTGTGAATACTGTTCGTACAACTGTCAGGAGCTGGACCTGTAATGGTAGGGTTACAATCTGTAACAAGAGCTTAACACTTTACAGACCGGTAGCGGTTTGAACATACTATGCCCTTTCACCAATCAGTTTCCCAATAGTGCGATGATAATTCAAAACTAAACTAAACTGGCTTGGTCCTGACTCAATCCGACTAATCTGATCCACTGGTCTAGAGGTCTTCTGGTCTAGAGCGATCTACAGTACTGGACAACTTGAGGCAGAGTGGTCAGATCAGTCGTGGATTGAGGTGTAGACTGAACACGGCCTAACATAACCAAATCTAACAGAAAGATCAAAAGTTGATTAATTGACGACCGGTCGGTAAGCGCTGGGGAGTAAACGTCGAATAATTGACGGCCAGTCGGTAAAGTGTTAACTTCTTCACTCCTGAAGAAAATTCTAAGCATTGTATTCTTTATATAAACATACTGTTTAAACAATTATGCTATTAAGAATATGCTTTGAAAGTAATTTTTTAAAAAATTGAGTCTTGCAAAAAAACTTTGCAAAATTTTGCAACAAAATTTGCTTGATCTTCTCCCAAAGTCATTTTTTTAATCTAATAATAAATTGTGTTTTTTCTTAGAAACGAGAAAAAGGGTATGAAGAAAGCTTGAACTTTTAGTTCTTCCCTTATACCCTCTTTGTGTTTTTCCCATCATATATTCACAATCAAAACATTTTGGAAGAATTACATTAAGCAATACAGCCTTTTTTTTTATTGGTGTTAACTTTTTGTTTCAAAATTTCCTAGACAGCTATTTAAACAAGCATAAAAAAAATTATGAAATACAAAATTGTTAATTACTAAAAACACACTAAGATTTCGAATGAAGATACCACTTCAAATTGTTATCAAACTAAATGTTAGAGAGCAAAAATTACAAAACACTATATAAGTGTGTGTACCTCCATTTGAAATGTTAAATTTAATTCCAAAATCCTCATTGACACCTCCAGGATTATGACTGGCAGTTAGTATGATCCCTCCATCACATCCTTTCTTCCGGATTAAGCATGACACTGCGGGTGTAGACATGATGCCATTTTGAGCTATTACAAGTTTACGAACCTAAAAAAAGTTGGAAAGTTGTATTTTTATCCAAGACACAGATGCAATGCAGTATTTTTAAATAGCTGCAGGCTAGAACGGTAAATGTTGAAGGAGAAGAATTAATCGAAGAGCTTAGTGGAAGAACGTGCTAAGTGACAAAAAGGTGAAAACGAGAAAAAACGCTTTAAAGTTTTTCGTTTGGATGCAGATCTGTTTAAATGGTACTTGAAAACCTTAAAAAATATATTAAATTTAAAGTTTACAAAAAAATATAAACTTTTTACGGTTAAAGAAGCTAGTTATATGTTTAGTTCATTGATAAAAAAATCTCTATTTTTTTTTAAATGTCACTTAGCACGTTCTTCCACTAAGCTCTTTAATTCATTTTCAAATAGCTCTAGCCTAGAAGGGCAAATTTTCAAGGAGAAGAATTAATTCAAAAGTAAAAATTCAATTTATTATCTGAGTATTGAAATGGCAGTTTTATCTAAACTAAGTAACCTTTTTATTTAGAAAGATGAAAATACAGATAAGTGCCTTAAAAGCATAATTTAAACTTTACTTTATGTATTAAAAAAAAGTAACATCTGTGATATAGGGGCTGTCTTGATATAATTTCTATTACATTGACAAGCAAGGAATAGCCACAAATCTTTTAAATATTCTAGTACCACTTTGATACAACTTGATAAAGCAAACCTCTATGTTTGTATTTAGCTACCACCAAATCCCCCTATGACTGGTCTCCTGTATCCAAGCTGTAGCGAATTGTATTAAGAGTACTATGCTTAATATGGGCTAAGGTTACTTGCCATACCCTCTATATTTTGCTTGATACACATTCTTTTCAATAAAAGGTTAGAATGTAGGTAAGCAAGATGGAATGATAGCCAAGTATCCATGTATGCTTTAAAAATTAGTTTCAGGTGAAAATACAGGAATTGTTTATTACCTGAAAGAACTAACTGATTTTAAGTGATCAATTAGAAATTGACATTATTATTGACATATACTTATTTCTACAAACATAAATTATTGTACAGCCTTAATATAAGGGCTGGCCTGTTCATCGGCAGGCTTGAAATTTAAAAATAAGAGTTATTATACCTATCGAGTAAAATGAAATATGAAATGAAAATTTTACCACATTTGGGTATTTTAATTGCTAGGCAACATCAGCTCCTAATACCATAGCTGTTCCTAATACCATAGCCATTATGTCAGAAGCATTTACATGCTTTAAAACCATAACACCTCTATTAAACCAATATTTTAAAACGTACAACATCAATATCAAAACACAATGTGAATGCTCACCTTGTTGGCAGCGCATATTTTGATGATCTTTTTTATCGCATCTTTTAAGTAGTATCTACCATCTCCACCTACAGCCAAGTAGGACCCATCAAGTTTGTCTTCCATTGCAGAGAGGATGCATTGTATAAAATTTTCAGTGTAATTTTCTTGCTGGAAGATTTTTACTTTCTTTCGAAGTCCACTAGTGCCTGGCTTCTGCCCCTCGTATGGGGTGGTGGCACAAGTAACTTTTTTAAAGGAGTTTGCCATAACGAAATATCGTCTGCTACTGCAGGAAATGGAATTTTAAGAATTGAAAGAGTAAATAAAGGATTTCTTGAAACTAGATTTATAGGTGATATCAATATGGAGAATGAATGAAAATCTCAAGATTTACAGATATGAAGGATATCAGTTAATAACATTGAATAAAGGTTAAGATTGGTTGATAAACAAATACGAAATTCAAACGAAGGTCATATTCGCAGTCAAGGCCGTTGCAACCGTTGCCATCTCATTTTTTATTAATCTATTATGGTTGCATAAATCTTTGCACTAAGGCTAGAAACTTGGAATTAAAAATTACGGAAAACCAAAAAGGTGCGACAGATGATGCGATAGAAGCAAAAAGTGGTTAAGATAAATGGCCCTCACTAAAATAGTGACCATAGCAGCTCTCGTGTAACTTGCCGCTGCGATTGTGAGTGGTGATTGCTCAGATGTTGTCCATATCATCTTAACTTGTCACAAGGCATTGATTCTGAATTTAACCTTCAAGATAAACTCTTAAGATATGTTATTTTCTATATTCCTTCCGATTGGTATGATACAACTCTAAAATCACAAGTATTCGTCAATTTTCAACAAAGGTAGATGAACACATAATGACGCCCCAGCATTATATTTAACACAACTCATGAGGCGCGTTTACATGAGCCATCGAATCCATGGAATGAGGAGAAAACTCCTCAATTTTTCCCTCGTGGGGAATTTTCGCCCAGGAAGAACCGGAATCGCAGGGTTCATTGAAGGGTTCTGCAAACCCTCCAATTAAGAATTGTATGACGTTTAATTCCATAGATTCGGCCACAGTCTGCTTGTTACTGTTAAAAATCCTGCTCTACCACTTTTTCCCCTAATGGGCGGCAATGGTGCCGATACCCCCCAGAGCTTACGACGCCCCCCCCCCTCCCCCCCCAAATTTCAAAATCATCCGAAAGAATATAACCGAATTGAAGAGTACACGGGAAGAAGCGATTGATTCATTAGGCGGACGACCGCAATTGTCTGCTTGGCGACATAAAACCGGTTTCTCTCTTCCTTCTTCACTTGGTCCAAGCGTCGGAATCGCCAATCGCCTGAACTTGGTAGCTAGGAACCACAGAGGCAGTAGTTAAAGTACTACAGTGGCTCATCACGTGACCTGACTTCATTGGATCTCTTCTGATAGCTCCTTGCGCGTCCCGTCGTTAGCATTGGAGGTCATGTGATCTGCCACTATATTACTTTAACTACGTTATCTATGGTAGGAACTGGTTTCCTTACACAAGTTTAGGCGATCACTCGCTATCATCGCCAAAGTGGCCTGCTAAGGAAACCTCTCTGAAAAATCAATCGGTTTTTCCCGTGTTCTCTTCAATTGTGTTCGAAAGAATACAAGTTGTGCTGGGTGTGACCCTACATTAACCCCCCCCCCCCCCGTTGGTTACCGAGGGGGGGGGGGGTCTGAGAAAGAATAAGAATTTGTTGAGTTTGTATATTAAAATAATTTTAAATCTAATCATTACAATTTTAAATCATAATTAAAACCATTTATCATTATAATTTTCCAGTTTCAAAACGTATTGTTAAAACATATTTTAAAAATGGTCATCACTCATTTTGTCTGTTTTAGCTTGCTTTCCTTTTTCAAAATGCCAAACAATGCAGAGTACGAGTTACATAGTGAAAAATCGGTCCGCAATCAAACCAAACCCCCCCCACCCCCCCACCCAAATAATGATATTCATATCTCATTATCCACATCAATAATGATATTCATATCTCATATTACTCAAAAAACGTTGTGCTAAAAACTGATGTTTTGAATCTTAATAAATAAAGTTTAATATGATGAGAGAGTGTGTGTGTGAAGGTAAGTTTGAATTATCGCTGCACTAGAACTACACGATGGCTACTGGCGACGGGCGTCATAATTTAGAACCACATTCAAGTGACGAGCCGACACCTGAGAAAGCTTCCAACGCAACCGTGGGGAGAGATGAGAACAGAGATGGGAATTTTAGGCATATTTAACGTGCACTCCCTCTACACGGGGTTTATTCTTCGTACATTTTTATTTTTGGCTGCACGGGCCGTTCATAGGTCGGCTGTTATTTTGTCGATGCCCGGACCCGAACCTGGGACATTCCGCATGGAAGGAGAACGCATTAACCGACTGGGCCCCACCCCCCAATAAAGTTTAATATTTTAGGACAAAAACAAACATAATAGCCCTCGCGTAGCTTTAGTGCGACGATGTTCAAACTAACTTAAACAAAAGCACACTAAAGCAATTGAATTTTTATTTGCTATTTTTATTATTACCAATTGTTAATCTACTAAAATTTTTCTGAGTCCACCATATCTGTCATGAAATAACAAATCTTCCTAATCGTTATGACAGTCGTCAAATTAACCCTCGTTTAACTCTAGTGGGTGTTAATTTAAACTAAACAAAAAAAACTACAATAGAGCATTTTCATTGTTTTTACTTACCAATGAAAATCCGAAATGGAGATTTTGAGTTTTTTACATTGTCAAATTGTCTTTCTGTTATTTCTATGTGTCTAAAACCACTCTACAGCTCGAACTACAAAAGAGAAACGGTCTTCAAATTGGGAACGAGTTTCTAATACTTGTTGAACGTCGCCTTTTTTAGGTTTTTAAGAAATCGCTCATGGGAAAATGGTGGTTCGATTATATCTTTTTAGGCTTTAAAGGTATTGAAATTAAATGCATTGATTTATTAAATGGTAATTGAAAGTCATGCTGTGTTACAAACCCCTAGTTTAGACTTTTTTTATCATTCTGAGACGATTCATTGCCGTAATTGAATCGGTGAGTGCAGAAACAACGTCAGTCACAAATTTCAAATTTTTCAGGAGAAGAAAAAACGTAATAAACTCCTCCTCTATTTCTGCACTCAGCACTCGAAACAAACGTCCTGTATTTACGGAACTACTCAACAGACTAACAAAGTTTTTGCAACCAACACGCATCTTGCCTTTCTACGCTTATTTTCATTGAAAACAAGTTTTCGGATTTTTTTGACTGAAGGGTTAATGCACTCACCGATTCAATTGCATTCAAACATAAAATTATTATTGTTATTAATTAATTTTCTTGTAAATTATAAAAGATATATTCTTTACTAATATGCCATTTATTTACACGGACATTTTTCAATGTGGTCATCTTGAAAGTCAAAACTTTTGCTGTACTATTAGTTTCTGTTCCGTCACTCCAACCACTTTTCTCTCAACACTTTCGTCAATGAATGGATTATCCCTCAAATACTAACTACGTTCTCAAGTAATAAAAAAAAACCTGGCGCCAGTTAACAATACATATAAAATTATGTTAGAATTGATATAAAAAGATTATTGAACGAGATTGAAGTGAAATTAGAACCAAGGACATTTTTAATGGTCAGAATTCAAGATTCAACAAGCTATTCCGAAAAATCACATCTGTAAAAAAATGCCGATAAAGAATTTTTTTTTCGGCGACCTTTCTCTGTTCTCTCGAAATTCCAGTTCTTTTCATAATGGGGACCATTGTGAAGGTGCCTCGTATTTTATGGCGCTGTGATGGAACGTGCATTTATTTACCCCCTCCCCCAAGTGGAATGGACTCATCGTGAGCAGCGACACCCACATTCTGTACCCCCCTCCCCCGAGAGATGGCAAAAGGTCGAGTTTTGTTCTTACCTTTCGTTAAAAGGTCTTGACGACCACCTGCCGGCAGCGATTACGCCAATCTTGGCAGGCGATCGCGTGTTTTGGCGAGCATTCTTTTGCACTGCGACAGCACTACACTCTTAAAACAAAAGAGTGAAATGTGAAATACACTCCAGTAGGAGAAGTGCATTTTCGACACTGAAAGGAGTGAATATTAACTCGGACTGAGTTAAAATCACTCGTTTGGAGTGATGCTGTCAGAGGTTTAACACACAATGGATCCACTCCTTTCGGAGAAGTGCATTTTCAAGACTGGAGGAGTGAAATTAACTCAGACTGAGTTAAAATCGCTGTTTGTTTTAAGAGTGTAACCACCATCGGGCAGATAAACTTCAGTACTCTAGACAAATACTTGAACCATTAATGTAAGCACTTAATAATTTTAATAATTAAGGACCAACCATGGTAGCACAGCAGTATTGGCCACGGCTCATATCCATCGCCCAATGCATAATGGACTAAATTTTACCGACACTGGGCAATATCGGGGTGCAATATTGGTTTGAATATAAAATGAAAAAAAAATACAATCCAATATTCTTGATTGAAAAATACTGCGAAACATAATATTTGCCTTTTACACTTGCAAAATATAAAATTGCAGTAAAAATTAATTATTGCACTTTTCGTTATTTCCGGTATGAAACCTCAAAGAGCGGGGAAATCTGATTAAAATCGGTAGAAAATGATCGATTTCATCCAATATTTTCCAAGTTTGGCCGATACTCATGCGTCATTGGCCAAAATTGTTGTGCTACCTGGGAAAATGGTCCAATACATATTTGAGGTTACTACAGTTTACCACAGCATATCCTCCTCGCACGGGTTCCCTTTTTACATGAGACGTAGTGAGAGTAGTCCACTCTGACCAATCACTTTCGTTAAAAAAAAGTGGTGAATTAAGTCTTTTCATTGCTTTTCGCTTTGAGTTAAGGTTAGATTTCACTTTTTCAACCACATCTTTATTTGAGTGCATACGAAATTTCTATAGAAGGTTCTGCAAAAACTAGTTGTGTTTTAATATAGCATAAACCAAGAGTCACTAAACGCTAACATGGACAGATTTGTGACAATCTTGATGAATGTCATCACACGTCGTACGCTCAGAAAGATCATTTGCCTGGTGAACGCTCTTCGAAACGAAATGTTTCGTTTTTATGGATAAGTAAGCTTGTATAATTTCACCCCCACTAATTTAAAATCGAATACATTTACTCAGATGCGGCTCAGTGGCTGAGATGTTAACCGTGTCCGCCTCATAATAGCCAAAGATGGCGGGTTCGAGCCCCGGCTGAGTCGTCGGATTTTCTGGATGGGAAAATTTTGGGCACGTATGTCATAGGATTATGCGGCATGTAAATGATCCCTGGATGGCCTATTTGGCTTGGGTTCTCTCGACAAAATTAAATCTCGGCATACCTTAACATCCACATAGAGCTCAGATTCATTGTAATCTGAGCGTCAAAATTGGTAGCGATAGTCGTCTACATGGTGCCAAGAAAATAACTCTCAGTTCTGGCGAATATGCCGAGTCTGCAAATACTTGACCGCCAATATAGCAGACCCATTAGAAAATAAGCATTTATTCAGATTATTGTGCGATCCAAGGAGGTGCGAAGTAAGTAAAGCAACTGAGTGATAACTGAGGATAATTATTTGTATTTTGCTCCTACAGGTCTCTTTCCAATGAAAAGGTTAAAACAATACCAATAGCACTCATTATTTTATAAGCTTCCGATATAATTCTAAAGTAATAATATCAAAATATATTTTTTATGTGCTGTAGTTAAATGTATGAAGTTAGTGTGTCCAATGAATTTTTCACTTATGCCCCTGTCAGATTTTTTTTTATTTATAATTTTCATATAAGAAGTATGGAGTAATTATTAATAACCATCTGCTGCGAAAATATAATGTTAAATAAACTAATAAAGTTTTTAGTTAAAATTTAAATGCTATTATCTTGCTGTAAAAACAAGTTTACAGCTCAGCTCAGTCAATTTGCTTATCCCTCAGAATTATACAAGTGACATAAAAGTACAAGTGTACAAGTATTCTCTTCCATACTTTATCTGACATACGATCGCATGTCATGGATAGAGATGTAATAGGATAGTAACAAGAAGACAACTTTATAAATATGCACACACAAATTGGTACCCTTTGGTGGGAGCTATTTTATACCTTGTCTATCGAAAATGCGAGCCCCGAAAAGATTGTCTTCCCCCATCCCGTCGCTAGGTTTTCTAGGAAACGGGGGGAACATCGCTTTAATAATCCTAAAGCGTTTGAGGTTTTGTTGTGAGGTTAACAATCCGAACAGTTCAAACCCAAGTAGGGTGAGGGGGGGGGAACACGCTCACGCCGTTTCGAAGAGAACCACATTGGGGGATTGGGGATGGGGGAAGAAAATGCTTTCGAGGCTCGCATTCTGGATAGACAAGGTATAAACGATGCAAACATGCAAAATTTTGTAGCATTCATTTTAAAAAGTAACAGTAGAGAGCGGTAAAAAAATATGCCTTTCAGCCTTTCAAAAATATAACATGCCTACCTGGTATTACTCCATTAGTGAGGCTAAACGGCAACATGTGTTTTTTCATAAACAGATTGCCAAAAAATATGCATAACTATAAGTTTAATGAAAAAGGGAACATGTTATCTTTATACGAGGGAAACTCACGTTCATTGACTTGACAGTAAAATCTCCAGCAATTTTTTTTTCAACAATGCCATTCTTTAGCTTCAAGATGATGTAAATTATTAGGAAATAAAATACGCATCTTACAATTACAATTGTAGACATAAATTCAAAGTTATAAAGGCATAAAACATGATACAAAATAGTTAATACCAGAAATAATTATTTTATTATATAATTGTTTGTAAAATAGCAAAAGTATAGTACGAAAATTAGTACAGAATCTCTATTCACAAAATATTTCAGAAATATAACTTTTATAATTCACTGAAAAGAAAAAAAGTTCTTTAAAATCTATTGGCACCTTCAAAATTGTCCAGTTGCTAAAAAGGTATTAAATAGACTTAGAATCAGCATTCAGTGGTTTTAACTGATAAATAATATTTAAAATCAATAAAACCTGTTAGATGTATGATGCACTAAAAGACACTATAAGTAAAATATCAGATAATGCGAAGCAACAGCCTTAAAGGAATGTTCTACTATAATTTACTTTCCTCACTACTAAAAAGTTTAGAATACATAATATAGTGTTTGATTGCACATAATTCAGGAATAATTTATGGAGGACTTAAGTAACACATATTCATTGGAAAACAGGAAATACCTCAACCACAGTGATGAATCTAGGATTACAAACACAATGTGCGTTAATATGACTTTAAAATCAAGAAGTTCCTAAACAAACATAAATGCAAAAATCATTGGAGAAACAACTCGACGTTTAAATGCGTTGGCACATCATCTACCTAGATTCGTGACTTAGCTAGAGGGTATAAATACCAGTAATAGTCCTGCCTGCAAACGTAATTTCGAATTTTAACGGCAACCTTCATACAGCATGCCCTCAAGTCAATGTTTGGTGTAGTCTATCTATATATCCAAACTTTTTTCACTTCTTTTTTCCAGACAATCAATGATTGATGGTAAACTTCGAAGCCCTTTTGAAACAGTCTTCAGATCGCGTGGGTGCTAATGCATCATCAAGCTACATTCACGATTCATATGTTGAAGTTGGATATGAATGGAAGTGAATGACGCACTTTGATGATTATTCCTAACTTCGAACTATTCACATTAATACCATTGACGTAATAGACTTCAGATTGACTGGTCTCTATTGCAGCATCCAGCTAGAATCACTACATAGCTGATGGGTATGAAAAGATGCAAAAGGTCCCACAAAGGAAGTTCGATGATTAATGGTAAACGATGACTAATGGCTTCGAAGTCTATTTCAGTGAGACTGGCGAAATAGTCTTCAGATCGCATGGCTGCTAATGCATCATAGAGCTACAATCACGATTCATCAGCTGTTGGAGTAGTTGGATATGAATGGAAGTGAACGTCACACAAAAGAATTTTGATGATGACAGCTAACTTCGAATTGTTCACATTAATACCATTGACGAAATAGTTTTCTGGCCCATATTTCGTCATCCAGCTAGATTCACGACATAGCTGGTGGGTATGAAAGGAGGCAAAGGTCCCACAAAAGGAGTCCGAACTTTGACTGCAGCCTTGGGCTTCATATCCGGCACGAGTGTCCTCGTCTTCAGTATGTGGAATCCTTGGGCGTCCGCAGTGTACTCCACCACCCTCAGTGCTCCAGAGGGTTCCACGTATCCGTACCTGCCTTCCACTTTTCCGTCCGCTCCCCTTTCCTCTTGCCGGAAGGACTGGTTGGGTCCGGATCCGGTGTCGTACCCGAACTTGTAGGTTCCGGGACCGGCGAAGTTCTGAAGGTTGTAGTGCGCCCGCGTGCCAGCCGGGATGGGCACCACGCGGCCGTAGATGCCGGCCGTGGTACTACGGCGGGACAGGGCCGTGGCACAACAGCTCAGCAGAAGCAAGACCTGAGAAAAAGTACAAAGGAAATTATTGAATTGCTTGTTTATTTTCAAGTATATTTTATGATCTTACAGTGGGCTGGGGAGCCCAGTCGGTTAAGGCGTTCGCTTTGCGTGCGGAAGGTCTCAGGTTCGGGTCCGAGCATCGCCAAAATAATTGCCGACGAATAATGCCCCGTGTAGATGGTTCGGACGATAAATATGCTCAAAAGTTCCAAGGCTGCGTACGATGCGTTGGGTGCCAACTCAGGTGTCAGCTCGTCACTTTGTAGTTCTAAATTAAGACACCCGTCGTCAATAGCCCTCGTGTAGATCTAGTGTGACGATAATTAAAACTAAACTAACCCGCTCCCATTAATCCGAAAACTTTCGCGTCACATCGAAGCATATGGATAGCATGGTTTGGGTACGAAATCCCGCGGCCGAAATCTCGCATCCCATAAGCTCGCATCCCAAAATCTCGCGGGACAGAATCTCGCAGGGACAGAATCTCGCATCCCATAATCTCGCAGGGACAGAATCTCGCATCCCATAATCTCGCATGGACAAAATCTCGCGGGACAGAATCTCGCATTTAATAAAAAGTGCAGGATTTGTGAGTTATGTTTCGATATATTTTTGATTTTGAAAGTTAATTAGTTTTGGTATTGGTGTTGTTATAAATTTGTATAACGTACATTTCATATCAAGGAATTGCTTAGCAGTTATGATTGTGTATTTAAGATTGAAAAAAAAGTAACCATCGAAAAATTAAATTACATTTGATTTGTATGTATCCCTGTTTTTATTCATTTATTTAGTCTTGGTAAAGGGTGAAATAAAATATTTCTTAAATTTATGAATAATTTTGAGATGGTGAAGGTATGGTGATATAGGATAGTTATATGTATTTAAGGAATCAATTAGCAGTATAGTTGTGAACGTATAAATAAGATTTTCTTAAAAAATTATTGAATAATTAAGTTCCATTTGATTTTTTTATGAATTAATGTTAATATTTTTATTATCTTATTCAGTAACGTAAGCAATGTTTTTATTAATTTATTTAGTACAGATTAAATGAAAAAAAATATATATTTACACTGCTCAAAATAATTAGGGGAATGCATGGTTTAAACCATTTCGCACCCAATGATTCCATTTGGTATCATCAGCTTCCGATTTTTTTGCTCACTAAGCTGAACTCTTACTTATTTATCGTTAGATGGAGGAATCATGTCTTTTAAAGAAATAAAGAATGTGTGTTTTCATTGAATGAAAACATGAAAAACATTGTATAATAAAATTCACTACCGAAAAACTTTTATGAAATAAATTGACCCTAAATTCTTCACGCTTGCATTCTTAGAAGTCTAAAATTTGGTTTAATCTTTTTTTACAATTAAAATTTTGAAAATAATTATTGTTATAATTTATTCAAAAGTTATGATTCTAATTTTTAGCCCCTTAAATTTTAGTAAAAAAATTAATATTTGTTTCCTGCTTTTTACCATTTTAATCTGGATGCATAAGGAATCTATTTCATAAATTTTAGATATTTATAATAAAAAGTAAGAAGTTTTAACTGGACGGGGGTAAACAAAAGTACGCAAAGTGCTCCCCTAATTGTTCTAAACAGTGTATTAAATTTCCGAATTTGGCCATAGTGATGGTAGGGTGATATAGTATTGTTGTATTACGTACTATGCTAATTAAGGAATTAAATAGTAGTTGTGATTAAGATTAAATTGAAAGTTATTGAATCATTGAGTTAAATAATACTTTTATGAATTCATAATTGTTTTTATTTTTTTCAGTCTTGGTAAAAAGTAAAATACCATATGTCTTAAATTTCTGAATAAGTTTGAGATGATGAGCGATAACTGTATTACGTACTTAACAAATTAAGGAATTGATTATAGTAGATCAGAAATTGTAATTAAGATTTGGAAATCAAGTTATTGAATGAAAGTTACATATTTTTACTAATCTATAATTGTTTTCATTAATTTATCCTGTCATAGTAAAAGGTGAAATAAAATATTTCTTATTTATAAAGTAGGAACTGTAGCTAACTTATTAGCCATTTTGAAATTGTTAACTTCTTCTTGCTGTGTAAAGAAGATTGAAATTGAGTACTAGATTGCCGGTGAACTTATACATCACGGAATTTGGTGTTCGATATACACCGACAACTTTTGGTAATTAACAGTTTATTTTTTTAATCTAAAAATTTACTTATTTTTGTCTAGTATCTTTAACATCTGACAAATATTAAAACATCAAGAAAGCGAAATAGGTTTTAGACCTTAAAAACACAATTAGCTAAGATTTATTAGAACTTCTTGATAGACATGGAATGTGCAACTTGTTAATACATTTATCATTCCAGTCAATATTAGTACATATATATGCATATAAGTCCCTTGTTTATAACATATAAAATCCATCTACTATCCCTACCAGATTTTTTTTAAATATTTTTTCGGTAGACCGGTATTGTTTACACCATTTAGCGAATTTCCAGTAAATGAATAACCAAACTTTAGTTGATTTAGTTTGATTTCCAAACTTTAGTTGAAATACTCTTAGCTTGCATTATTAAGTAATTTATTAATTCGCTTATGATTTTAAAGTATTAATGTCGAATTTTTTTAATAACTTTATAGTTATTCCTTTAATAAAACTAAACCATCATAAAAACAGTTACATTATCTTAATTACTGATTAAAAGAGGTTTTTAGGTAATCACATTTAATATATTTTTACGTTTTTATTTTACATTAAAAGTCACATATTGTTTTTGCTAAGAGGTGTGGTTAATTGATGCATTTCTTAATTCTCAACTTTCTTTTTTCTTCAACAACTATCTAGTGTTCGATCCGTCATAACTAGGAAATGCCTTCCAAAAGATAAGCATACTTAGACAATAGAACAACCAATATAACTTCATTATAACGGTATAACTATTTGCTTTAAATAATTATACTGTTTTGTTGATAATCTGATGATAATTGCTTCTCTATAATCTATAACACTCCAGTCACTTTCTCCTCCACGAAAAGTTGTACAAAGAAATAACACTATTCTAGTTTACCTGAGTGATTTATTTTTAGAAGGGAGTGTCCGAGAAGACATATGCTGAAAGGCTTTGTTTGCTGAATATACCAAACACAATATAGGCATCACCGGGCATACTATAACAGGTTATTTCGACCAAGCACAATGACTACAACGTATTTACAGAAGAAACCGGAGAAAAGAAGCTTCTTTTTGTAAACTCCGACAATTATTGTAACTCGACAGCAGGAGGGGTTGAGTTTCAAGTACTACTTTGTCTTCGGCGCTTCTCTTTGGAAAGTGTATCAGTTTTTCAACAACAATTCCATGTCTTTAACGTTCAGTTCTGTTTACGTAAAATTCGTAGAACTTAACTCGGGCTTTCATCATCTTGCGATTCCTCGTTTGTTGCATTATAGTGTCAAAACCAAAAAATATAGACAAAAGCCAAATTTCTCATTGAAATATAAAAAAAAAACTCCATAGATAAAATCACTTGTATAATAATTGAAAGTGTGATTTTTAATTTTCGGCTTGCTAATTTTCATTAGCATGCATTACAAAAGCTTTAGCAAAATCACTAACTGCCTCTTAATTTTAAGTCAAGAAAGCTTTTTTTCGCTTGGCAATTTTTTTTTTTGCCACTTGTCATCAATTGGCTAAATAATATTATCAGAACCTCATTTAAATGCCAATCGAAATAAAAGTCGAAGAAGTTCAATTAAAGGTTGCTTCTCTTTATAAATAAACTTAACAACTAATAAGTGATTTTGTAAGAAATTGCGAATATATCTTAGTTGGAATTATTTTCAGTAATAGTCATATGCATTAATAGTTATTAATATAAAAAATACCTGTCATTCCCTATTGTTAAAAGATAAATTGCTTGTCATTACCTGTCAGTCCCTCATTCTCATATTCTCTAAAATATCATAGATAGAGTATAGTGTTCTAAAATTAAGTGAACAGAAAATACTATCGATTTGTATTTAAGAATGAAGGAAAGAATTTTTATAATAATGTTAATGAATAACAATAAAGTCTTATTACCCCCTCAAAATTACCATTGTTAGGAAAATAATTCAAAAGGGGAGGTGAAAGAGATTATTATTATTTCATATTTTTTACATTACCCAATATCGATAAATTTTCATAACTTTTAAGCAGCTTTGTGTAGTACAAAATATTGAAGCACCTCATTAAAAACACATGAAAACAAAGGTGCTTTAATCAGAATATAACTAGATAAAATTTTCGTTTTAATTGTGTTTCATTTCGATGTTATGTTGATTCCCATACCTGGGGAAAATGGGCTAACATGGCAAAGAAATACTTCCGCGGAAACTGTGATTGCAAAACTAATACATTTAGCTCTATGAGACTGACAATCCCTCTTCAACTTTTTTCAATGATTTATTTTAAAATTGATGAATAAAAATTCTGCACATGTATAATTATTAAATTTCATTATTAGTAAGTTAGTATTCTTAAATTTCATAACTTAATGTAAATTGTAAAAGAGTCACTTAAACTTCAAGTATTACTTATTGAGTAATATATTATTGATCAATGTAACTGCCATTTGTTTTAGAGATATATTTAGAGCTCTATGAATTATCTTATATTTTTAATTGAACATCTCTTCTATTTTTCTTAAAAGCGTACTTAATGCCAATTTTTAAAAGTAATTTTTCTATTCTTTTTGCCGTGATTGCAGTTACCTTCTGGTTTATTAAACAGTGTATACTACGAATTACATATTTTAGTACACTCATTCCGTTGACAACAAAAATCTTTGGCGGCGAAAGTGTTTCATCAATCTTTAGTAGACAGAAATTCCTTTGCTTTCGTTCCTTTGCTTTATTAAAAAACCAAATTAATACGTACCTTTAAAATTTTGTTTTAAATTAAGTTCAAATAAATGTAAGGTAATTCGTTTAATTAGTAATAATTTAACTAGTAATTATTTAGTTGCTAATAATTAATTAGTAATTATGCATCTAGTTCATAATTAAAGTTGCATAGAATGAATACATTTTATAAAATTGTATTTAGAAATTTAAATTAATAAAAAATTGACAATTATCATTCCGAAATTGATTAAATAAGTATAGCATATGAGTTAACAAGAAGGGGGAGGGGCGTCAAGAGCAAATTCACTAAAGAACTGGCCCATCCAAAATAAAGAAGGTAGGGGACCCTAATGTTACTTATTCTCATCAGATCCTGGGTTCGCCCCTGATTTTGGAAATAGTTACCCACATTGACGGGAGGGATTTTTTTTTATTTTGACGTTATTTTAATATTAACACGCATTCTTATACAGGTATTTAAAGAACAATTTTGGGATACAGCTTTTCAATTTGAATGTCTTTGGTAAGAGGACCATTTAACGATTAAATGGCTAATTGTTGTCAATTGGCAACAAATACTTTTAGATGTACAAACTAGCGAATTACTTAAAATATCAAAAAAAACCTACCTAAATTACATGATAATGAATTTTTTGCTCTTTTTTGTTAGACCCATATGATCAGCGTTTTTTACATTTATTTAAAGATTTTTGTTCTTATAGATAACTATATTTTTTAGCATTTATGTAGCTTTCATAAACAAGTTTATATAAAAAAAGTTCTTATATTTAAAGGAAATACAAAATCTTAATTAGTTTTATACAAAAAAAAAAACATTCCTGCTTTATGTGGTGGTATTTACCCAGAATTTAAATTAACGAAATCTTTCTCTGGTGAATATTTGGATATTTATGAATGATGATGACTCAGTTTTGCTTTATTCTTGTGCAGATGCTAACAATTTTCCTTTACAAATTGAAAGATATCTAATTATTATCGAAAAGTGCTAGGTTCAATTGTGCTAGGTTAAATAATTAATACGTACTAGGTTCGATTTGAACTTCAAATTCCACTCTTCGTTATGTAAATCTAATACATATTACCAATGGCTTGGCTTGAGTTATAACTGTTATATCCTAGAATCTGTATCATGTACAAAATATTTGGGTCTGCACATCGATTCCAATTTGAAATGGAAATGTCATGTCAATGAATTATTTAACAAACTGCGTTTTATATTAGTAAAATTCTAACAACTTAAAAATAAAGTTGATAAAAATTTCTATATAACTTTATATTATTCATGGTTTTACTCTACATTAAATTATGTCGTTATAATATGGGGTGTAGAATATAAGTCGAATCTTAATTCTTTGTTTTCAATTCAAAATAAATGTTTTAAAATTTTAAATTCTCAATGTAATTCACCTTTTAATTTTAGAAAAGTTAATCTTCTACCTTTCAGTTATGATTACTTATTCCGTATTTCTTTTTATTTGCGTCGCAATAAAGATATTTGTGAATTTAGGGACATAATCTCTCCACGAAGACCCCAAGAAATTTACATAATTCCTAAATTTAATAAAGAAATCTTTAGAAAATATTTTTAATTATTTAGCTCCTAAATTTTTTAATAAACACCAATGAGATAATTAAGCTTTGAGGTACAAATTATCAGCTGTAAGTCTTCCAACCCCTTTCCCTCCCTACCCTTTTCTGTTAAAAGGGTTATTTCGAAAGACCCCTCCATACGAATTGTCCGAGTTAACAATAGGAAGCTTCTTTCGCTTCACCTGCTGTTAACAATTGCACTGTAGGGCCATAAATTATGTACGTTGACATCCCTAGCTGAAGTAACGCTTGGACACGCCCTTCCAAAAACAAATCACTAGGCAGTTTCAATTCTCACACAAGCAAGGAGCTGAATATCTGGGAATGTTATAATAAGCGAAACACAAAAGACGTTACAATAAAGTCTTTTTTTTTCTGAAATTAACACTAAATTGAAATATGAGGTACTTTCCGAAAAATATAGAAATTTCTTATTTTAAAAAAATGTTTCTCAAATGTGGACTGTAGAAAAATAGCATTGTTTTTGGGCATAATTAAAATAAACAAATAAAGCAATAATTGTATACTTTTCTTAATTCCTTCTACTGAACCATTCTTTGTTTCTGAGGAATATGGAAAAAAGAAAAGTTGGTAAAATGTAGGGGAGTCTGGGGTACAATGGACCACTTTTGTGAATTTTCAGTGCTAACTCTCAAACTAATATTTCTTTTAATTTGAAAATATGCATGCATATACCTAAACATTAGGCTTTATGCTACAATAAAAAAAAATTTGCATTTACTTTTTTAATATGGTTTGGTTTGAATTATCGTCGCACTAGAGCTACACGAGGGCTATTTTTTTAATATGAATTTCTTTAATCCTCGATTTCATCATTTTTCTTTGTACTCGAAGCTAAAAAAATTTCCAATTTGTTTTTAGCTCTAATCAAAGCAGCAGTTTTTGGTTTAAATATTTTATCTTCCTTGATTTTAGCTTCTTCTTCTATTCTTTTCACCGGTGTATCAGTTTGAATTGTTGAAGCTTCGGGAATTTTTTTTCTTATTAAACAGATATTTTAAAAAATAAAAAATCTTTAATGAACTATTTCATTATCTCTTTAATGAACTATTTCATTATAGTTGTCAATTTGTAAAAATTGAATTCAATTAATTCAAAAATAATTGAATATTTAATTTTAAAAGCTAAATAAAAAGAAAGTTCAAATAAAATACTTCTTTTACTCTGTTTTGAAGTCTAATTAGGATTTTTTAAATTTCTTAGCCTAATGCATTGACAACACTTCAAATATGTAAATTACCTTAAACACCGATTTACTCACTCACTCAAAGTAAAATAATTTATTAAGTTTTTATTCCACACATACTGTCAATTTAGAAAAGAATATGATAAACAGAACTGGGATACAATGGACCATGGTCCATTGTATCCCAGGTTCTGGTGGAAAATTGTACCCCAGGTTCTAATGAACCATTGTCTCAAACACTAATCAACCCAAATTAAACTGTTCCACTTAATTAAATTTTATTTATTAACTAAAACAATATATGATCTTATCTTTTTAATGCGTCAAGTAAAATCTTCCAAATCACAATTCTTGAAAGAAAAAAAAAGAATAAATACTTAGGTGTAAATATTTACTTTTGCCAGCCTGCACAAATGAACTTTCAAGAATAAAATGAATAAATTTTCAGATAAAAACACTTTTGCAAGTTTATGATAATCAATGCTCTGCTGCCTCCTATGTACAGCTGTGGAAATAAAAAAGTACCCACTTGAGGTTATTTCTTCCGTTAGTCACCCTATAGAATCGGACCTTTTTAAGATTGTGTACAATTAACATTCTGAGTTAATTGCACGATACAAAATTTGCATAAGGGGCCGTCTTCATATTAAAAATAATACGATCTTTGAAATTTCCAATAGCAACACCCAATTTTAATAACTTAGAAATGTTAAGCACTCTTGAAAACCTTTAAATCTAAGTTTTTGTTACATTTGGATGAATATTTGACGAGTTATTCAATCGAATCACTTGTGGACCTTTTGGGTTCCATCGCTAAAATGACAAGCAAGCATGCATGCAAAGTTGTCTTTATTTATCAATTACACACGTAATCTTATACACAGTCCCCTAATGGGTAATTATAAAGTATTTTGTGATTTACTCAGCAAATTATAAATGAATATTTTTAAAAATTGGGATTTCGCTTAAACTTCTTGTCTTAAATTTATTTCTTTAAAAATATTAAGGGGTTTCCATTCATATTTTTTTAAAACATCAATATAATAATTATTTAAAAATATAAAAATTGTTTTAAATACCCCAATATTGAATGCATTTTGTTTGGGTTATTATAATTTCTTTTCAGTAAAAAATTCGTTTCATTATCTTAATTATTTATAGATCGGGATAGTTTTTTATGTGCAACTCATTTAACATTATGGGACCTAAACTTTGCACGTCTCTAACTCCTCTAATAATGCATAAAAAGTAACAAAATTTGGCATTTCGTATTAACATAGGTCAGAGATTTGAAATATGGATTCCAAAAGGGGTGTTGCTATTGGAAATTTTAAAGTTAGTAACATTTTTAATATGAAGATGGCCCCTTATGCAAATTTTGTGTCATGCAATTAACTCAGAATGTTAATTGTTCACAATGTCAAAAAGGTCCGATTCTTTAGGATGAATAACGGAGGAAATAACCTCAAGTGGGTACTTTTTTATTTCCACAGCTGTACCTCAATATGAAACAAATAAATAAAATAAATAATAGGGCGTGGTGGATTTTACACCGTTGTCCATTGTACCCCGACTTTCCCTACTTTAAGAGGGTAAAATCAAAAACTTCTTTTTAAAACAAAAAAGTCTTCAATCAGTAAAATTTTAACGAGAAAAGTAAATAGATTATTAATTATAAATCATTTATGAATAATGAAGTTGTTTTATGTAGTATTATTTTGCTCTTTCAAATAATTCCTAAACATACTTACACAAAACTCATAATAAAAGTTGTAAAACAAAGAAAAAATAGAAAGCAAAATATTATTGTATTTTACCTTTTTAGCAAGACTAAAAAATAATAAATGCAATTATGAATTCATATAAATAAGATTTGATTTAGTGAATCAATTTAATCTTAATCACAATTGCTATTTTACATCAATTCGTTAAGTGCGTAATCCAACAGAATTATATCACTCTACCATCACTATTCACTATCGCAAAATTTAATAAATATTTATTTTACCTTTTATCTAGACTGAATAAATTAATAAAAAATATAACGAATTCATAAAAAAATTTAACTTAATTATCCAATAATTAATTTTTTTATCTTATTTATACGTTCACAACTACTAGTTAATTCGTTAATTACGTAATATAGCATTACTATCACCGCTCTTCCCCATTTCAAAATTATTCATAAGTTTAAGAAATATTTTATTCCTTTACCAAGATTAAATAAATGAATAAAAACAGCTATCGATACATACACATCAAATGCAACTTAATTTTTCGATAGCTATTTTTTTTTCAATCTTAAATACACAATCATAACTGCTAATCAATTCCTTGATTTGAAATGTACGCAATACAAAATTATAACAACACCTGTACCAAAACTAATTAACTTTCAAATTCAAAAAAAAATATCTTAAACACAACCTACAAATCCTGCACTTTTTAAGAAATGCGAGATTATGTCCCGCGAGATTTTGTCCATGCGGGATTTTGTCCCGCGAGATTTTGGCCATGCGAGATTATGGGATGCGAGATTCTGTCCCTGCGAGATTCTGTCCTGCGAGATTATGGGATGCGAGCTTATGGGATGCGAGATTTCGGCCGCGGGATTCTGTCCCACTACCGGATAGCATTTTATCCACAAACTAGTGCGCCGAATGTAAGTGCCATCAATGACTAAAGGCTAGCTATAAGGAGACGCTAGCTAGCCAGATAGGGAAAAAGAGAGAAGCAGAAATAGAGAGAGAAGCAGAAATAGAGAGAGAAGCAGAGAGAGAAAGAGAAAGAGAGAAGCAGAGAGAGGAAGAAGCAGAGAGAGAAAGAGAAGCAGAGAGGGAGAAGCAGAGAGAAGGATAAGCAGAGAGAGAAGCAGATAGATAGAAGCAGAGAGAATAAAATCATTACTTTTTCACTACCTTAGCTCTTAGTCATGCTCTATAGACGCTCATCCATTGACACTGACATTGGAACGCTATAGAGTGCATGAAGGAGTAGGCTATAGTGTATGCAGTTGGCTTATTTTTCAAATAAAAAAAGAAAGAAACCAGTGTAGTCATTCAAAAAAAAAAAGTTTAGGACTCCTTTTTTGAATATTAAAGTAATTGTTAAAAATTATTGCCGCTCTTTCTATTTTGATTTCGAAAAGTTTTATGAGGCGCACAAAATGAAACTACAACTTCTATTTTTTGCAAAAGGGTCAATAGATTATATGTTCAATTCGAAAAAAAACGAAAGTGAATACGGTAAATTTAGCACTTTATGAGGTCAGGTATAAGCATTTAACGAAACCACAGCTCGTAGTTTAGAAACCAATCTATACTGCTACATAACATATATACAGAATACTGTTTTTCTAAAAAAAAAAACCATAATGTACTTTCATATGTTTCATATGTATATCACTTAATAAATATCTGACTGCTCCCCTGATATTGACCAATAGTTGCTTACTGTTAGAGCCTATATAATAATCACGAAATTACTCGTAAGTTACGGAATTACAAGCAATTTATTATTAATTACATAATTTCACGTATTTTGTTACTAATTACACGTATTTTATTACTAATTACATAATTACACATATTTTATTACTAATTACGTAATGTGTTATTCAATTGTTTTAAAGTTAATAAGCAAATGATAACAAAAGGCAATCATTGAACCCTTTCACTTTTTACAAAGCAGAAAAGTAATACAATTATTTACCCTATTGTTAAGAAAATCATATTGGTATCAAAGACTCAATTCAATTGTAGACAATTTACAACTAATAACTTTTTAAAACTATCTTCGAACTTTTTCGAATTAATTTTTTACTCTAAAGTCAATATCTCGATAATATAGAGTAACCGTAATAGGGTATTTGGATCCTTTAGTTAACCATGTAATACATAATTTTTTTTAATCCCGAAAAAATATATTTGTACCTTTAATACTCATACATTAAGAGAAAGATACTGAAAAAAATATTAACTGCATTGGGGGGAATTTAAATAATTTCAATTTTTAAAATTACTGCCATATGGCAAAAAACAACAACACAATTCCAAAAACGCTGTGTACGATGTCGCCCTTAACGGTTGCGTTGGGTGCCAATTCAGGTGTTGGCTCGTCACCTGACTGTGGTTCTAAAATACGACGCCCGTCGCCAATAGCCCTCGTGTAGCTGTGCAATGATAATTCAAACCTAACCTAACAAAATTCCAATTTCGTAAGAATGATTAGAAAACTACTAAATATATTTTAAAATAACCCTTTTGAACTACGGTTATTTTTTCAAAACAATTTATTTGTACTTAGTACTAATATTATTATACTACTTTGAATACTGCCAAAGACGTAATTTCATAACAGTTAATAACTTCACTCTTTAATAACTCTTTTCTTCACTATCTATAGGGACTATTAGTAACTAAAACTTCAAAATGGAATGTAATAGATGAAAAAACACAGATTTGTCGAGAGAGAGAGCTCTACTTTAATCCAATAAAGTGGATTATGTTGCCATATGACAACACTAAGCTTTAGAAGGTTAAAGCGCCATGCAACTGAAATTACCTATGCAATTTCTTTCATAGTCCAGGCATCCCATAGCAGAATAAAATGAATAATAAATAAAGCCGTGTATGTGGGGCTGGATCACGTTAAATATGCACCGATCTTACGAAGTTGCTTCAGCGTTGTGTCGGGTGTAAAGACTTGATTACACAATTTTTTTTCTTCAAAATAATAATTTTGTTCATTAATTATTTATGGAACTTGGAATATTAATTATAACATGTTCCAATTTTAATTAGTGTAAATTTTTATAAATGTGTATATATCTGAACATTTTTCCGAATTCGTTTTAAATTTGATAATCTAAAATAATTGTTTAAGTAAGATAGCTTAAAACGAATTTTTTTGTGCGAATAAATCTTACGTTGAGGTGTTTCTAAGTGGCATGGTATTACAAACTTATTTATTTAAAAGCTAAATCAAAATTTCAGTAACTTGTGATGCTAACTAGTATCGCATTAATTCTTTCTAAATTAAAATAGAGAGAAAACAGGTTATAATTACTTCAAAATTAAGCTTTTTGCCCTTACTTCGCAATACAAACACGATCTGAATGAAAAATAGAAAAAGGACGACATTCAATGTAAATACATAGTAATTTTCCCTCTTTTTTGTCTAGTCAAACAACAATGTAATAATTTATTGGTTTTTATTATTTTAAACTTATTTTGGCTATTTATTATGGTGCTATATTTGCCGTAATTACGGTCTTTTGAACTTGGTGATCATTTTCTCCCATATTGTAACAACAAAGCGTTTAGGAAAACCACTCTTTAATCTGTTTTTCCGGCAATTACCTAAAAAAAATTTAGAGAGTGGTAACTCTTACGGTAATTGTTGTAACAAACGTTGTTGCCTTTTTAGCGGTACTTTGTGGCATCATAATTGCTTAATACTTTTAAAAGGAACCGAAAAAAAACTTTGTGGGAAACAAGTCTGTTTTTTGTAGAAAATTGTTTTTTTAAAAAAAATCACTTTTAGAATAGCTAGAAGTGTTTAGTAGTGTTCTAATTGTGGATGTTTAAGCAGTTTTAACTTAAAAAGTTTAATTTATAAATACTTCATTGCAATTTGTTCCAATCATCTTATTTCAGCTTTCACATTACGTTTATAAAATTAAAAGTGGGGAAAATATTTTAGTCCGTCTGTCTATCACGAACTTTCATAGCTCAAACCATTAATGTTGCTCACAAATGCGATGCAAAAAATTGAAGCAGAAAAGTTACGCTAGGCTACATTTCAAGTTTCATTAAAAAAATTGAATTAGAAGTAGCATATATAAAAGACAAAAAAAATTAATTGCCATTTTAATAACATTAGAATTTCGTTTTAATTTATTTAATTTCACTGTTGATTCATAGTTGAATCATAAGAAACTTATTAATTTAAAATAAAAATATTAGATCGAAATAGCTATCTCTATTTTAATATATTAATAAGAGATATGCAATCACAATGGGATGATAAGATAGTAAAAATTTACAATTACTCCTAGTTTCATTTATAAAGATTTTAGACGAAAATGTAATGAATTTTAAAGGCATATCCTAAGGATAGATTTTTTTTTAGTCTAAAATTTTTAACCAAAAAAGCTTACTGTCAAAACAAGCATTTTGAACTCAGATAAAAACCACTTTCGCTTATATTAAAACCAGTAACTTACGGAAATTGTAAATCCTCCTTATTTATAAAGATTTTAGATAAAAATGTAATGAATATCAAAGACAAATCCTAAAGACATTTAGATTATTTTTATAATAAAACATTTAGCCAAAACAAACTTACCGTCGAAACAAGCATCCTCTTCCATACCAACGCACAAGACATCATTTCGCCAACTCTTCTTTCAGCTTGGCGAGCAAAAAATGACAGGTAATCCCACCGGCTGTACCTTACCGAATGATGGCCTCCTCTTCTTTTCTTGCAGACGATTTCGAACTTTCGGGGGCAGAGAGGTCATCTTCTGGAGAACTTTCTCATGCCCCTCCCTCCCCGAGATCGTGAGGTTTTGTTTTCTTGGAGTCGTGGTTTTGTTTTGTCCGCCCCCTCCCCCTCCCTCCGAGCGGCATTCGAATAAGCACTTTTGGTGGTCAGATTGGAGCAGCTGAGGGGGCTTCCACAAATCTGTTGGTCTGACTGACGAAAAGAGACAAAAGAATGTTTTATCTTTCGGTATACTATGGATAGTTTAAAAGTTTCGTTTACCATCAGTAAATATTAAGTTTTTATGCTGGAAAAAGTTATTTAAACTTACTTATTTGTTAAAGTTTCTTGTGTTGTGTTAAAGTTATTTAACCTTACCTGACGAAAAGAGACGTTGTTCTGACTGACGAAAGGGACAAAAGATAGTTTTATCATTTGGTAAACTATGGATAGTTTGAAAGTTTTGATTACCATCAGTTATTATTAAGTGTTTATACTTTAAAAAGTTATTTGAACCACCTACTTATTTGTAATTTTACCTGACGAAAAGAGACGTTGTTCTGACTGACGAAAGGGACAAAAGATAGTTTATCATTTGGTATACTATGGATAGTTTGAAAGTTTCGATTACCATCAGTTAATATTAAGTGTTTATACTGGAAAAAGTTATTTAAACCTACTTATTTGTGATTTTACCTGACGAAAAGTGACGTTGTTCTGACTGGACGGAAGGGACAAAAGAAAGTTTTATCATTTGGTGTACTATGGATAGTTTGAAAGTTTCGTTTAAAATCAGTAAATATTAAGTGTTTGTACTGGAAAAAGTTATTTAAACCTACTTATTTGTAATTTTACCTGACGTAAAGAGACGTTGCTCTGAGTTCTGACTGACGAAAGGGACAAAAGAAAGTTTTTTCATTTGGCATACTATGGATAGTTTGAAAGCTTTGTTTACCATCAGTAAATATTAAGTGTTTATACTTTAAAAAGTTAATTAAACCTACTTATTTGTAAATTTACCTGACGAAAAGAGACGTTGTTCTGACAAACGAAAGGGACAAAAGAATGTTTAATCTTTCGGTTTAAAAAGAAATATGTTTCTCTGCTATGGATAGTTTGAAAGTAGCGATCACCATCAGTAAATATTAGGTGTTTATACTGGAAAAAGTTATTTAAACCTACTTATTTGTAATTTTACCTGACGAAAAGAGACGTTTTTCTGACTGACAAAAGGGACAAAAGATAGTTTTATCATTTGGTATACTATGGATAGTTTGAAAGTTTCGATTACCATCAGTAAATATTAAGTGCTTATACTGGAAAAAGTTATTTAAACCTACTTATTTGTAATTTTACTTGACGAAAAGAGACGTTGTTCTGACAAACGAAAGGGACAAACGAAAGTTTTATTATTTGGTATAATATGGATAGTTTGAAAGTTTCGTTTACCTTTACCATCAGTAAATACTAAATGTTTATACTGGAGAAAGTTATTTCAACCTTCTTATCTGTAATTTTACCTGACGAAAAGAGATCAAAGAGGTTAATCTTCCGATGTGCTATGGATGTTTTCGTTTGTTTTTTGTTGGGGGGGAAAAGTGGTCTGAATCGAAATTTATTATTTAACCGATGTGAATTCTAAAAAGAATATGTTTTTTCCGAAAGTTTTGTTTAAAATCAGTGACAATACAATTGCTTATGTTGGGAAAAAACTATTTAAACATAACTATAAAATTTAGCTATCTAAAAAATATATATTTTTCGTACTAGCAAAAAGAGCTTGATAGAGAGTTTTATCTTTTGATATACTATGGATGTTTTGAAAGTTTCGTTTATCAGCAGTGAACATCATAATTGAATAAAGTGGTTTAAACCTAAATATTTATCATTTTAGAATAGTAAATTCTTAAGTAAAAAAAGCAGCAGCGTTATAAGTGGTTTCGTTTATCTTGTTGGTTTGGGTACGGTTTGTGTCTTGTTGTACAAATAATCTTGCATTTAGGTAAAAGTCAATCCTCTTTATTTCGCTTTGCTGGGCTTGAAAGACTATAAAAAAAACCTACGGCATCATCAGGGACTAAAAATTTTTCTTCTTCTAAGTTGTTCATTGGTGATAGTTTTATTTTTTGATATACTATGGATATTTAGAAAGTTTCGTTTAACATCGTGAATTTTTGTTTTTGGGTAAAAAGTGGTTTAAACCTATTTATAATTTTTACAATGTAAATTCTAGCAAAATATGTTTTTCTGACTGATAAAAAGAGCTTGTCTGAGAATTTTATCTTCCGATGTACATGACTATTTTTTTTTCACCATTAATGAACATTACAATCGTTTATGTTAAGAAGAGTGATTTAAACCTAAATAAATATAATTTTAGCTATGTAAATTCTAAAGAAATATGATTTTTTGACTGACGAAAAGAGTTTTCCAGAGAGTTTTAGCTTTTGATATAGTTTGAAAAGTTTCGTTTACTATATCATTGACGAATAATATTGTTTATGTTAAGAAAAAGTAATTCAAACCTAATTATTTATAAATGTACCTATCTATATTCAAAATAAATTTGTTTTCCTGATTGACAAAAAGAGCTTATCAAAGAGTATGATCTTTCGATGTACTATGAATATTTTAAAAGTTTCGTTTACCATCAGTGAACATTACAATTTCTTTGCTGTGAAAAGGGTTTTTGAACCTAAATATTTATAATTTAACCGATGTAAATTCGAAAGAAATGTGTTTTTTTTACTGTCAAAAAGAGCTCCTCAGATAGTTTCATCTTTCAATGTACTATGATTATTTTGAAAGTTTCTTTTACCATTAATGGGCAATACAATTGTTTGTGTTAAGAAAAGTGGTTTAAACCAAAATAAGTATAATTTTTTCGATGCAAATTTTAAAGAAATATGATTTTTTGACTGACAAAAAGAGCTTCTCA
Organism: Hylyphantes graminicola; assembly: GCA_023701765.1. Taxonomy (NCBI): domain Eukaryota; kingdom Metazoa; phylum Arthropoda; class Arachnida; order Araneae; family Linyphiidae; genus Hylyphantes; species Hylyphantes graminicola. The sequence continues at coordinate 29,902,071 of CM043120.1, read as the reverse complement.
GAGAGTTTTATCTTTCGATATAGTTTAAAAAGTTTCGCTTGCTATATCAATGAAGATTAATATTGTTTACTCTAAAAAAAGTAATTTAAACCTAATTATTTATCAATTTATACCTATCTATATTCTAAAGAAAATAGTTTTCCTGGCTGACAAAAAAAGCTTGTCAAGAGTTTCATCTTTCGATGTACTATGGACATTTTGAAAGTTTCGCTTACCGTCAAGTGAATATTACAATTTCTTTGCTGTGAAAAAGTAATTTGTATCTAAATATTTATAATTTAACCTATGTAAATTCGAAAGAAAACTGTTTTCTTACTGACAAAAAGAGCTGAGAAGAGAGTTTCATCTTTTAATGTACTATGAATATTTTGAAAGTTTCTTTTACCATTAATGAACATTACAATTGTTTATTTTAAGAAAAGTAGTTTAAACCTAAATAAATATAACTTTAGCTATGTAAATTTTAAAGAAATACGTTTCTCTGACTGAAACGAAAAGAGCTTGGCAGAGAGTTCTATCTTTCGATATACTATGGATATTTTTAAAGGTTTATTTTTCTAGTGTCGCTAACCTACCTACAATACAATTATTATTGATAAAGTGGATAAAACCTGAGTACTAAATATTTATTATTTTCAGTTTTATCGGTATAACTTATAAAGGCTTGATACAACTGTCCCTGTCTATTTGGACTGGTTGGTAAGTTAACCATTTAATTAACCCATCAATTGTCTGAACATCATAAGCTGTTTGTGTCCGCGCTAACAGGGACATTGGAATCAAAACCATAAAAAATTATCCTTTCTATTTTAAAAAAATAAACCTGTTCTAGTTTTAGCTTTTGATGTACTATGGATATTTTGAAATTTGTATTTACTTATTTACTTATGAACTACGTACAATAATCTGGAAAAAATCTGGGCTGTTGAAAATATCTTTCTGCTTATAGTTTTATGTAAATAAAAAATATAAAAGATAGATGAAAACCACAGTTCTTTAAAATTATATAGGACAAATTAAGTTACACAAAACGAAATTTAAAAATTGAAATTTGACTCTTCGATTCAGTAAAGAAAGAATAGTATTCACAAATCGGTTGTTGATGAGTTAAGAAAGCAATGATTTATTTTTGGTCAGTGCTTATTGAATAATAAAACTCACAAGAACTTCGGATATAGTTTAATAGCAATATTAAAACAATGACAAAAATTCGGATAGCATAAAATATATTTACAAATAGGCATATACAAAGCGTACAATGCAAAAGTATTCGAAATTCCTTTTGTAAACATCACGAGTATATTTCGTAGAAAATGGATTAATTTAACATTTTAAGCATAAGATCCATTTAAAAAGTTTCAAGCAGCACAACGATATCATTACCATCTCCACTCGATGTCATTTCAATATCGCAATGTTAAAATGATGTTGGGAAAATATCTAAATGACAACACACGGTAATCCGTGTTATAGTTCTCCTGTCACTTCTTAGCATCTACACTCATAGAAATAACACTTTCACATTTGACGATACATGAATCCTCAAGCTTCATTTCGTTAATTTTGAGGATTGTTTCGTCAAGCTATCACGTGGTTTTTTGAGTAAACGCGAATCATCACTTTTGCGATCGTGATTTGACGATTCTGTATCTTGATTTTGAGGAAACTGAATCTCATATTGTTGTACTCACATGCTCAAAAATGACGAAATATTTCTTTAGATTAGACGACATTCAAATCCTCATAAAAATGACGATTCAAATTTTCTCACTTTGAGGAAACGAAAACTCGGAGCAGTTGCCAGTAACGGAATCGTCAGAATTAAGGAATATTTCGTCGTTTTTGAGCATTCATTTTTTAGAGTGTATGACGTTAGACGAGTCCAAACGATTACTCGTTAAACGAAAGGGGTAAGTAAGATTTTGGCTTAAGCCAGAGTTACTATATTCGGCGATTCATTGCTTTTGCAGGCGCAAGCTTCTTTAACGTTTTAGAAACAGTTTTTTAACTGAAGGGCAGTTTAAACTTGCATTGGGTTCATAATTACTGCATAGCTATAATAATATATTTTAACTTGTATCGTTCCCCCGAGGTGATACTGAATGTGCTTAATAATATTATACATACTGCAGATGCAAATCTATTGACGATCAAGTAGAGCTAGAAACTCCTTTCACCAATAACCCATGTGTAGTCGTGATATGACACAATATTTTAAACCAAATTAATCCAGCAATCCTTGCCAAACACCATGTAATTGGAAATCCTCGCCAAACACCATGTAGTTGGCAATCCTCACCAAACACCATGTAATTGGCATCCCTGCCTCTTTAAGGTTCTCGAGCTATTTCCAAAGTGAAATTTTCCACAATCAAAAATATTTCAGATGCTAAGAAGTGATAGGCGGACTATACTCAGGACATTTTCTAAACAAGGGATCTGTTGATACTTCAGAGCTAGAGGAGCTAAATATTGTTTTGCTGATACAAAAGAGAAATTAATATTAATTAATATATTTCGGAGTCGAGGGTGTAGACCTTACATCGGCAATTATTAGAAAAGTTCATAGAAAAGTTTTTGTCGCCCTTCGCTCTTCTAAAAAAAATTAAACCTAACACTTTCAAAAACAAAAAGATTTTCAATAAAACTATTTCCTTGTGATTATTTTATTGAAGGATTATTATATATTCTTACAAAAATAAAAATAAAAAAAATTATAGCTAAATCACTTAAATAAGCAGACAAAAAAAAAACAGATCTGCCAGACCGTTTCCAGTGATTATAAGATAAATGAGTAAAATGCAGTGAAATTTCTCTGGCTCTGAGTAACAGAAATTCCGTCTTTTACTTTAGCATATATTATCTGAGAAAGCCACACAACACCTTTAAAGCAGCCATTTACAAGCAGTCAGAAGAAATAGAAAAGCTTCGAAAAGTCCATATTCAGAACTTCCTGAGATTACTTGCAAAATTTTAAAATATTGTCTCTTTTTGGAGAGTGCACAAAGCGATCCAATTTTTTTAAAAAAAAATCTGGCGCCTCTTTTAGTTCAAACTTTAGTAAGACTTTCAATTTTAAATGTAGGAAGCTAGGAGTATTCAACAAATCTTTTTTAAAATAAGTAGAACCCACAGATAAGAAAAATAACGTCATGTCCGTTTGGATGGGTCCGGGACATAATCCCGACAATCACGACATATTATTAATTAAGTTGCCCTTCATTAAGCACAACTGAATTAATTTATTAATTTGTCGGAATTAGTGTCAAAATTCATAATCCTGACAGTGAAATAATGCCGACTGGGAAGACCCTGTCATTGTCAGGATTATGCCAGGACGGCTGTCGGAATTTCGGCTTTCGGAAATATGTCCGTAACCGTGTTTGGATTTATGCGTGCACTCTCCAGAAAAGAGCATATTTTTGCACTCTTGTAAAAAAAGGACTTCATCCATCCAGGCAATAGGAGACTTTACCTAAACACTCAAACCACCTAATCATGGAGAAGTGTTTCGGGCAATTCCCCTTATCAGTTTTTCCTGGACATTGGCCCCTTATTTTACTAAGGTACAGATACACATATTAACCCTTTCAGTCCCAGTGATGCCATTTGGCATCATCATGTTTCTGATCATAATTTGTAAAAATATAATAGGGATGACATCTACGGGGATTAATAGAAAATATTTTCTAATTGAAAAAGTTTGAAGAATCGAATGATGTGCTTCTTGATATCATAAATGGCTATGGACGATCAGAAAAAAAGTTCTAAAATGATGATGCTAAATTGTTATTGGGACGGAAAGGGCTAAATTAAACTTCACTTCATTCACCTAGATCTAAATACAACGTTTTACTAAAATGCAATGGTAAAAGTTGTTTGATAGAACAAATACTAGAATGTTTCTCACAAAGGCAGAGTTTTTGATATCTTCAAATGACAAAATCTGTTGATAAATACTTTTTTGTCATAAACTGTGTTCAAATTTCCAAAATATATTAATAATATATATACATTTTAAAACCAAAACTTCAGATTAAAAAATAATATTTTTTTATAACTGCGTGAAAAAAATCCGACTTTTACATTATAATTTCGATATCAAACGTGTGCGAAAAGTCAAACTTTTTGAAACAGTGACACTAAGTACTTTTTTTCACCCAAAAGCAGTGAAAAAAAGTACTTTTTTTTCACTCTTTTCATAAGATGCCAACATTTCAAGTAAAATTTTGATTTGATAATACTCATAAAATCCAAAGATTTATCGTTCTGCTTTATTTAAAAAAAGTTATGCGCGTGAATTATTTTTGAATCAATGGAATTTTTTTCTCGCGATGAGAAAATTTCTTAAATCCCGCTCTTCGAACTGCGAGTTCATTGGTTGTTTTCTTTGACAAAATGTTGAAACACGCTTATTGGTTTTTTATAGCGTCACGCGCTCCGAACTGCGAGTTCATTGGTTGTTTTCCTTGACATCTCTTCTGGAAGCTCACAATTATTTTTAGTCCAATTAGCACGTGAATTATTTTTAACCAATAAGATTTGATTTTTTTCACGCAATTATAAAAAATAGTGTATGAAACAAGTGCGAAAAGTAAACTTTTTAAAACACGTGTCATTATTTCACTCGTTCGTGAAATAAAATCCACTAGTTTTTAAAGGCGTTACTTTTTGCACTAGTTGCATAAATAACTATTATGATATGCAGCAAAAGTAAAATCAACTAACCAACATATTAATGCATAATGCATTGTTGCTTTTTAATGCTTTAGCATGAGAACTTTAGGCTTAAAACATATTAAGCAATGATATATTTACAATATTTCCATTAAAACATGCGTTATACACTGTTAAAAATTTTGGCGTAAGATTGCACCGGAATCTTGGAATTTTCAAGCTGCCACCACTATTTGGAGCGTAGATTCACCACTTTTGCGGTGCATCAAAGTTATCTTTTTACCACACAACTGGTAAATTCAAGCTCCAAATAGTGGTGGCAGCTAAAACATTCCAGAATTCTGGTGCAACCTTGCGACAAAATTTTTAACAGTGTACTGAACGCGTCGCAAGGAAATGTTAGTATATGAATCTACACAGAGCAACGCGATGAATCAGCTTATTTTTCTTTATTTAATAGATAGATCCATCTTAACATTGCTCTTTTACTTTCTTATTCGGTTTATTCTTACTGTACAAAATTATATTGTTCCAAAATTGCCCTTTTCAAATCTTGCATCATTGAACAGTGGTCATACCAATAGAGGCACTGTAAAGCCCGAATTAATTAATGACTATAGTTTATATGTTAATAGTTGATTAAAAAGTGGTAATAGATTCTTAGTAAATGCAAAGAAATTAGATTAGTGGAGGTTTCGAAGATAGTTAAAATACAATCTTTTAAGTTAAATTCACAAAATATAGCCTTTGTGAAATCTTAGCATCGTCTGTTCATATTTCTTAAAACATCTTGACAGTGTAAATGAGTCCAACTGTCGCTATGGATATGCTTTTCCATTTTTCAATGCAGATTACGCTACTTTTGTGCTACATGTGTACCATCGCAACTACATCATCAAAGAATAAATTGTCTATAAATCTTGCCAAATTTGGCAACTATTACGTTATAGCATTTTATTAGCTTCTATAGTAGCGAATAAAATAGAAGCGATTTTCCAGCTAATATTTTTGTTTTTTAGTATAATTTCGAAAGTACCTGAATCTATTTAATGTGGCACACATAAGACCAAGTGTAACACAGTTTAATTATTTAAATACCAAAATAAATGCATCATTGCATAAAATCTGCACTCAAATGTTCTGTAGAAATGAAGTCAAGCACACAAAAAATACTTATTGATATCGAGTTATTGCCCTACTTCAAAGAAACTTCATGCGTGTGTCCAAAAGTCGTATACTGATAGTGCAGTACACTCAATAACTAATTGTGCTTTGTTGTTTGCACATACGTGGTTCTAGAACACTCTTCGAACCATTGCGGCCATTTCAGGGACTGTTCCATAAAGATATATGCAGAAAGCTTCGGACATTTTGAGTCACTGTCGAGTTATAACACCTGAGCCCACCATTAAAAGTTGTTAAAGGATGTACTGCAGTTGCGATACCACTAAAGTATACTAATTTGGCATACATCAAACGGGAATGGGATACAAGTCACTTTTAAATGAACTGCACGAACATACGCGCAAAAGTAGGACAATTAATACAATAGCTAGAATCCAACCGCTAAATGAGATCAGGATCGTGTATATGAAACTGCAAGTCGCTGGTATTTCAGTTTCGGTCATGTTCGGCGTAATCGAGATGGGATATTCGGTGAAGAGTGGCACGAAGTGGTTCCAGAAAGTCATTCTCTCTGCTTCGTACGACCTCGCGACGAACGGCTGCAGACCCAGAGTGGCGAAGCAGTCCTCGTCTTCGGTGTAGGGCCTCCAAGTGAAGTTCTTCACCATGTTTCTGGCATCCGATCGTTTTGGAGTCGGATTGCTGGACAAAGAAATTGTATGTGAGAATGAGATGTATGGTCAGAAAATGTTTTTAATAATTTATTCCCTTTTCTGGAATCTGTACCTCAGAGCCAGAGGATACAAATGCAATTACAAATAATTGTAGAAGAGTAAAAAAAATTAAACGATCTTTATACTTGAAGAGTACAAGGGAAGAACCCTTTCATCACTGAAAATCTCCCTGCAACAAGTCTGCTGGGTGAAGATAGCAAGTCGCCGACTAAACTGGCGTGAAGAACCCATTTTTGCCTTAATTCTTAACACGAAGCGAGTGGTTTTATTCTCTCTATGGTCGAGATTCAAGCCAGACATAGTCTGACACTTAAACAGAGGAAGAAGAACGAAGAACCATTTGGATTCCGATCGCCACTACTAGCCAAGCAGACCTCAGTAAGGACAGATTCACAGTCGATGAAGTTTTTTTTTACCCTGTAAGCTTCATATGTGGACAAAAAACGTTTTTCATAATTTATTCTCTCTTTTTTAATAAGTACCTCAGAGTCAGAGGATACATATACAATTTCAAAAATTTATAGAAGAATATAATAAACTAAGCGATCTTTATACTTACCAATGCTATTTTAAAATTTAAATTCGATTGCAGTTCACTAAATGTAATTAACCTTATTAAATGCAATTTTGAAATTGCTGTCAATTTTAACTGCATCGAAAACAGTAAAACAATATTCTAAAACTTTTAAGGTAAGATGATTGTAATAAGCACCAAAATGTACTATATTTTCTCTTTTTCTTGTAAATGAAAAATATTTAATTATCAGTTTAGAACATTAGTAACTGTGAAAATGGTGTTGTTTTTTATGTTTCTTATAGTAATTTAAAGAAAGAAAATACTTGGATACCGTTACTGCCCTGTATTTTGTATTAACAGTCTAAAAAAAATTTCTTAGAGCTTTATAATTTGCAGTTCTAGCAGCCAGCTGTCTACAATAATACTAACAAGGATCACTATCATCCACAGCAATTCTTTGAGATCACAATAATATTACTAACCCGTGTTTTGCAAAATCCGTCCATAACTGTATCATTATGTTTGAAACTTCCTTATCTTGAGGATTTCTAAGAGCATTGCTGAGGTTCATGTGAGGGAAGCCAAAGATATAGTACAGCTCACTTTCGTGATAAGACCCTGGAAGGAAATAAGATAAATATGAGGAAAACATAAGCATTTAAGTTTAGAAAAATAACATATTGTAAGTACAGTAAAATCCCTCGTTATATCGCGCCTCGTTACATCGCGCATTCGGATATAACGTTCCTTGTATCATATCTCACAAATTTTCCTCGGCTTTTTTATTTCAATGTGTACTTTCCTTAAAATCGATTGTAATATTGGTGGCTATTCATCTAATATTGGTGCGATGCATTTAATAAAGTTTCTTTAATTGATATTTGCCGGTAATCGGGTCTTACAAAAAAATTCAAAGCAGCTGACTTTCGATGAATTTTTTTCTAGAAAATGAGTGAAATATTATTATCTGTGCAGTAATGTGCAATATACAGGGTGTCCTAAAAGTTCCCGTACTGACGATACGTGATTTTTTTACATGCAGAACAACAAACTTTAAAACATAGTTTTTATGCTAATGGTGTAAAGCACTTTTAATAAAACGTAGGAAAAAATTTGGAACTTACATTTACATTAAATAATTAAATTGTCCGCACCTTTCATCGAAGCAAAGCTGAAGGCGTTTTGCGCATATTTTTAGAGACGCGTTTTAAGATGCTGGGAGAGACTTCTTGTATCCTTAGCATGATGGCATTTTTCAGATCCTCTATTCATTGTGGAATATCTTAATAAACTTTGTTCTTTAAATATCCCCAAAGAAAAAAAGTCAGGTATACTCAAATTAGGGGAACGAGGTGGCCTAAGATTTCCCGAGATGAGTCGATCTCCAAAAAATGAAGCATGTCCACGGTTTCATTACTTGTATGGCATGTTGCACCGCCTTGTTGGAACCAAGAATCTCATTCATTCACTTCTAATAATGCAACAAATTGTTGGATAAGTTCTCTATACAATTCCATAAACAGTTGACGCGAAAAACAGATTGCCATATCCTTTGTTGAGTTTCTTGCACAAAATCTGGTGCAACAATTTTCGATCTACCACTTCTGTGTTAATCTTCTACTGAACCTGATCTCGCACGAAATCTCTGGACGAGTTTACATAGAGTATCTTTATTCGGTATATCATCAACTGGATATTTATGTCGCCAAAATTCTTTACATCTTCCATCATGATTTACATCCAAAATGAGCCTCAACCAGCGCAATTCTCTGAATGCGCAAAAAATCATGTTGCAATGAAGAACAAAATGACATGGAATTTTATTACAGAACAACTTGAGCACGAAAAAAACCAAGCAATAGAAACAAAAGATTTGATGAAATAATAAGCAGACGATAAAATTCAATATTTGAAAAATTAAACACGAATAATGATTTTTTAAAGTTGGAGTACGGGAACTTTTAGGACACCCTGTATATAATAGTTAATAATAAGTCCTTTCTAATTTTTTCTTTTTTTTAGAGTAGATATATTATTTATTATGATTTAGGTTTAACTTTTAAATACTTGCTGTGCTTTAGTTCAAAACCTTTGCTTTGAGCATAAATACATCAAAAGTATAATATTTATCAAGTCGCTCGTTATATCGCGCATTCGGTTATATAACGGTTTTTGCTTGTCTCACGGGAAGTGCGATATAACGAGGGGTTGCTATATATATATATCGTTTTCTAATGAAACATTAATTAATTTTGTTTTGAATGCTGTCCATATCTTATGTCTTCAGTGAAGCATGTTTCCAAACCATGCATTCATCAAAGCAATGCTCACCAAGCTCCATCAAATGCAATGAAAAGAGGTGAATATCGATAAACATTTTATGGACGAACTTATTACAGTCCATACTCTCTTATCCGGCCGCCTCTAATCGTTAGTATCCTTCTGTACACCAAGGGCCATGATTAATGGTAGATGTTTGTTTCATGAACTACACTCTTAAAACAAACAAGCGATTTTAACTTAGTCTGTGTTTATTTTCACTCCCTCCAGTGTCGAAAATGCAACTGCTCCAAAAGGAGTGAATTTCACTCCTTTGTTTTGTTAAACGTTCAACAGGATCACTCCAAACGAGTGATTTTAACTCAGTCTGAGTTGATTTTAACTAAGTTTGAGTTAATTTTCACTCCTTTCCAGTGTCGAAAATGCAGTGGATTCTCCTATTGGAGTGGATTTCACTCGTTTGTTTTAAGATGTAGAATGTCTGATTCAACGAAGAGCGAAGGTTTTGAAACTAGTTACCTGGAAAAACGACTTGCAATTTGGAAAAGTCTTGGAAAAAAGCGCTTCGAAATACAAAAGTCTCTAAGATAATAGAAAAGGAACAGATATAGAACAGGTACATTGCAATGCGATGTTATTTTAAAGACAAACAGTTTTACTCTTTTTTCCGGCATTTTCGGGAATATGTCGGCATTTTGGCGCCCAATGCGCCGGGTAAGCGAGAGTAGACTGTATAAAAAAATTTAATATAGTGTATATTACATAATAAAAAGTTAAAACAAGAAACGTTTTTGAAAACAAAAAGGCAATACACAGAAAATCTTTTAATTCTTACCTACAAATTTGTTACCAATGACATCATCCGAGCTGGCGTAATCGAATTCGTACATGTATACTGTGACTGCTCGATGAAGAGACAAGAGATTCACCAATTTCACTGAAGGAGCTTTCAGATCAATGTCACTAATTATCTAAAGAAAAAAAAATTACGTTACGGAAGTGAATACACAAAAAACTAACAACAAAATCATTTAAACTAGATGTTAATAAATCTAATTTCTTGTGTTATTGCCTATAACTTCAAAACACTGCTCTAAGAAACGTCTGCTAAGTCGTGAAAGCAGCAAATCCCTGCCTATGTAAAGGCAAATACTTGCTGCTTTCACGACTCTATGTAAGACATACAACTATCTAAGAAGTTTGATTCGAAGTCTGTTAAAAAAAACAAAGGTACGTTTCAATGGCCTGAAGTATCAACTACGGTGGAGCATTATTAATTTTGGTTAACGCCACGTGGTCAATGTTCAGTATTTATAAATGTTGTGTTTAATTATATTTGTAAGACCTACAAGTATCGAAGTGTACTTTGTTAAGCTAGGACATAGACAATGTTTTGAACAATGTTATTGAAGGTTCTCATAAAAAGCAGAATCTTGTAAACTGCTTTGGTGAAGTGTTACTGTCTTTTTTTTAAAGTTATCTTGCCCTTGCGAATTGAGCTCAGGTGAAGTGTTAATCTTTATTATGAATCGAGTTACATAAGTTCTAAATTTGGCTTTTATTTTAGCATGGTTAGCATGTCTGACTTAAAACAACCGACCTATATTTTATTCCTGTTCTACTCAGGATCGGTATAGTGATAACTAAACTTTCTTGGGATGGAAAGCTCAGCATCAAACCAGTAGTTTGAATTCCGGAGATTCGCTAGTGTTTTACAATCCAGAACCAAAGACTACACTCTTAAAACAAACGAGTGATTTTAACTCAGTCTGATTAATTTTCACTCCTCCAGTCTGGAAAATGCACTTCTCCTTTTGGAGTGGATCCTTTGTGTGTTAAACCTTCGACATGATCACTCCAAACGAGTGATTTTAACTCAGTCTGAGTTAATATTCACTCCTTTCCAGCGTCGAAAATGCACTTCTCCTGTTGGAGTGGATTTCACTCTTTTGTTTTAAGAGTGTACGAAAACGAATTCAGGTGGCCAAGACTTTAACCATATTAAAGTATTAAGCCACACAAGAGTTAAACTATCTAGTTCTACTCAAAGTACTCCAGTCCAAAACCCAAGAATCCCAGACTTCCTACCTTTCCCAACGTTCTTATATCCGGCAATATGTTCTCGTAGTACGTCAAAGTCCCGTTGCTCGTCATCTGCTGCTGCTGCCTCGTCTTCTTGTGATTCGACGTCGTCCCTTGCCTGTAGACGTACTCTGTGTACACGGCGTGCAGCAATACGTCTGCTGCGATGCCGGACATATAGTCCTTGCGCACCAGGTGAAGTAGGTGTTTCCTCAGTAGGTCCTTGGTGAAGGGGATCGAGGAGGGGTCCTTGTCTTGGTAGGCTAGAAGGAGACAGTCCTACGACAATGAATATTCTATAAATAAATTTGTAGGGTAGCCCAAGTTCGTAATAATAGCCCTTGTGACTGAGTAATTACATTGTAACTGATTGTACAGTATTGGGCTTGCACGTGAGAGGTTCCTACACTCTTAAAACAAACGAGTGAATTTAACTCAGTCTGAGTTAATTTTCACTATTTTCAGTGTCGAAAGTGCACTTATCCTATTGGTGTGGATTTCACTCTTTTTTTAGTCAAAACTCCGACAGGATCACTCCAAACGAGTGATTTTTAACTCAGTCTGAGTTAATTTTCATTCCTTTCCAGTGTCGAAAATGCACTTATCACTGCATAATGGAGTGTATTTCACTCTTTTGTTTTAAGAGTGTAGGTTAAAACCGGGTAGGTTCCGTATCTCTTCAGTGGTGACCCGGATGTGCGCTATTTGACAGTGGAGTTTGTGTCGGCATACTACATCGATTTGGCGATTGCTGACTCCCTAAAAAAACGATAATTACAATTCATCCTTCTTACATCTCATCAATTCATCTTTCTTGTGAAGGAAATTACTTCAATCATGTGCAAGTTCAGATCTGATACTACAACCTACAACTGTGCAAACTCTCAGGTTTAGTTTTTAATTAGTGCTTCATTAGAAATAACATGATTCGTTTCAGCATGAATTATCATTGAGTGAGCGGTTTGTTGGCTAACAAAGGTTCCTTTGCGTCTTTCTGACGGCTTTACTTAATTTCCCGTCAAACATTCCCACCTTCTTCTTAACTCTACATTGATAAAAAAAATCCTTGCAAATTAACGGATAGGGAACGTCAGCAGAGAATCCAGTCACACCCCGTTAAAAAAAAAACACTCATGTCCATCGTTTCCTATAGCTAATGGATGAGCTAAAACTGTAAAAATACGAGAATCACCCTAATCTTCTAACGGTCTAAGGGATAAGGCCATTTATTTAGTGGGTCCAAATGTTTTCCATCAAATAAGGCTGTTGCATAAAAATTGAAGGGCAAATAATGCTCGTAAATTTACAGGTTTTTTTTTTTTTGCAGTGTATAACGCCTAAAGACTAATAAACGTCCACTAACACTTCGTCATCCATACTTCGAACTCGTCCCTGGTCACTCCGACCATAACCAGGACTTGGGGTAAGGTTCCTTCTTGCTGCAGCATGGTGGTCGGATGCTTGGGCAAGATCTCCCCATCGGCCACGGGCGCGAACTGGAGCATCAGAGAGTCCTCCAATGTCTTCTAGGGCGAAAGAACGCGAATTAATAGCGTACAATAATATTGCCACGACTCTTTTCAAAATGAGAACATGCATATTCTCAAATTTAAGAACAATGTATTAAGAGCTATTGTTAATCGATCGCAGTTTAGTTAAACTCCATTGAAGGACTGGCCTAACAAAAAAAAACTAATTTGGAGGTCAAAGCTTGGTATTTATGTCTCTTAAAGTTTAGTCCAGATTTTTTAAGTTCTCAACGTAGAAAATGCAATATAGCTTTGAATTTTGAATTTAAATAAGTTTATCTGATTTGAAATAAATGAGAATTAACCATATTCTGCTTCACCGGATAAGTTAAATTCAAAAGAAAATTGCACCAATTATCGAATTTCGAACGTCTTGACCTTTCAGTTTAGGCCTTACCTTTTTTTGTCGGTATATGTAAACAACTCACACCAATTTAAAGTTTATTGCCAGTTATTGCTTTATTAGCAACTTGAATTGTTTTTTAAAAACCTTTTCAGAATATTAAGTTTTTGAAAGAAATATTAAAACAATCACTCACCGCGTCTTCGCTATGATCAATGATTTGTGAAGCATCGATAGAACGCAGACACTTGAGTATTTCCTTACTGTCTTTGTAGTCGGGACATTTTAGCTTTAAGGCTAGTCTCTCAACATACATTCTGGGACGTCTCTGTACTGCCCATTCACCAATAGGACTGCCACTTTGAGCAATAGCTTTTGTAAATAAACCTATAGGCGAAACAAACATTGTAAGTAGGTATATAAAAGCATAGTTATCAATAGCGCGCGCGTTTCAGAGCCTGATGTATATGAGCCTTAGTATATACAATAAATAAAAGTTGCTGTTTATGAGCAATAGTACAGTCAAAGCCGAAGTCTATGTGCAATAGTACAATAAGAGTTGTCTATTTGCCTATTACTACAATATAATTATCACATATCCATTCTAACACTATTCAATAATGTGTTCTGTCATAAATAATCATTACTTAATTTAAATTGTAACAAATATAACAAATAAAATAAGTTTCTAAAACGATAAATTATTTTTAAAAAATTGACAACATTATATAACAAGATAAATATTAATAATTTGTAATTTGATAAAATGAATATTTGTAATTCAATAAGTTAAATAGTAGTTTGTAATATAATTTTAATGAAACAATAACTTTAAATACAAAATATAATAATTAAAAATTTTATAATAAATTTTGATAGCCTTAAACAATAACTATTTGTTCAAAATTCAAATATTTTTAACAAATTTTAACGATTTCTGACAAATTCAATAATTTGTAGGTAATTTCTAACAAATCTTTTCGCATTGAATTTTTAGCAAAAAAGTTGAATAAATTTAACATTTTGCAGGGAAATTGCAGAAAAAAAACAATGTGTAGGAAATGTGTAGCAAAATGAACAATTTGTACTAGTTCAAGTTAATTATTTAGTTTAAAAAATCAAATAGTATTGTAACGAATTAAATAAATTTTAACCCTCTAATGCATGAATTCTTATTTTCATCCCAAAAAAAAATACATATGTATCTTTAATACTCACACATTATGGGAAAAATACTAAAAAAATTTAACTGCATTAGAATTTAAATAATTTCAATTTCTAAAAAAAAATTCGTATGACAAAAACCAACCGCAAAATTCCAATTTTGATAATAATGACTAGAAAACTACTAAAAATATTTCAAAATAAAATTTTTTAACTATGATTAATTTTTGAAAACAATTTATTAGTATTTAGTACTAATATTATTATTCTTTGAATACTGCCAAAAACGTAATTTCACAAAAGTTAATAACCTCACTCTTTAATTTTGAATACACTTTTACTACTGTCATCTATGAGTATTATTAGTAACTAAAACTTTAAAATGAAATGTAATAGATGAAAAAAACACGGATTTGTCTAGGAGGAGCTCGAATTTAATAGAATAAAGTGGATTATGTTATTTGTTACCAAACGGTAACAGTATGCAGTAGAGGGTTAACAAATCATACAATATTGTAGCAAACTAAATAATTTGTAATAATTCATATATAAGCACTCGCTTAGCATGCGGAAGGTCCCTGGTTCGGGTCCGGGCACCGTAAAATAGCTGCCGATCTATAAACGGCCCGTGCAGCCAAAAATGTCCGACTAATAATACCCCGTATAAGGGAGTGCACGTTAAATATCCTTCAAAGTCCTGACGCTGCGTACGATGTCGCCCTTAACGGTTGCGTTGGTGCCTATTTAGGTGTTGGCTCGTCACCTGACTGTGGTTCTAAAATACGATGCCCGTCGCCAATAGCCCTCGCGTAGCTCTAGTGCGACGATAATTAAAATCAAACCAAACCAATATAGGAAAAATAAATCTTACCTCTCGAAGCGGGAGAAATCAAATGCAGTCCAACGCAGGCTCCCCCAGCGCTATTTCCGAAAATTGTAACATCTGAAGAATTACCTCCAAACGAAGCTATGTTGTCTTTTATCCACTTCAGAGCTAAAATTTGATCCAGAAGACCGTAGTTTCCTCTTGCATTTTCGTCTTCGGTGCTCAGGAAGCCTATAAAAAATGTAGAAACAATTATTAGACAATTTGTAAGGAATTTGTAGCAAAAAAACAATTTGTAAAAAAAACTTGCAGCAAAAAATCAAACAATTTGTTAAAAAGATAAACAATTTGTAAAAAAAAATAAACAATTTGTAATAAATTAAACAATTCGAAACAAATTAAACAATTTGTAACAAATTAAATAATTTGTAACAAATTAAACAATTTGTAATAAATTAAACAATTTGTCGGAAATTTGTAACAAATAAACAATTTGTCGGAAATTTGTAACAAATAAACAATTTGTCGGAAATTTGTAACAAATAAACAATTTGTAACAAATTAATCAATAATGTAACAAAATAAATAGTTTGTAACAAATTAAACAATTCGTAACAAATTAAACAATTTGTAACAAATTAAATGAATTGTAACAAATTAAATAATTTGTAACAAATTAAACAATTTGTAACAAATTAAACAATTTGTCGGAAATTTGTAACAAATAAACAATTTGTAGCAAGTTAAACAATTTGTAACAAATTAAACAATTTGTAATAAATTAAACAATAATGTAACAAAATAAATAGTTCGTAACAAATGAAACAATTTGTAACAAATTAAACAATTTGTAATAAATTAAACAGTAATGTAACAAAATAAATAGTTCGTAACAAATGAAACAATTTGTTACAAATTAAAAAATAATGTAACAAAATAAATAGTTTGTAACAAATTAAACAATTTGTCGGAAATTGTTAACAAAATAAACAATTTGTATCAAATCATGTAATATTTTAAAAACTTATACAATTTATAGCAGTTTTCATAATATTGCAACAAATTATATAATTTGTAATAAATCCTAATATTGTAACAAATGATAAAATTTGTAATAAATCCTATAATATTGTAACAAATTATATAATTTTGAATACATCCTCTAATATTGTAATAAATGATATATAATTTGTAATAATTCCTATAATATTGTTACAAATGATATAATTTGTAATAAGTCCTATAATATGGTAGCAAATGAAATGCGAGACTTCTG
Organism: Hylyphantes graminicola; assembly: GCA_023701765.1. Classification (NCBI taxonomy): domain Eukaryota; kingdom Metazoa; phylum Arthropoda; class Arachnida; order Araneae; family Linyphiidae; genus Hylyphantes; species Hylyphantes graminicola. The sequence continues at coordinate 29,885,518 of CM043120.1, read as the reverse complement.
TTCGCGGTACTACTAGCACTAAAATGCTGAAAAGAAGAAGCGTAGAGAGAAATTCTCCTAAATACTTTATCACATTCTATATTTAATACTGTATTTACACTCAGATTTTCATGTTCTATCAACAAATTTTGAATAAAACGAGATGGAATTGTGATTCGTCAAATTTTCAAAATGTTCCTTTCTTCAGGAACATTTAACTGCTAAACTAATTGCCAACCTAAGTTGGGTAAATAGAAATATGCTAAGGAGAAATTACTTCAGCGCATGTAAAGAGTTCCATAAATTAGTTGTGTATCCATTCGGAAAACATGTTTAAAAGATTAATTTCGTTTAAGGTCTAACAGATTTCAATATTATTTGAGAAAATTTGGCAATTTTATCAGAATGAAAAGTGTATTTTGGTTAAATTGTGTTCAGATAATTTTTTATGTAAATATTACCTTACAAGAGTTTTCAACTAACGGACCAACCGCGCTTTTCCCCCCGCCTTTTTACTCTTGTTTTTTACCCAAGTTAGGGTGGCACGGAGAATAGACAATGAGAAATAAATATTTTGCTTAAAAGTGAAATTCGCTAATCCCAAAATTACTTGGAATCTGCACGCAACTCACGGTTTAGCACAAAAAGAACAAATGTAAAATTACACAGCATCGAACTTATCTATTTTTTCGACTTATCTTACAAAGAACTATTAATTCAAAATCTATCAAAACACAGAAGATTGTTTTCACTGAAAAATCCAAAACACAAACAGCATATTTATAAGATGAAATTATATACATATTTAAGTGAGAAAATAAATTTATGCGGATTATCGAGGTTGTTATCATACATACCCAGAACACCAAGCCTGTAATTAACTGTCACCACTATGACCTGTCCAGCTGAGGCCAGCCATTCTCCTGGATAGAAGCGACCGCCATTTGTTTTGTATGAGCCCCCGTGTATAAAAAACATGATCGATAGGGGCTTCGAATTGGAGCTCCGAGGTGGCAGAGCCTGAAAGAATTTCATATAGGTTTGGTTTTTTTTTTTCATCTGAAAAAGGATTAGGATTAATAATATAGGGGTTAGGATCGTAAGGTTGACAGAGAAGAAAATTTATGGATATACTTGGAATTGTGAGGGGATTCATGAAGTAAAGACCGTAGATTGGTACAAATTTACACTGTAAAAAAACCTGTTGTTTTAACAGTTAAAAATGGACAAGTTTGGCGCCAGTTAATAACAGTTTTTTTTACAGTTTAAAACTGTAATTTTCTTGCATGAAAAATTTTATTTTAGAAAGAAAAAAAACTGTTAATTTAATAGTTTCCCCCCCGAAAATCTAACATTCGTTTTGTATGAGCCCCAATGTATTAAAAAAAAACATGATGGATAGGGGCTTCGAATTGGATCTTAAATGTGGCAGAGCCTGAAAGAATTTCATATAGGTTTGGGTTTTTTTTTCATCTGAAAATAGGATTAAGATTAATAATATCAGGGGTTAGGATCGTATAAGGTTGACAGAGAAGAAAATTTATGGATTGTGAGGGGATTCATGAAGTAAACACCGAAGATTGCTGGTTAAAATCGTTTATTGGTAATGTACCTGTTTCGGTGAGACTCAAAACACTCACCTTCTTCAGCGGTGAGCGGTTTGAACCAAAACAGGTAAATTTGTAACAATAAACCGTTTGCGATAATAATCTATGTTGTTTACATTCCTAAAACAAACGAGCGATTTTAACTCAGTCTAAGTTAATTTTCACGCCTCCAGTGCCGAAAATGCACTTTCCCTGTAGGAGTGGATCCCTTGTGTGTTAATCCTCCGACAGGATCACTCCAAACGAGTGATTTCAACTCTGAGTTAATATTCACTCCTTTCCGGTGTCGAAAATGCACATCTCCTACAGGAGTTTATTCCACTTTTTTGTTTTAAGAGTGTACTTCATAAATCCTCTCATGTAACATGTGCAGAGTTGAAGGTGTTTTTGAATACTTTACTTAAAGGAAATTTTACTAAACTCTTGCTCTTCACTCCATAGGTCCCTTTTGTAGAATTCACTTCACAACTTTGTTTTACAGTTTTTCTTATAATATTAACTTTCCTATTAATATGCAAGAATGTTTAAACTTCGCAAAAATGCCAATCTCGAAGCATCTGGAAAGTAGCAGCCGTTTATTTGTATAAAAATGACGGAACGCAAGGATCAAGCACGATTTAACGGTCGGGTCGATTTACACGGCAAAAAAATTTCTGCCGTAAATTTATAAGTAATTTTGCTTCAAGGAAATTTTAGAATGGGCTATCAATAAAAAAAGCTGATAGATCTCATTTGTGTATCCATCGCACAAAAAAATTAGTATTTTAAGCCTTTAAACCTCACATTTCATTAAATTGATATGCGCGTCAACAAATATTAAATCATAATTTTTTTGTCAAAAAAATCATCGCAGAGCATACTTTTATGTCTTTTTTTAGAAAATATATGTTTATATAAAGAATATAACAGTATGATTTTGCTCATGAGTGAAGACGTAAAAAAAAACGAAAACTTGTAAAGCCCCATATTAGAATGGGCTTGTTTTAACACTTTGTCAAAGAAAACAAAACAACCAATGAAATCGCAGTATGGAGAGAATGATATCATGAGAAATATTCCCATTAAAAAATCTTTCTGACAATCCCTGAGATAATTTCATATTTGTTTACATTAATATTTTTTTTAAGTACAAGTAAATAAATAATGGGAATATTTCTTATGATGCCACGCTCTCCATGCAGCGATTTCATTGGTTGTTTTGTTTTCTTTGACAAAGTGTTGAAACCAGAACCCATATATACAAATTTTTAATAATTTTGCAAATAAATAAGAGAAATTTCGTGAATTTCAATTTTTTTATTAGTTTTGTCATTCTCCGCATTATTACCCCACAACTGTATTTTCCTTGAAAACAAGGAATACATATAAAATTAAACAAGAGTTCTAATTCTGTTTATTTTTCCCATACATGTATTTTCTTAGAAAAGAATGAAAAGTATATATTAGAATAAACAACAGTTTTCTTTCAAGAAGAGCTCGTTCTTTGTTTTCTATGAGCCTGCATAAAACATGAGGGATATATAGGGGCTTCGAATTGGAGCTTCTTTATGGAAGGGACTGGGAGAAATTTATATTGGTTTATATTAATATTTTCCGTAGAATTAGGAATCAAAATGAATAATAAATAAGGGATTAAAAAATAATAGTGACGCACTTCATTAATTGTATTGATGTTGAACTGGAATATTTATCAGATTCATGCGTTTCTGTTGCTTGAGAACATAACCAATCGAGTTTAGTTTAGTTTGAATTATCATCGCACTAAATACGAGGGCTATTGGGACGGAATTACTTTTTCAAATATGTCTACGGAAGCAAGTATTAATCAGAAAAATGAGAACTAGTAAGCAACGTCGATTAACTGATATTGCGAAAATATTTTGCCTAGATTAATATACTCTTGGAACTAAGGATTTGGGATAAATTATATGTACTACCCGATTCAAAAAATTAGAATAATGTAAAAAAAAGAATGAGTTGAATGTTTCTAAAGTGTCGATTTCGATATTGTGTTCAGAAAAAAATTTATGAAAAATATTGAATTATCTTCAGAGCATTTATAAATACAAATATTTGTTTTTATCTGCTACATTAATAATTGACTATTAAAAAAATATTGGAATAATTCAAAAAATTAGAATATTTGGACAACATGGTTAAAAAAAATTAGAATAATCAACTTGTTCCTGTCAGTTGAGAGTGGTTCAAAAAATTAGAATAATCGACTTGCCGAACAGCTGAGAGATTAACTTCTGGGGGACTAATAAAATGTGTTCCGTAGATAATGAAGAGTCGTTTGGCTTTGGATTTTATTGTAGTATTTTTGCTTAATATGGGTTGAAAGATTGACTTATCTGAATGTGTAAAATTTCCTTTTTTGGACTTGCACAAAGGAAAAACACATATTTGTATATCAAAAGATGTGAAATGTTCTCAAGCAAGTGTGAGTAAATTTTTGGAGAATATTCTAAAAATTAGTATTTTTAAAATAAACCCTTTAAAAGTGGTCGAAAGCCATTAACTACAACAAGAGATGAAAGGAAATTGTAAAATAGTGAAGAAACATCTTTTTCGAAGTGTGATATATTTGCAAAGAAATTTGAAAGAAAAGGTTATAAATGTATCTAAATCAATAACATTACGACAACTTCCCAAATTAGGTTTTAGATCACGTGTGCTTATGTTTTTATTATCATCTAAACAAAAGCCTGCTAGAGTTAAATGGTCTAAACAACGGCTAGTTTGGATTCAAGATGATTGGAAAAAGGTATTCTCCAGCGATGGAAGTATGTTGAAGTGTATCTCATGGGTATCAAAGTATACTTGTTTAGAAACTGAAACAAGAAGCTTTTAATAAAGGGTATTTAAAATGGTCTGCTACATTTGTGAGATCTGTCTTGGTATGGGACTGCATGGCTGTCTATCAAGAAATTCATGAAAATTTCATGATTAATTCAGCTGAGAATTTGTGATGCCGATTTCTTGTTTCAGCAAGATTTAGCTTCTCCCCACACTTCCAAATCAACTAAATGGTTCAAAGAGAAGGGCCTAACTCTACTCCTTTTGCCTGCGAACCCACCCGATTGGAATCCCATCGAGAATTTGTGGATAATTATGAAAAAATGACTTTTTGACTCTATTGACTTGACTTACTTTATGCGTGTATTTAGGCAAATACGGATATGGCGAATTTGGACCTAAAAAAATTATGAAACTTTCGTTAATTATATGCCAAACTGTTTAAAAACTGTAATTAAAGCTAAGGATGATGCGACAAACTACTAGCAAGTAAGAACACTTAGAATTTAATTTCTGTACAATATATTTAAATTATTCTAATTTTTTTAACCATGTTAGGGAGTATTCTAATATTTAGAATTTTTTGTCGTTTGCTGATTTCAATATATTTTCTATTTCATTGTAATATGTTTACATTTTTATAAATCTACAAAATGTGCATATTTATATTATAATAATATATTTCATATAGTTGATTATTTGTTTTATAAATTACAATTTCAATTTCCTTGACCGCGTTTTCTTTCATTATTCTAATTTTTTGAATTGGGGTAGTATCTAAGCTATTGGAATTTTTTGTTTCGACATTTCCCCGTTATTTTTTCATCTCACTCCAAATCGTTATTGAATTTTACTGAACATTTCGCATTTGCACTTTTACGTCCCACAATTACGGCTTCCACATTTTTTTTTCATCTAAAATAGTAGCGTCTGTAGAAAAATTTGAAATATGAAACTCAATCTCCCGAAATCGAATATCGAATTGTATGTATCGAGTTTAAGCATCCTGATTCCTGGAAGAATTTGATAAAGCTTTTATATTAATATTTTCTAAGAAACATGTATTCTTGAAAGCAAATATAAATAAAAATTGCAGAGGATATGGTTTATGAAGAAGGAAATCGGAAGTCTGAAATATTTCATTGAAGAACAAATCCTATTAAATGGTATTAAACTGCCAGTTAATTTAAGAAAAACGTAAAATACGCTATAAATAAAACTGATAATAAAAATATATATCCGATTGCAAATTAAAGAATTTGAATTGTATTTTTATACTTCATATATTTCATCAAAATTACTTTTTCGTAGTTTGGAATGTTCAATCGCCATGTATATTACAGTTTTGAGAGTTTCATCGTTTTAGTTTCATCTTGCATAATAATTTCAATAAATAAAAGATTTTTTTTATTTAAAGAGACGACTTGGAAGATGCCCAGGGCATTAGTATAAGCCTACTTGTATATAAGACATGGGACTTATAATAAGAAGGAAGGGCTGGAGAGCGCAGTCGGTTAGGTGTCCGCCTAGCATAAGAAAGTTCCCAGGTTCGGGTCCGGGCATCTGCCGACCTATAAACAGCCCGTGCTGCCAAAAATGTCCGATGAGTAATACCCCGTGTAATTACACGTAAAATATCCTCCTAAGTCCCAACACTGCGCAGGATGTCGCCCTATACGGTTGCGTTGGGTGCCTACTTAGGTGTCTTCTAGTCACTTGACTGTGGTTCTAAAATACAACACCCGTCACCAATAGCCCTAGCGTAGCTCTAGTGCGAGGATAATTCAAACTAAACTAAACTATAATACGAAGGATATTCTGTTTTGGCAAAAATATACGCCAAATTCCCAATTTTTCAAGTGAAGCAATGATCCACTTCTGTGATACACTCAAACAAATGTATAGCGAATTTATTTGGATCTATTTCGTAACTAAAAATAAGTAAAAAAAGCAAATGAAATGAAAGGGGAATTAAGGGATACATATTAATCCAGGTCTTGTACTCACTCTTAAAACAAAAGAGTGAAATTAACTCCAGTAGGAGAACTGCATTTTCGACACTGGAAAGGATCGAATATTAACTCAGACTGAGTTAAAATCACTCGTTTGGAGTGATCCTGGCGGAGGTTTAGCACAAAAAGGATCCACTCCTTTCGGGGAAGGGCATTTTCATGACTGGAGGAGTGAAAATTAAATGAGACTGAGTTAAAATCGCTCGCTTGTTTTAAGAGTGTAAAATCTGCATTGGCACAATAATTATCAATGAAAAAATAAACCCCACTTATTCAAATCAGTAATTGCATATCAAGCCGCTTTTTTAAGAAACCATTTTGCAAAGGTTACTTTTAAACACAAGTATGGAAATTAAAGGGTAACTCTTTTCCCTACTGTTTCACTTCTTATTCTCCTACGCTACACCTACATTTTCTCTTGATAAAAAATATATACGCCATTGAGAACGAGAACAATTATATATTTTAAATCTTAGAAAGTATTTAGTAAGTTTAAAATCTTGTTAAAAATATTGTTTGCATGTGATTATAAAAAATTATGTGTAGAGAGAAACCACAATCGGAAACTTAACTTTTTTAAAAAAAATTGGAAATTGCGCCCCTCTTTTAAATGAGTTTTACTTTACGCACTTGTACAAAAAAAAATTATTTTTCCTTCCATTTTAATTACATATTCTTTTTTTTTCTTAAAGGATAAAACGAGACACTATAGTTAGAAATATCGTTAGAGTGCGGTTTGTTTTGAAATATCACTTCGAATTGACAATTTTCGTCGGCTTCACTTTCTCAATGTCGGCCATCTCCGTCTTATTCAAATCTTTATAATTAAATAAATAAAAAAAACATGATGGATAGGGTGCTTCGAAATGAAGTTGCTTTTCAGATAGTGTCTGGAAGATTTTGTTATTTCTTGGTATGCATATTTTCTTAAGAATAAGAGGTTTAAGATGAATAATATATGACAGTTAGGTGGGATGAGATTATTAAGTTGGCAGATAAGAATAATTCTGAAATATTTCTTATAAAAATTTCACGTCAAGTACAAGTGTAATCGCCTATATTAATAATGCAAAGTAAAATAAAAAAATATATTAAAGTCTAAGTGGTAAAAAAGCACGATGTTTGTTTTACTCCTTGAGTCCCTAAGCGTAATGCATATCCTAATGTAAATGTTTATAGCTTAGTTTTTTTAATAGATTTTTTTTGAAATTTTCAATAAAAAATAAATTTGATGGAAAGTGTCATTACGTTTTGCAAACATGTCAAAAATGACTTATATAACATTGTTCTATAAAGTTCCATGGTTTTATTCAACGCTGAATACAGAAGTTACTAATCAGCATAAAAGATTTGGAGTTGAAAATTTTTGAGGTGATTTTTTTGGTGGAGTTTTGTTGACAATTTTGATAATGACCAAGACCGGGTCCGAAATTCAGCAGGTGAATAGAGTGCATCTAATTGAAATTCGGTGTGGCTTATCGAAATTTTACGATGATTTTAAAATTGAAATTCTGTGGCGATTCTAAGACCACAAAACTCCAACAACTCTTTAAAGCTCACCGTTTCATATAAAAGTTTCATTATTAGTAATATTTATAAAGATTTATTTTTAAATCGTAAATCAAAATTTTCCATTTGAACAATTTGGTAATTATAAAAACTCTTTTTTTTCTAATTTTCTAATGGTTGGGTTATTTCCTAACTAGCAGTATGATCCCGCCTTACGGGGAACCCGTTAACTTCGCATTGCTTCCTTTTAGAGGCTTACTTACCTTGTGAAAATACACTCAAAATTAAAACAAAATTAAATTCGTGTTGGCGCATGCGCATACCTAAAAGAGCAAACACTAATAGAGGATGAAGCAGCCCTAGGGCGAGCGCATGTCTCAATCAAACTAATAGAGGATGGCGTCATGCCCCCGTTTCGGCCCGGACCCTGTATTTTCAAGCCCTGTTATGGTCCCGCAATCCCACGTGGATGACGTTTTTTTTTTAAACTAATTATATTAATTAAAAATTTCAATCAAATATGAAAAATCTAAGCCTCAAGTGCACACGTAGGTATTAAAAGGAATCTATATTAAAAATTTCGAATTTTTTAGAGCAGTCTAAGTAGGTCTTTTGCGATCCACAGACCTACACACAGACAGACTCTTTCTTTTATTATTATAGATTATAGATTTTGAAATGTGAAACTTGTTATATTGCTGTACCGTTGAATCTTCTGAGAATTTTCATATTACATCATTGTAATAATATTTTTTTTTTAATGTAAATTGTGTATGAAAGCTAACGAGAAGGCACATCTACATCTTATTTTAGAAAAGGAAGTCTGAGAAATTTCGTATAAAATATGATTGATTAAACTGCTGTTATAAAAATTGCTTGGAATAAGACCTATAATTCTTTTAACGCAAATAATTCATTTTCTTTTTATAAAACAATATTATACGAAGGTTGTATTGAGGGTTAGAACAGATAATAATGTTTTTAAATCTGTCAAATAAAATATGATTGATTACCAATATTATATATTGAAAATTATTTCGAAGCGAATACCGTTTATCCCGTCTGCACAAAAGTTATTTAATAATAGTTTTGTTTGGTTTGTTATCATTATTTTAACTTAAAATTCTTAAGTTTTTTAATCTACATAAAATTTAAATTTTATAACTATTCTTAACTTGTCGTCAATTGACAGATCTCAAAATTACGAGGCGTAAGTTAACGGCTTTCAAACCTTATGATAAAATCTATTTATAGACAACCGGGAGTATTAAAGTTCCAAATATGATGGATTTGGTCGAGAAACGGAATTTATTTCTGATAACATCTGGAAGAATTCTACTTTTATTTAACTACTACTATCTACTTTTATTTTCTGGGTATTATACCCGGATAGAAAAATATATAGATAGAAGCCGCATAAGAAGGTCCTTAGATCATCAGCGCAAACTAGATATGAACTATTTCTTTTCGAAAAAATGTTTCGGTAAGTCGGTTCTGATGACCAATACTTATAATACTAGATAAAACACTAAAGCACAAAAGTTTCTTTGCCTAAAGTTATTTTAGTTTTTGTGAACTAACTTTATACAGCCGCAGTTATTATATTTTGCAACTATACATAATAAAGTATATATTTTAGTAAAGTATATATCCTAACTAACATTTTGCTTTAAGAGAAAGATATTTTGAAGAATTTTTAATATTGCAAGTATTTCGAATTCTATTATTAAAAAACATTGGGCAGCAGCAATATATTTTACCACACAATATTAGTTTTAATTCATTATACTTAACTTCCAGAAACTAAATAGAATGAAATTATTCATTCATTTTTAAACATTTGCAATAGAAAAGAATAATAGTGATGGATTTTTTTAAAGTTATTAATTCTAACCCTTAACAGAAGGCAGAATACTAAATAAATCAAATGCACTTTTACCTACAAAAGTGATGAATGCAAGAGAGATATTTTAAGAATTTTTACTATTGCAAGTAGGATTTCGAATTCTATTATTAAAAAACATTGGGCAGCAGCAATATATTTTACCACACAATATTAGTTTTAAATCATTATACTTAACCTCCAGAAACTAAATAGAATGAAATTATTCATTCAATTTTAAACATTTGCAATAGAAAAGAATAATAGTGATGGATTTTTTAAAAGTTATTAATTCTAACCCTTAACAGAAGGCAGAATACTAAATAAATCAAATGCACTTTTACCTACAAAAGTGATGAATGCAAGAGAGATATTTTAAGAATTTTTACTATTGCAAGTATTTTGTATTCTTTTATTAAAAAACATTTGGGCAGCATCAATATATTTTACCACACAATAAAAAATTTAATTCATTATAATCAATCGTTAGAAATGAAATAGAATGGAATTCTCCATTCATTTAAAAACATTTGCAAAAGATATTAGAACAATATAATGATGAATTGTTTCAAGTTGTTCATTTCTATCTTTATCAGAAGGCAGAACACTAAATAAATCAAATGCTCTTTTACCTACAAAAGTGATGAATGCAAGAGAGATATTTTTAAAAAATTAATGTTGCAAGTATTTCGAATTCTTTTATTAAAAAATATTTGGAAAATCGTTGGAAATTAAATAGAATGGAATTCTCCATTCATTTTAAAACATTCGCAAAAGATATTAGAACGATATAATGATGAATTGTTTCAAGTTATTCATTTTAATCCTTGACATAGGGCAAAACACTAAATCAAAGGAACTGCCGCCTACAAAATTGATAAATGACATTGTCGCGTGGGTATATGGCAAAGACTTCTGGTTATTCTGGTTTATGGAGAGCAATATAAATAACAAAACTAAGACATTTATTAATAAACGGAATAACCAAAATAGCTAGTTCCCTGCTAGTTCTGTTTACATTCTAAATTGCCTCATAAAGTACTATAATTGCGCAATAAAAAAAGTACGGGAGACTCGAATCACTTGGTCTTATACGAAAGTTGATACCTTGGTTAAAAACAGATAAATTATGCACCTAATTTTTTGAGACTCGCAACATTAATTAAGTGACTCCTTACTAGCAGTACTTAGTAAAAAATATTCAAAATTTTAATTTTTGTTAAAAGAATTTTGATTTTGTTGTGTATTGTAAAAAAAATTAACTAAAAAACATACTATTACTGTTGTTTTGGCACAGAATTTTTCCGTTTCATTAAACTACTGCAATTTTCTGTAAGGCTATATCAGTTTGTCAACAAAAAAATTCTCTATAAACAGATAAAATATGCAACCACTGATATAAATTGCATCTGTTGATAACATATTTTTTTCTGTGAACAGAAAATGTGATTTATTGACCACTTATTGCGCTTAGGCATATTAACTTACTATTTATGTAATATCGATTTTAATTGCAATGTAAATGACCTTCATTTCGCAATATGGCCATTCATGGCCATTTAAAAGCAACTGTTTTATAGATCAAAAAGTCTTCCTTCAAAAAGGATCAAGTCTTTTAAATTTTGTCCGTTGTTACTTTTTTATAATATAATAAAAATTAACAAAATATGCACACTTTTATTTTTTTTTATCTTCAGACTAATTTAGCTTTTTGCTAATTGAAAGGGAGAGGGGGGGGGATGGTACACTTTGCTTTAAATGTTCCATTTGTTAATAACAAAATCTGAAATTAATATTTTTAAATGTTTGTTTTATTATTATTTAAGACATATGGAGTAAGTGTCCTTTGTGAACAATAACTTAAAAAGTATGATCTGTAAATCTATGTATTAATTTATGTCCCCTCTGTGACTTTAGTTTAGCAAAGGCAATAAATAATGTAGTGATGGAAAAAATATAGAGATTTAATGTTTGACACGCATTTCAATTAATTGTATTTAGTGTGAAACATACTTTCCATTGCATGCATCAAATATTCAAAATTTCATAGTTGACAAACTTCATTACTTTTTGATAACAGACTAAACATTGTAACGAGGTTTTCGAATGACCACCGCCCACTCAACTTATAAGACCAGAGAAGCTTTCCTTGAGGTCACACTTTCCTCTTTGTTCGGAGTGTCTGCTGTTCTGAAGAATCAGTACGAAAACACATCGGAACCTAAAGACTAATACAGTCGTGCGCGAGAAGGTTTCTTTATTCGTCTTGAAGAATGAACCATTCCGTTCATACTTTCCGTCCTGTTCGGAACAGTCATCGCTCCGAACAGGACGGAAAGTGCGACTTCACGGAGAGGTTCTCTGACCAGAAAATTTAGTTAGAAGTATATTGACCTACAGACCCAGTGACCCATGTAACTAACTTCTAAGAACGAAGGAGAACAGTTGGCACTCCGAACAGAACGGAAAGTGTGGCGTCATACCTGGTCCTAAATTTGAGTGTTTGGTCATAAAATGGACAGTGGATAGAACCACAGCCTTGTTGACCCATCTAAACTAACTTTTACCCACCTCCAACGGGACATAGATGTTCATGTTGAGGCAGTCTTCTCCCTGTGCGTAGTCCCACAGTCCCAATCTCCGCAGCTTCCTCTTTCCGTCCTTTTCGGTCACTATGTCCCACTGCGATCGGTTCTTGCTCTGGGCGCATAAAGGGCCGAACGAAGTGGCGTTGAAAACGTTGTTCCACGGCTGGATGGGAACAGGAGCCTAGAAGAGAAATGAAATACGTGTAACCCTTTCTGCCATTGTGTTGGGTATCTACTCAGATGTCGGCTCGTTACTTGACTGTGGTTCTAAATTACGACGATGGTCGCCGATATCCCTAGTGAAGCTCTAATGCGACGCTAATTCAACTCATCCCTTCAACCATCATTTTTAACAAACTTCGCTGAATTTCGGACTGAAAATTGAAATGAACGCTAACGCACACGGTTAAAAGTTTTGTGCTTGGCTTCACCATAAAAAATGATAGCTGCAGCGACTGTGTGGTAAAATGTTTCTCCATATTTTCGGAATTTGGTTGAACCATTTCTGGGTTTTGGAAACAAAAACATCTTAGAAATGGTTCAGCCAACCACCGAAAATGTGGTGAAATATTTCACCAAACAGCCGTTCCAGCTACTAGGAACCATATTTTTGGTGAAACCAAGCACCAAATCTTTAGGCGTGTATTAGTCATGAGCTAAAACTTTTCTCCATAGTTTCGGTATTTGGTTGAACCATTTCTCGGGTTTTGGAAACAAAACACCTTTGGCTCAACCAACTACTGAAAATTTGGTGAAATATTTCACCAAACAGCCGTTCCAGCTACTAGGAACCATATTTTTAGTGAAACCAAGCACCAAATCATTGAGCGTGTATTAGTCATGAGCTAAAACTTTTCTCCATAGTTTCAGTATTTGGTTGAACCATTTCTCGGGTTTTGAAGACAAAAACACCTTAGAAATGGTTCAACCAACTACTGAAAATGAATATTTCACCAAACAGCCGTTCCAGCTACTAGGAACCATATTTTTGGTGAAACCAAGCACCAAATCATTGAGCGTGTATTAGTCATAAGCTAAAACTTTTCTCCATAGTTTCGGTATTTGGTTGAACCATTTCTCGGGTTTTGGAGACAAAAACACCTTGGAAATGGTTCAACCAACTACTGAAAATGTGGTGAAATATTTCACCAAATAGCCATTCCAGCTACTAGGAACCATATTTTTGGTGAAACAAAGCACTAAATTTTTATAGTGTATTAGGTATGATCTGAAACTTTTCTCATTAAAAACCCATTTGGGAATTACATCAATACCTTTTTTGCTGAATAAAGAAGTTAACTTTAAATTTTTAAATTGCTTTTTAGTGTGACTTAATTTGTCTTACATAAATTGTTCAGTACTATAATCTTCACTTGTATTTTATTATATTTATTTCGATAAACTTAATCTGAAAACTTGCTTCCCACTTTCAGAGTTTTCTTGCCAGTGATCTTGAAGGAGCTAAATGTCGCGTCTCACTTGTATGGAGGATTTTCCTAGTTTGACCTGTATAAGTGGATGAACGACTAAACTCTTACTTTTCAATATTCTTAAATAAAAATCACATGAAATCTAAAACAAAATAGAATGCTAATAAAAGCAGAAAATTTGTCTCTTACGTGGTTTGCACATTACAAATGACATTTCTATTTTTTTTCCACGACAATCTTCACCCCTCCGTAAAATATTCTCTTCAGAGAATAAAGTTAAGCAGGAAAACTTACGATTAGGACTTGTACTGCAGCGAAAGCTAGAATACCTAAGCACGTTGTTTGGTGAATAGCTAACTCGCGCCTTACATGTTTACATTCAATTACATAATATAAAATATTCTATGATGCTTAACATCACTAGCTTTTTTTTATTATTTCAATAACGTTCATAAATAAGATTTTCGTAATATTGTAGGCATGTTTAAACAAAAAAATAATACTTTATTAGAATAGGTTATTTTTACTGCTATCAAAAGTTTTCACTTATATTTTATGAATAGTTTACAATCCGCAAAATTGTTATCAATTACATGCGAAATCAGTGCATTAACCCTTATATGCAAACAACTAATTTATTCATTTTATATTCACACTACTCTTGTCCTCTTTTTACATTTCAAAGCGATAGTCATCTTATTCAACCATATCATATACACTGTAAAAAATTTGTTAATTTTGCTGAAAAAACATACATTTTCAGAAAAATGCTGTTAATTTTATTTTAACAGTTTTTTTCTGTAAAAATATGCTGTTTAAAGTAAAAAGAGTTTTTTTTTCTGTTTTCAACCACCTAAAGACTACTAGAATCAAACCGAACAAGCATTTTAACTGTTTGTGGAAACTCTTGTACCGAAACAGCACAGTTGGGGAAGCATTGGACTGAAGAATTACAGGTCCGTGGTGTGAACCCGGGTTCGGCAGTTTATTCTTCCTCGGTATTATTATGGGCAGCATCCCCCTGTGGCTGGAGAAGGGGGAAGTTAAATTTTTTTTCCTCAATTTGCTGGTAAATCCTTTAAGATCCGGTAATTTGAAGGTAAATTTATTCTCAATTTGCATGTAAAAAATAGATTTTGCTTTAAAATTATAAACTATTCGTAAAAAAATAAACAAATTATCTCTGAAAATTACGCAGTATATTTCTGGCTCATCGGTTGACATTTTTTTTTCTATAAAGACATTTTTACAGTGTTTATAGAAAAGTTAAAATGCTTGTTCGGTTGTAGTTTAGTAGTGGGCGGCTAAAACTGGAGAAAAAAATATTTAAAACAGCATATTTTTACAGAAAAAAAATTTAAAAAGAAAATCACAACATTTTTCTGTAAATATATTTTTTCTATTAAATCAACAGATTGCTTTACAGTGCATACACAAACCTACCTTGAATCTCAGCTCTCCAAGTGGCGGTTCAGCGAAGGGGATCCCCAAGAAAGCCGCCACTTCCTTACCGTCCGTCAGCCTCAGCACTTTTCCGATCATTTCACCGCTCTTTGTGCCCACCAGTGGCGAGTCCCAGTCCTTCTGCCCAGCACACTTGCACACGAAAAGCACAAGGACTATGCATAAAGTCCTGATACCCATTTCAGTCCTGATATCCATTTGGGACAGTTCCTTGCAGTGCTTGGGACACTGTTGCTCACGACTGCTAGCTGTGCAGTGAGGACCGTCAACAGTGGATGGTGAGGTTGGGATACGGAGATGGGAATTATGTGATGATTTGGTTGGAATAGTTGGGTTTTGTTTCTGTTATTTTTTATAAACGGAATTTTTTTTTACTCTCCGTGCCACCCAAACTTGGGTAAAAACAAATGGTAAAAAGGCAGAGGGAAAAGCAGGATTGGTCCGTGGGTGGGAAACTCTTGTAAGGTAATATTTACTTACAATATGACATGGGTACAGTTTAACAAAAATACACTTTTCATTCTGATAAAATTGCCAAATTTTCTCAAATAATATTCAAATCTGTTAGACCTTAAACGAAATAAATGTTTTAAACGTGTTTTCTGGATGGATTCACAAATAATTTATGGAACTCTTTACATGTGCGGAAGGATCTTCTCCATACATATTGGAAAGGAGTTGTACATATTACTAACTAGGCAGGTTGGAAAGGAGTGTAGTACATATTACTAACTATAACAACTAAAAACGATTAAACTTACAAATTATTTAAATTGAAAAATGGGAATTGTCTTTGACAAATAAATCATAAAAAAAAATCTCCGCGTGAATACCTATGAAGGTAAATAAGGTTTTCAAATAAGTCTCTAGTTATTTCACTGATGGTTTTTATGAGAATGGAGGACAAATATTAATAAACTGTTTTTTGAAAAAAAGCTCGTTTTAGTAACCGTTAAAAGTTACGAACGTGGACATAAATATCATATCTTTTTTTTTTTTTCAGAAATAGTCAAGAACTTAATTACAGCATTTAAGTTCTTAGATTAATTAAACAGCCTTTTCACCCATGTGACAAAAAGTTCCGAATTTATGATCTACACGGACAGAAAAAATTCCGAAAATTACCTGTACTCCCTTATTGCTGTAAAGATATTTTTTTAAACAAAGAGCCTATACTTACTCACACTCGGAATAATTCATACAAAGTAAAATACGCAACTAATTACAATAAGTAAGACGTTACCTCCCATGAGTCTTTTGGTTTCGATTTTTTTTTTTTTTTTCAGAAATCCGGATGACAACATGAGGACCCTTTACACCAGAAAAAAAAGAGAAAGAATTCGACAGCCTTCCTCTTGCTGTAGTCACTGTCAGATGTGTATAGCCAGCTTAACTAACAAATTGAAATTTAATACAAAAATGTTTTACTGGATAACCTGGGACCTTATATTTCAATAGATTAATTGAAGTCACAGAAGCGTTTCTTGACGTCACACTATCCATCTGATTCGGATTGTTGGCTTTTCCGGAAAACAACACGAATCCTATTCTCGTACGGTCGACTTTACTTTTCTGGTTTCGTTCCTCTTTTTCGGAACAGGCGACAACCAGAACTAAATGGATAGTGTGTCGTCACAAAGATCATCTCTGGCCTTATTACTTGAATTCGGTGTCTACTCAGGAATCGGCTCGTCACTTGGCCGTTGTTCTTAATTATGACGCCCGTCGCCAATAGTCATCATGTTGCTCTAGTGCGACAATAATTCAACTCAACCAAAGAAAAAAATAGTATTTCTAACAGCATGTCTAAAATAACAGCCCATTGCTTCTTGAGCCTCCGCAGTTGGGAATGGTTGCTAAGCTACCGTTCTGGCTCTAAGGGCCTTGATAAATCGATTGAGTCCGTGGAGTTTAGAATATTATGGAGATGCTGAAATGTTGAATACAGTTTTAAAAGGGGGTTCACCAAGTGAAGATATGTTTGTGCTTCCGAGATACACTTAAACAAACGCTTGGCTAATTATTTGGCGCTCCTTTGCATACAAATAACGTTAATAAAAAAATGTTTCGTAAGAAGGGAAATATTGAAATTACGTAATCATTGCCTTCATTGCCTTTCATTTAAACGTTGGGCTGAGGAGACCAGTCGGTTAGGCATCCACCTAGCATGCTAAAGGTCCCAGGTTCGGGTCCGGGCATCGCCAAAATAACTGCCGAACTACACTCTTAAAACAAAAGAGTGAAATCCACTCCAGTTGGAGAAGTGCATTTTCGACACCCTAAAGGCATGCATATTTACTCAGACTGAGTTAAAATCACTCGTTTGGAGTGATCCTGTCGGAGGTTTAACACACAAAGGATCCACTCCAAAAGGAGAAGTGCATTTTCCAGTCTGGAGGAGTGAAATCCACTCACACTGAGTTAAATTAGGAGTGTTTGTTTTAAGAGTGTATAAACGGCCCGTGCAGCCAAAATGTCCGACGAATAATACCTCGTATAGAGGAAGAGCACTGTAAATACCTTTCAAAGTCCGAACGCTGCGTACGATGTCGCCCTGAACGGTTGCGTTGGGTGCCTACTCAGGTGTCGGCTCGTCACATGACAGTGGTTCTAAAATACGACGCCCGTCGCCAATAGCCCTCATGTAACTCTAGTGCAACGATATAATTGAAAATAAACTTAAACTTCATTTAAACCTTCATTGGCAACCTGTGGCCCTTTGACAATTTGGTAGTTATGAGAATACTATTTTTATTGTTGTTATGTAATCGATACATTTTATATAACTTTTCATTTTTTCTGTTTTAAATATTTTTAAAAATAACCCAATATAATATACGCTTAAGTAAATATAAGTTTTATGAACCAAAAAAGTCAAAATTTTGATTTCAGATCACTATAGGAGAATCTAGAATTACCGCCGATTGATACTTTTATAAGCGAGGGTCTAAGGAGATGACATGAGTTACTAAGAAGGCCATTTTGAAAAATACTAAAGCAAAAACATCTGATTTTTGTATTTTAATGTATAATGTATAAACATACTGAATTTTAAAACGATTCATGATATTCCTTCCCTTTTAATAACGTCTCTGAAAAAAGATAAAAATTTAGGCGGTTATATGTATCGCCTCGCTTAACCCTGTAATGCATGAAAAAAAATTTCATCCCCAAAAATTATATTTGTATCTTTAATACTCACACATTATGGGGAAAATACTGGAAAAAAGTTATCCTCATTGGAATTTAATTAATTTCAATTTTAAAAAAAATTCCATGTGGCAAAAACCAACTAAAAAATTTCAATTTTGATACGAATGACTCCACAAAATATATTTTAAAATAACCCTCTTGAACTAAAATTATCTTTTCAAAACAATTTATTTGTATTTAGTGTACTAATATTATTATACTTTGAATACTGCCAAAAACGTAATTTCACACCAGTTAATAACCTCACTCTTTAATTTTGAATACACTTTTATAACTATCATCCATGATTATAGTCACTAAAACAAGAAAATGGAATGTAACAGATGAAAAAAATTGTCGAGAGGGAGCTCTACTTTAATAGAATAAAGTGGATTATGTTACTTGTTGCCAAACGGCCAGCAGTATGCATTAGAGCAGGGGTTCCCAACCTTTTTGTATCTGCGTACCGCTTGACTTTTTGAGAAATTTTGGCGTACCACCAGACCTAAATATTTTAATAAACGTATAATATTTACTCTTTTAAAAAGGTTCAAAGGTTGTATGAGTAAAATCCATGAAAAAACTTCGTATTTAATGATTATATATTTGTTTATTTATGACATGCTTATAACAAAGGAGAAATAAAAAGATTTAAATGGTATTAATTTACAGTTTTGTTTATTACCTATAGGGATAAAACATGCAAATACAAGATAGTAAATCTCCGCTCACATCACTCACGCGTACCACCTTAAATGTTCCCGCGTACCACCAGCGGTACGCGTACCACCGGTCGGGAATTAAAAAGCGGTGAAATCCGACGTCTTCAGTTTTCACTCGCCAAGCATCTTTATCTCATTCTAACCTTCAGTCCTATTAGGGGTTCGACAGTAGCGGGCGCGGGAGGCGTTACAACAAGATTCTTTCAGACGTTAAATTAATTAGAGACATCTCTAAATTAATTAAGTTGCTCCCATGGGGATTATACATTTTTTCTTACAGGTGCGTGGTTCTATTCTCAAAAAATAAGAAGATTTTTTTAAAACTCTTTTATTAATGAAAGCCGTCGTAAATTGAAGAAAGAGGCAGACACGGGTGTGGATTAAAAAAAAGGAAAACTTTAGTTGCAAAGATAACAAGTACTTTATATAATGTACACATATTAAAAGTAAAAACAATAACTGGTTCCAGATAAAATGAAACAATACAATTTGCATGTTACCATACTTAAGTGATGCCAACAATTAATTATATACTTGAATATAAGCATAGCGCTGTAGTTAGCAGATATAGTGGTTTGTTGGATAGCAGATTTAGTTGTGAAATTTAGAAAATAACGTAATAAAGGATAATGGCTTCAGGGTGCTGTTTCGTACCCTTAAACAAAGTTCTCCAAATAAGAACAATATCTTAAATCTCTTTTAGGAGTGTAGAGGGACCAAAACAACATTACGGTACCATTTTGTCAGCCAGTACTTAAAAAAGTACACTATTTGATTATTTCTTTCTTTTTTTTTTAATTTTTGTTATATTCCAGTTTTATTCTTATTTATCCAGATCAAATTAAGGCTAAAATATGGCGATATATAATATTGCATTAAAACTATAAGTAATGCAAGATTTATTATTGAAAAGGTTTGTTGGTATCTTATTACTTGATATCATTAAAAGGTAAACGTTAATTATCCTTTTTACTGGAAATATTATATATTTTTACAAATAATTTTTTTTTTAAACATCTCTTGCAAAAACTTTAGCTGTGCTTACTTTAGCAAGAAAATTTTCTCATTAGCTGACCTCATACATAGATGATTCCAAATGAACTTTTAATTTAAATATTTGTAAAATGAGTACTACCATTCAGGATTCAAAATATTTTTAGGACGTTTAAAAAGGGATTCCTAATAGGTAATAACAGCCAGGGATGTTTCAATGGTATATAAATAGATAAGTTCTAAAATATGTCGCTTTAATTTTTATTCCTGCTAATCAATGGAAAGTGTTATTGTGTTAAATTCTATTGTTCTACGTAATCTTTAATTTCGAATATTTTTATATACTCTTCTATTGGACATATTAAGGCTATTCTTGGTCGCATTCCCCAAAGTCTAGAATAGAAATAGAAGTAAAGCCAATTATGCAATTACTTACATTTAATAAATAATTGATTCGATAATCGAGAGAGTCGGAAGGTGAGGATTCTTATTTTTTGAAACAAATATTAAAGCTGCAAAAACATTTAAACGAATAATTTTTAAAAAAGGCTTGATTGGTAAAAAAAATTTGGAGACGTAGCTTTGAAGCTCGCCAGAAACCCTTGGAAAAACTAGGTAAAGCCCAATGGGGTGGGGCGGGTTGTACTCCCTGGTTGTATATATATAATTCAGTTGTGGCGTCACTGAATTATATTAATACTTGAGCTAGAAGGAAAGTGAGGGTCGTTAGGTGTGTGATTCACTGAACAGGGCAGCAAACGAACCGGCCTAATAACTAAAATCGGTTAGATTGGTTTAAAGCAAGTTAATTCTTACGAACTAAAAGTGTTAAAATACATATAAGAGTCCA
The DNA here is from genome assembly GCA_023701765.1 of Hylyphantes graminicola. Classification (NCBI taxonomy): domain Eukaryota; kingdom Metazoa; phylum Arthropoda; class Arachnida; order Araneae; family Linyphiidae; genus Hylyphantes; species Hylyphantes graminicola. Next base: position 29,864,491 of record CM043120.1, on the reverse strand, counting down.
AATTAATATGATAGAGGGATCTCATACAAGCATTGCATCCAAGTGTAAGGAAAATAGTCCGTTTCTACCCAGTTCGATCAAAAGGGTATGAGTGTGGGTCGCTCATTATTTTCTCTCGCTGACACTTCGCTCCAGATTAATTGGTTGGTTGGTAGACATATATTTTCAGGCTTGTGTTATTGGTCAGAGACCCGCTTATAAACCTTCGTCGAGTAGGACCGACGCGACGCAACAGATAAGACGTGACGGATGCTACCATCTATCGCCACCTCCACAATTTAGACATGTCCCTGAAGGGGAGAGAAATAGTCTCCAGGGACCTTTACCGGTGGGAAACTGGGCAATGACCACCCACAGGACTTTTGGACCCACAGATTTAATGAGCACGTACTCCGCATATATTCGGTGGATCTTTAGTGGTACCGAGACTTGATCGCAAAACCTTTCGATTCCGAGATCTTAATCACAAGGCTCCCCATTTGCAAATATAAAGGGAATTTAAGTTAATTTTAAAAGCCGGCTTTTTTCATTTTATTTCCTTGTTGATCAAATTTAGTAATTTATTTGGAAGTAAAAGTAAAATTCAAAATTGAGGCTCATCAATTCACATGTATCAAAGTTGTAGTATTTTTACTTATTAAAATGACGTCATACAAAAGACTTTTTCTTCTGAAAACATCTCAACTCGTTATTCGTGATTATTGATTTGTTGATCAAAAAAGTTCCGAAAAAGGCAATTTTTGATGATATTGGTTTTGTGGTTATAATATCTTGAAAAACATATGGTTTGAAGCTATCTCGTTCGGTAAATATATTCCAATACCAATATTCATACGATTCTATTTTATTGTCGATTTTAAAATCTCCCTCTCCAGCAATCATTTTTAGAGTTCTATTTCAATGCGTTCTAGCCTATCATACATACCTATTTTTGATAGACTTATATTTCCTTTCAGAATAATCAATTTTAGAAGCCTAACATCAGTTCTGTATCATAAATTATAAATGAGGAAATGTTGCATCTTTTTTTAGAGGTATTTTTTCACCAAGTGCATGCTAAAACCAGGGGCGTAGCTACCGCCGTATCAGCCGTATCAATTATACGGGGCCCCCGGGACACGGGGGCCCCCTACGTGCGTAATCAAAAATTAATAAAAACTTCCCAATTTTTTTTCACAAATGACAAAAGTAAAAAAAAAGCAATTTATTTTTTTCCCGCGTAAAGCGTGCGTTCAAAAGTTGTCAACTTTGCGATCTGAGTAGTATGTTCAAAATATTACAACTAAACCGGAGAAACTCCTGTCTCCTTCAAACGAAGAGATATTAAACGCTTCAGGAGCACAAAACTGTCGGCTTTTTACAGTAAAGACATTTCAGTTAAACTTATGATCAATTAAAGGCTCTAAAAACATGCATAAAATCTGAAATTCAAAAAATTCATTCTATTAAGGAACTCTTTGAATTATTGCTGATAAAATTCAATAGTCTTGCATCCAGTTTTCCCGAGGTAATAACAGCATGCTTTTTATTCTTGACGCTTCCAGTTGCAACCACAACTGCTTGAAGAAGTTTTTCAGAATTGAAACTGATAAAAAAATTACCTAAGAATTTCGATGGGACAGGAACGCCTGTCAGACCTGTCACTATGTTGTGCATAGAGCTAGAAACTTTCGAAAAACTAAAGTCATCATCATCTATAAATGATTGAATAAATCAATTTGCCGAAAAAAAAGGCAAGGAGAGTGTAAATTTAATTTTAATTTTAGAAAAAGTGACAGATACATAATTATGATGTATAACTGGGCAATTCTACCATAATTTTTAATTTTATTTCCCTTGGGAATAACCTTAAAAAAAATTTCTTATTATTATACTAAAAGACTGGTCCGTATATAATTGCAAAACGGAATTTTAAAGCAAAGAAATTCCAAAAAAAATTTGAGAACACAGAACAATGCAGAAAAATCCTTACCGTAGTGTGTCCCAAATGTCAATTTTTTTTTAGTATAGGGCTCAAGCCAACATATTTCTGAGCTAAAAATTACATTCATTTATATTTTAAATTAAACTAATACTGTAGCTTAACAAATTAATTCCATTAAATTTTGGCTTTTAGTATTTATAATGTGTTTTTCTGGTCTCCTAACTATGTCCCTGGGTTTTGGTACATTCACTGACCTCATTCCTAAAGTGGTGAAGAGAGGCATTGAATTGAGCTACAGTGATTCTTCAACCATGAAAACTGTATTGCAGAAAATTCACAATTCAGTTAGTAGCCACATATTTTTGCTAAAAATCACCAATTAGCCCAACATTTAAAGAAAAAAAAACTCAGTAAAATTGGCTGCAAGGCTTTATTACTTTCCTTACAGTCTCCCAGATAAGGCTAATTTTTGCTTGATAATTGATTTTTTTTAACTATAAATATGTTTAAGTGGTGTACAAGAAGTAAAAAGATCCATTTTTATTAAACTGGAGTTAGTTTCAACATAAAAAGCGTGACGTCCTTACCTTCCGTTCCTGACTTCCCAGTCCTTACCGTCGTAATGATCTAGGGATGGAAAAGCGAAACCAGTTTTAAGACTAACCGGTTTTTTGTTATTTCGGTTTCATTGAAAAACAATTATTTTCGTAAGGCCAGTTTAAACTAGTTTCTTTGGAATCGGTGCTTTTAAAAAACGGCCATCCCTTGTTATTATTTTTTGTTTTTTACAAATGAGCTTTGCTGAACTTTTTTTTTCGTTTTTATAGAACCCTTATAAACCTTTTGACAAACATTTAAAGTGATTTTGAAAAAATAAATTTAACATTTTTTTTATACCTGAAATTAAAAATTATGGTAAAACTGCCCAAATATTTCCGTTAATTTTATGCATTTTTTTCCCTTGTGAGAAATCTTTACCCTTCCTAAGGGCCCCCAAACAAAATTTGATACAGGGCCCCACCAAGGCACGCTACGCCTCTGGCTAAAACTGAACGTTTTGTTTTCATTCAGATTTTTCTAGCTAAATAAATTGTGGGTAGTCGGCGCTGCGCATTTTTTTCTGTCATTTAATTTCGTAGAATGTTGTACTTAAAGCCAAAAAAACTAAATCATCACATGATGCAAACAAACCAAACTAAATTGTCCAACTTCCAAACAAAAACAAAAGTGCCTGTTATCCAAACTAGTGTTTAGGCTTTCAATAGACCCTACCATACTGTCCCCTTATAGATACTGCTGTTTTGCTGCGAAAACAAAATTGAGCTCTGCGCCCTAAACAAGTATACATAGGCCATTATGCTATGATTTTGGTAGTTGTTATGGTGGTAGAGTTGCTCAATAGTATCTTATTGAGCAACTCTAGTATAGGTTCAATACCAAATCATTATTATGCAAGACTGACTTTTCAGTTTCTTTAACCCTTTCAGTTCAAGTGATGCCATTTGGCATCATCACTTTCAATATTTTTTTTTCCAAATTTTTATGTCCCGTATGACATTCAAACACACATTATTCGATTCTTCACACTTTGTTCTATTCTACAATATTGTTCTTTAATCTCAATAAAAGTCAGAACTACTATTTTTTTTATTTAAAAAAATAGCTAACCAGCGTTTCACCTGATTTTTGAAAAGTTCACTTCAGTTCCTCTTGTTTAAAACACAATTTAAACTATTTTGGTTAAAATAATTACTAAAATTTTTTTAATAATGTGGTCAGATATCTTAAAATATATAACTCGAAGTGTTGTTAGGTTTTTTATATATTTTATATTTTGTTGTTTTCCACAGTTAAAAAATTTGGCATTATTTCAAAAACCATATAAAAATTAAAATGATTTTTTTTTCTTATGAAACTCTTATTTTTGACCTAAAATAAGCTTATTTTGTGTATATCAGATGTTTCTGTAGTGTAGTAAATTTTTGGGACTGAAAGGATTAACCCAATTGAAATCCTTATTTCTCTAGCCAACATGATGAAGATACGTAAGCCGACACACAAGATGTCAAGAAGTTCAAGGGTATCTCCCCGTAGGAAGGAGCCGTTATTGAAGAAACCTGTGCACATGAGTTCATCAATAAGAATGTCAAATAGTTCAAGGTGATAATTTCTTTTATTGGTTGCCTTTTTAGAGAATTATTAAGTTTTACAAATCTCATAATTATGAAAGATAATAGCTGTCTTCCATTTTCAGTATACAAAATCTCTCTATTAAATTACAGGGATCAGATTTACTGTAAGGTAACCATTGGCGTGTTTTTAAGAATGAGGTATTTCGGCAACCTATCTTACCATTATTTGCTCATTTCGGTTGGGTTTCTGTTCTGGAAAGTTGCCAGAACAGAATACGGACTTTTGGCATGATTTCAGAATGTTCGACAATGGTTACTGTATAGTAAATTTCTAACAATTACAGTTTTAAGTAACCATAGTTGTTTTGAAATCTAGCCTATGTATGCTTATTAGCTAGTGTCATGATAATCCGGACTAAAGACAAAGTGGATTTTAAGAGGCTTAAACTTACTAGTGTAACCTCTGTTAATCTATGAAACAGTGCTTCATACAGATTTTTAGTCACCCAAGCAGATTCTGGTTTCATCCATTTTAAATTAGCACCCTTTATTTTTGGTAGTCCAAAATCTTTGCTGCATCTTATGCAGATTCCATTTTTGTTATTTCAAGTTGAAATAAAAGGTAAAATCATGTTCCTTGGGTTTTTTTCTTTTAATTGTATGCAATAGAAAAGTTTTACTTTAAATTATTTAGGTAGGTCTTTACCAACCAATTATTATAGGAAAACTCTACATAAACATTACTACTTCCAAAACTAATTTAGCAACAAAAAAGTTATCAGATACAGTCATATAGGGTAACTTAAACCACTAAGGGTAACTTAAGTCCAAGCACAAAGCCTTATTAGTAGTTTTGTATTTGACAAACTCAAAATGAAAATTATAGTTAATGATAGTTACCAACAGTTATAAGAAAGCCATATGTACGTTTAAAAGATAGTATTAAATGAATAATTATTATCGGAATGTATTTCACTTAAGCTAATCTTAAGGCTGCTGTTCACCCCCATACCCGGTTCTCCTTCGATCGGGCTTCCTAATGGTAAGTCTATGGGCAGAAAATGGTTTTTATTCCAGAAAAAAGCAGTGAAATTATAGGAATATTTTGATGGTTTTTTTTTAATCAAATTTTTCTATTTAAAAAAATATATACCGATTTTAAAAAAAACTGCATCAAAATATTCCTAAAATTTCATTGCTTTTTTGGGAACAAAAACCATTTTTCCCCCATAGACTTACCATTTGCGAGCCCAATCGAAGGAGAACCGGGTATGGGGATGATGAGCAAAAAGTTCCCCATTTAACAGAATATGTCTATGAAGTTAATTGTAAATAATTATGTCCTTATAATTATTTGATAAATGTTTTAAATAATTGTTAAATATCGTGTTGTATTATAATTTTTTTTTAATTAATCTTTTATGTTACCAGCAGAGGACCCTTGTTGAAGCGTCCATCTCCATTATTGAAACGACCTCCACCTCTCCTCATGACCCCAAGTAAGGGTGTGCATTCTTCGAGGATGCGATCACCACCCCACAGATCAGTAAATCGCCATAGCATGCACCAGTCACCAGCGCCCATGGACAGGTACCATCCATTTTCATATGATTCGGCAGGTACATGAATCGAAAGCCCAAGCTCCAGATCTACACATTGAAAAAAAGAGCATTTGGTTCTCTTCGAAAATCGCCGCTACGAAGGGTTCGAATACCCTGGGTCAGAGCAAAAAAAAAGTAGCAAGTTCTGAACACTTCTTGAAAATTGGAAGTAGTGTCAAGGGATTGCACGAAAGTGGGATAACATATCCGGATAAGATGGGATACTGCAAGGGGATGCTAGCAAATTACCATAATTTTTTGTGTTTCGAATACATATTCAAAAAATTTGCTTTTTGAATTGAATATCATGAAAAGTTTTATTCAAAATAGGATGAAATTAGTATTTATCAATCAACTACAGAGGTCTGGTTCATGGAGACGAAGATTCTTGTGTTCGTACACTGAGTTAGGTTTCTAAACTAGGCAGGATTGGGTTATCATTGCATTTTATTTTACTATACAAATGTGCTTAAAGGTTAGGATTTATTTTACTTTTTGATATTGAATCACAAAACGACTTTGTATTCCGTTGGCAACAAATGACAGGAGTTTAACTGGTATGATGTATATTATAACGGTTACCTCAATAGGAATTCATCCAAAACACCATAAGTATAGCATAATATACGGAACAAAAATAATTTCTACAAACATGACAGCTGTGTTTCTGAAGTCCTGCTCGTGAAATTCAACATGACAAAGGTAAAGATAATTCAATTTTCCTATTGTAAAAATATCTTTCAAAAATTTGAAAATGGCTTCGCATAAGTTTACTTTCTAAATCCTGATCATAGCCCGTGTGTAGCTGTAGTGTGACGATAATTCAAACTGAACTAAATCATGTTCAAGTAAAAGGAAAGATTAATGACGAGCCAATATTGGTGAATATAAATTTCCCACAACTTTTATTGTTTTTTTTTTGTTGTTGTTGTTGTATGCCATATTATCATTGCGTAAAATACAAGAAAAAGCATTTATGTTTTGCTTCAGGTTTACTGTTTTGGTAAGCAGCTAATTGGCAATTGAACAGGATTATTTAGTGTTGTGATTTCAAAATAAGTTTTTTATATAGCCTGATTAAATGATTAAACATACTGATATTCTACATCTAAATTGAAGGGGAAATATTGAATGAAAGCCTTAGATGCAAATAATGATTGTTTCAACTAATGTTAGGTGTAAGCTTTCATTTAGAAGCATACACTCATTTCTTCCATATTGAACCTTGAAACTACTCAAGAGTCGGGTTATAGACAAATTTTCCAACAAATATTCTACTTACTATCTTTAGAAAGTATTTATAAAAACAATAGAAATTTCCGTTTTACTTGGTACAGTTTCACTCAAGCAATAGAATAATTTAGAAGTTTCCTGCAACAACATCAAGCTACAACAATTATACTGTATTCTGACAAACTGACTTGTTGATTATAAGAAAACTGGTCTTTCATTCTATAAAACGACTGCCTTGATAGTACATGCAACTATTCCTACACAATTAAGGAAGTAGGAGGGTGAAGTTTTTTGCTACATCTTGTACCTCCATACGCTTTTGTTGCATTCTGTAATCACATTTTACATCAATTCTAAGGTCAACCAGTGATCCCGACACTGCAACCAGCATCATCATCTAAGCCCTTTGTGCAGGTTCACCACAGAGATTAAAGATAAATTTGAAGTGCCCTGGAACAACATCAAGCTCCGATATTTTTTTTATTCTACAATCACATTTTATAAATTCTAAGGACAACCAGTATCCCCACACTGCAACCAGCATCATCTAAGCCCTTTGTACAGGTTTACCACAGAGATTAAAGATAAATTGGAAATTTCCTGCAACGACATCAAGCTTCAATATTTTTATATTATTCTACAATCCATTTTATGAATGGTAAGGACAACCACTCATTTCCATGCTGTGACAAGCATAATCACCATACGTACAAGTTCGCCCAGAGACTGAAGATAAGTTGGAAATTTCCTACAGTAATATGAAGCTTCAACAATTTTGTTGTGTTCTAGCAATCTGTGACTTATTGATTATACGAAAAAGTGTGTTGTTTCATTCTGTAACATCTGTCATAGTAATATGTGCAACAATTCCTGCGGTCTTACTAAAGAAATCAAGTTTAGGGGAAGTTTTCTGCAACTGGCAATTTCTTTGTATTCTACAATCACACAACTCTTAAAACAACCATTCATTCCACCATGTGACCAGCATAATCTAACCACTTCATACAAGTTCGCCACCGAGATTTAAGCTGAATTGGTAGTTTCCTACGACTACATCAAGCTCCAAAAATTTTGTTGTTGTCTAACAATCTGAGTCTGACTTATTGATTATAAGAATAACTTTTATTTCATTATATAACTTGACTGTCATGGCAATACCAACAAAAATTCCTGTGATAAAATAAAGTCTAAAAGGGTGGAGTTTCCTACAATAGCTTCTACCTCCAAGAATTCTGTTGTGTTCTACAATCACACTTTATCGATTCTGCCAACCATTCATTCCACAGTAGTCTGTGTGACCAACATAATCATCAATCCACTTCATACAGGTTTGACACAGATCGAAGATAAGTTTGAAGTTTCCTGCAACAACATCAATCTCCAGCAATTTTGTTGCATTCTAATAATTTGACTTTTTGATTATAAGACAAAACCGGCCTTTCATTCTACACAACAATGTGTCAACACGACTCGTAGTAATGTGTATAAAAGTTGCTAGTTTTCCTCAATGCTGATGTTTTCTGCAACAAAGTCTACCTCCAATAATTTTGTTCTCTTCTACACTCTTGCTTCATTGATTATATCAACCATTCATTCCCACAATGTGACCAGTTTTTGCCTTAAAGATTGAAGATAAAAGTGGAATTTTCTTGCAACACCATTGAGTTTCAACAGTTTTCCTGCATTCCAATGTGAGACTTGTTTATTGATTTTTCTTCTATTCTATGGGTCAAACTGTATCAAGAGCTATAGTTGACCACCATTTTATCTTTGTGATTGGTTGTGAAACATATTGGCATTGTTGCATTCATTACTCATTTTTAATTTGACTACCAAAGTATTTCTGGTAACTCCCAAGTGTTATGGTTCCAGCAGCACAATATTTCCTACTGTTCTTCAACAAAATATCTGAAGTAGTCCTTATTCTGCAGAAAAATCATGCAGAATAAATAATATTAATTTGGTTTTTTTCTTTAAAGAAGTTTAGAATATCCATAAAGTATATTATGAAATACTTATCAAACTTTAATTTTTAAAATTCTGTCATAAGCCTTTGATTGTAAAAATTGACTTAGTTGTGCTTAAAATTTGCAATGAAATTGAGAAATTCTCCTCATCAGAGCAAGTAACAGGGAATTATATTTTACAGTGAAGCTTTATGTTCTGCAGCTATGTCGCACTAAGAAAACTTGAAACTGTCTCACCCTTTTAAGCTTTCAGAATTTTACTACAAGCCCTCACCTTCACCTTTTAATAATCTGTGTATAAATATCATAACAAAATAACTAGAGAGATTCATAGTTGTGGGAAAGAAGAGAGAAGTTTTTTAAAAATGTTTCTTTTGGATTACTTCATATGTGCAGTGGTGAAAGTGGGGAAAAAATAAGTGGGGGATACCTTCAATAAGAATCCCATCCCCACCTCTCTATGGTTTATGAATTTAAGATATTATAAGATGTTGGGGGATGGATAGCCATTTTCTTGAAAAGTGGGGTGATGCGTCACCCCGCGTCTACCCCCACTTGCAACACAGCATATGTATGAATTTTTACAATAGCATTGAAATATCATTCAATACTTTTTGCTTTACTGGACCCATCTCCATTCATATGCACTATTTAGGAAAATTAGTATATCTTGCTAAAGACTATTTTAGATAATTGAGAGTATTTCGATTAAATCTATGATACATACGGAATTGTGCAACTATATGTCTTCTAAGCAATTGCTGTTACATTCTTGGGAAATTATTTCCTGTACATTGAACCCAAAATACCCAATTCCTGCCTAGTTCCTTCAAACCCTGTCGACTACCTTTAGTTTTGAAGTTTTTTTTCTTTCGCTAATTTTTTTTAATTGGACTACAGTGTGGCAACGCTCCAAGGAAATACTTCTTATCTCATAAAATAATGGAGTTTTATGTGTCTGCTCAAAGAAATATCTAGTGAATGAATGTTTTAGCCTGGCAATATGAAACTTGCGAAAAAATATATCCGCAACTGTAAAGAAAGATTCATCTATCCGTTGATATATAATATTTTACAACTGAATTCAATTTCAAAATTCTTTTAGTTTACTTTTTCCTTTGAAAACGATAATGAGGTTACATCTAACCAATGATATTAAACAAGAAGCAAGTTGTTTTTTAATTTAACTAACTTTGATTTAATTTTAAGATAATACAATTTTTTTGTAAGGGGGCAATATATAAAAAGGTGGAGCTTTAGTTAAAAACTTAAAATGTGTCATATTCTTGAGGAACCTAAATCAGGGTAACTCAATGGAATGAAGTTTTGTTACCTTTGACTCAATTTGCTAAAACCTCATCGCATAAAACCTATTATATTTACTTTTGATCATAAAGAAAATCATTCATTCTTTGAATATCCTTCATATTCAAGTTCTAAAAAGAAGCTGGACGTTCTTCCGAATGAGTCATCCTTTATTTTCACTTCTCTTAATCCATTTATAAATATAAATGTTTTGGGAGAAGTATTAGGTGATTCTTATATAAACTTGTGTGCAATATTCTGCCTTATGTACTTTAGAACATTTATGTGACAAACTTGTTTCAAAGCTACTTATGATGTATCAATTGATAAAACAATTATGATGGTAAAATTCCTAACATACACACACTTTAATATCTAAAGCCTAATTTACTCTAGCCTATCTAAAACATTTTCTTTTCTTGTTTTTATCACTTCATTAGTATTTTGAATCCATATCTTAAAGAATATATTGCTTCCGGAAAATTCAACGCTTGCATATAACACAGTCTAAAATAAGTCGATTGAATCAGCATAAAGCTGAAAACCTTCTGTTGTTGAACTATAGAAGAATACTTATGACATTGTAGGCGGGCTCTGTTAGAACCAAGCACTGCTACCAGGGGTCTATTGTACCGTCCCCAAGAAATAAATCCCTCTCTCCTATAAGAAGAGCCCCGTTGCCGATGCAAAATTCAGCAAGGATCTGATAGGAATATCCTGGAGTTTCCAGGGCTCAAGCAAGTGTTGCCCAAGATGTAGAAGAGTACTTATGAAGAATAGTAAAAAGTCTTCATGTATACCACCTCCATATCTTAAAGAATATATTGCTTTTGAAAAGTTCAACACTTGCATGTAACTCAGTCTAAAATAAGCCAAAAATACGACGCCTGTCGCCAATAGCCCTCGTGTAGCTCTAGTGCGACGATAATTCAAACCTAACCTAACCTAAAATAAGCCAATTGAATCAGCATAATAACTGAAAACCTCATGCTGTTCAACTTTAGAGAAAAACTTATGAAGAATAGTAAAAAGTCTTCATGTACCACCTCTACATATAACGAAAAAATCTTGTCTTTATATTTCTTCTGAATATTCAGCACTAGTGGGTGAAACAATAGTGAGCAATTAAAATTCTTTTTCAAGTGTGGTGGAAAGCTTCGATAGAAGCTCTTACTACCAAATTTTTTCATCATAAAAAAAATCTTGTAAAATAAAAATAAAAGAATGAATTATTTTATAATTTTTTTTTTTTTGAAGAATTCTCCAATTCCAGCAAGTTCATGTTGATTGAAAGTCAAGAAAACCAAAAAGAAAATATTGAACTCCGATTTTTGGTTATGCTCAAGGAACAAAATTACAGAAGAAATTTATATAATTAATTAAAAAATCCTAACACAATGTGGTTTTATCATTTATTATATTCTTAAAAGCGTGTTGATTTTCCCAGTTTTATATTTGTAGTTATTTCAATTTCTGAGGTTATTAAAAAAATACTACGCACAAAATTTCTCAATCTTGAGAGTGATCTTGTTAATGCAAAGACAGTTAATTATCACCTTTTTCTTACGAGTTTACCATGTAAAAAGTGAAATTTTCTACAAAGTACAAAGACTATTTTAGTCGACAAGAATTATATAATATTTAGATCCCAAAAGTAGTATAACATCCTGTAACTTGATTGAAAAAAAAAAGCAAAACCTTGAAAAACTTTTATCTGATTATTCCTTGTATCTAACCACAATATAAAATAATGAAATTAGAAGACCTATAGTGTGAATTGCGTTTATTTGAATTCATGCAAATGCATTTTCTTGTCCTGTTGTGACACATTTGAAAACTTAACATTAAGAATCATTTCTTTACTGCATTCCATGCTTATTCACTCAAAATAGTGGTACATGTGATTCATGCAAAATAAATGTGTATAATCGATCAGATTCTATGTGCTAAAGGACAACAAAAATTGCTAAGCATCACAATAAAAAGTACTGAAGTGCCCAATTCACTACCAAGTAAACATCATTGAAGATATTATGTTCTGATGTACAGCAAAGGAGAACAGCTGAGAACTTAGTGACCGCAGAACATGCCTTATACCCCCGGTAATTTATCTTCACCATCGTTGAGGGGCCCATGCAGAAACTTTCTTCTCACAGGTTACCTCATAGGGAAGGGTGTGTATATCCTTCCTCCTATAACCCTTCCAAGTGTGAAACGCTCCTCGTTACCGTTTGGCCGACTTTGTTCAGGCTATTTTAAGGGCATGAAAAATTCTCTGATAATACAAGATCCTACCCATTCTGCAGAAATTGCCCAGAAATCCAACTTCCGACAGACCATTTGTTTGACTGTCAATGTCAAGCAATTACTGCCTTGCTCTTTAACCTTGGTGCACCACCACAGGACATATTCTATAGTCTCCAGGCCCATGACCTGGTGACTCTGATCATCAACGCTTTTGGCCTTGTATAGCTTCAAATCATGGACACGATAATAACATAGCTAACCAGTAAAGACAAGCCAACTCTCATTGCACAGACAACCATTTGCAGGCACCATGTTGGATCCAGTTGGCTGATTTACTTAGCATTGAAACCTTCTCTAATTTATGTGATATTAAGACTCTACAGTTTAGCCAGACAGCTAACCCATAAAGACAAGCGACTATTATTGCACAGAAACCTGCTTACCTTTAATCTGGTTGGCTGATTTACAGAGCACTTCTATATATATGGGCAATCAGCATCAGCGCAGACAGTACCGAAATCAGAGGACCACTCAAATATTGCATGTGATGTGATTTAAACAAAAATTCCTGTTTATCACATTGAGAAGCACTTAAATTCCCAGCCACATCAAAACACCATGAATCCTTCACTACGAAAAAACATCATTGAAGACAGCGCGTCCAGTTAATATTGACATTAAGAGACTTGAACAACAGTGAGAAACATTCCCAGGGTTTGTACGCCTCTTGAAATTCCTGAAAGACCAATGCAATATTAAACACATTATTCAAATTTATTTCGTGATACCTCCTGAATTTACATCGCTGCACTCCCGAAAAACTCCATAAAACCTCCTGAATTTCACTATCATAGATAGAGTACGAACCCTGATTTTCCATTGCCGGGCATACTGAACCAGATCCAACTTGACCAGCTGCATAAGTCCAAGCTTGCTGACCTACAAGGCTTATAATAAGCTGCTTCCTATGCATTTCATCATTGAAAACAGCGTGCCCAGTTAATATTGACATTAAGAGACTTGAGCAACAGTGAGAAACATCCTATATGTTCCATTGCTGGGCATACTGAACCAGATCCAACCTGACCACTTGCATGGGTCCGAGCTTGCTGACCTACACGGCTTATAATAAGATGCTTCCTATGCATTTCTCAGGCAGCATCAAAGTACCTGTTTATCACATTGAGAAGCACTTTTAATTTGCAACCACAGCAAATATTCAGGTGTCGGCTTGTCACTTGACTGTGGTTCTAAAATACAAAGCCCGTCGCCAATAGCCTTCATGTAGCTCTAGTGCGACGATGATTCAAACCTAATCTAACAAATCACAGCAAAACACCATGAATCCTTCATTACGAAAAAACATCATTGAAGACATCGTGTCCAGTTAATTTTGACCTTAAGAGACTTGAGCAACAGTGAGAAACATCCTACATGTTCCATTGCTGGGTATACTGCCCCAGATCCAACCTGACCGGCTGCATGGATCCGAGTTTACTGACCTTCTCAAGGCTTAAAATAAGCTACATCCTATGCATTTCTCAATCCGCAACAAAGTTCAGCTTTCTCCATTTATTCCTCATATTAGTGTACTACAGTCATCTCTCAAGGTTTATCGCTGTGCATGGTGGTTTTAGAAGTTTTCTTTATTTCTATCAGTACCCCTTTTCCCTGATAGAATGTCCCTGACTGTCATGTAAGCTGTAACACACATCTGAATATGCAAACTTAATCAACACATTATCAAAAAATGTGGTCCATCAAGTATATTTGCGATAGCGATGTCATGCCAATCGGTACTCAAAAATTAAAGTAAAACACCAGAAGAATGCTACCAAAACGAGAACTATGAAGAAATTAGGACTGTGAATAACATCTTTTTTTATTTATTATGATATATGCTGACTGAAAAATGTAAATTAAAGTTACAAGTATTGAAATGATTTTTACATCATAAAATATCCTACATCAACTTAAAGCATTGCAAAATGTCAAACCAGTGTGGATTATTATATTTCACAACATTTCATTTAACATCACACATTAAAATACATAATTGGTTGAAAAGTTCATGGATGAAACCTGCTGCAGCAGAATTATCAGTTTGATCAGGTATGTTATTAATTGGAATACTAAAACAAAGCTTTTTTCTTAACCAAACTACTCCTAATAATACTATTTACTAATATTCTATCTTTATGTTTAATCTTTCTTATTTTACAAAAGGCTAGTGATACAGAATAATTTATGACAAGAAAGTTGGTGACTAGTATTTACTAAAGTTACTTAAAGGCACTTAGGTATACTGTAAAAAGTTAACACAGTATTATTGTAATTCGACAAGTTCGCCTTTGTAAGGGTTTAATTTTTTTTAAGAAAACGTTTTTACTAATCAGTATGACTCTTAACTTTAAACAATCTACTTTTGTAGGGAAATAAAAAGTAGTTGTATAAGTTATCATTCCATTGATGGTTATATCACTGTCAAGTTCAGTGTAATGTGGAGCAAAGTTGTCCGTTTTTTTTAATAAAAAGGTGTTTTATAGGTAACGCCAGCAACTTGTGAGTTCTTAATAAAATACTTTCATTTTCAGTTAAATATTTATTTTTATAATATTGTATGAACCAAAAATCTGTTGCATTTTAGAGGTTTAAAAAGACTTAAGTATGAAAAAAGAAAAATGTCTCCATCCCCTAACAGGCGCCCAATGCCTTCATCTGTCCCCATGCGACAACCAACCAACCATCCGGCACCCTACCGCGATGAACGATACATGAATGATCGGCCTGTGGCCTCCCATCCATCGCATTACAGGCCTTCACCACCCAAAAAGAAGATGAAAAGGTAAAATCTTTCTGTTGATTGGAATGTTTCAGATAATGTAACTCTCTTGTTCTCAGGTTTCTGCATATAAAATAACTGCAATCCTCAATCAAGCTAAGTTAAGCATTTCACCTGTAATAGTAAACATTTCTTATGATCCCATTAAGATATTTCGTAAATAACAGGGTGGTAACAGAACCTGGAAATCAGGGAAATTTTTCCATTTTTGATTATACTTAAACAGCAGGTTTAGGTTCTTGGAATCACTACTTACGGACACTTGATAAAAAAATATGTATTTTGGTTGATCCCATTTGCCTGAAGGACCAATCTTGGAAGAAGGATGAATCTTGGGAATCATTTTATAACGTGATTCTCTGATCACTTGATTCCTCTAAACTCAGATTTTCGGAAATGTCGAAAAGTTAGGTAGGCTAACCCATAATCCGGAAGGTCTTAATTCCCGGCATTGTCTGGATTAAATTTTCTGTACTGCATTGAATTGTGTGTATTGTATGTTTTCTAGGTAGTTGTAAAATCAGGGAATTTTTTGTGAAAGTATCAGGTAAATCATGGAAATATCAGGGAAATTTTTTCCTAGGATTTTGTGACCACCCAGAATAACCTATGACTTTTTAAACATTACAGCTCTAGCATGATGATGCGTCAACCTGAAATTCCCCAAGACCGGATGACACCCCCACGAAGGGAAATGCATCCCTCCCGACCCGGCCTTTTGCCCCACCCTTCAATGCAGCGTGGGCATGGGAATTCTTCTCATAATGAAAGAAGCTTTAATTCGCGCGATAAAGGACGTGGAGGGTATGTAAATGAAATGATGTAGTTTCCGAGTAAATGTGCATGCACAAGAGGTAGCCTGCCTTGAGCAAGGGGTCTAGAACTATTTAGATTTAACATTTATTGAAATTATCTTATATATAAGGAAAGTAGATAATTATGTGATTTACTGACTGAGCAATAATGGGGGACATTCACGGCCATATCCACCTGAGCTTCAATTCCAAATCGCTGTGAAAAACAAGCAGTTAGACAGGTTAGAGCAGTAGTATAACATTAGCATGTGGTTTGAGAGCTGTGTAGGATATAGCAAGTGGTTCGAGAGCTGTAGGATAACAAACCGCGTGACATCACATGAATGTTCCCCATTGGAAGTCGTGTAGTGTTACACACCATAGTCTTTATTGCGTTTTAAAAGTTCTTAGCAATATTTTGAAAACTTATAAAATTGTTTCTAATTGCTAAATTATTGTTCAGTTACGTTCATTACTTTTAGCTTTGATGTATTTATAAAGAAAATTAGAGAGCCAATAATTTACAGATTTAAATTGCCTGCAGAAATAATTTAGTAGTGACATTGTCTGATATTTTGTTAACATTAACTGTGCAATTTACAGTTGGAAAGAAATATTTTAATTATTTTGTCTGTTTTTGTTAATATTTCTAAAAAATATTATTTCTTTTTATTGTTGCATTGGCAGCCATACCATTTTTTGAAACCATCTAATTATTTACAACTTCATTCAACTGAAAAACAAAAAATTCCTTAAAAATGAAAAATTTTGTTACAGAGATTCCATTCCTCCAAGCCATTCCAAGCGACCACCCCCACCAAGCATGAAACACTCCTACCGGGACGATCACTACCAAGGCCCGCCGGATGACGGCCGGTACCAGAACACCGAATCGAAGGAGCACTATGCCCCAACTTTGCATGAAAGATTCAGCAGTGTCGTTGAGGCCAACAGAACTGAGCCACGCCCCAAATACTCAAGGGAAGATCTGGAACAGATTACCATCGACTTTCGCCCGGACGTCAAGTCAAAGTCCCCGACTTTGAGGCGCATTGTTAACCCCGATGATGTCAAACTGGTCAGAAGGTATTGCTGAGAATTTTGTTCATTTAGTGTTGCGAGTGCGAGTGTTTGTTTCTGGGTTGTCATATTATACTGTGCGAAAAAAGCGTTTGGTTTTTAACTGACAAATTTAGTTTTAAAAGATATTGAACTTGACAAAGCAAATTAATGTAATGTAAGCACTGAAATGATTTAGACATATGAATACGAGGTTTATTATAGGTTTTCTAAGTAATAATGCATTTATCTAGGATTTTTATCTATAACCTTCTTTGATGTCTATTAATTCAAGTTTTACCCAACAAAAATGTATCTTTTGGTGTCTCATTTTTGTATTAAATTTGCAAGCAGGGAATAGCAAGTTCTAAATTTTAAAACAAAAGTTTCTTATTTTGTTTATATGCATTAAAGTATTCTATGATGTAGTTAAAATATAATTTTCTTATTTTGCGATCTTTCTCTTGCTTCATTTCACTAATTTGTTTCGTTTCAACAGAACCAACGAAGGCCATCGCCCTATTTTCGACAGAGAAGAGATCAAGCAGGCCCCCAGGGATATGAGGGATGACGCCCACTATGAGAAGAAAGTTACCGGTTACAGCTCCAGACACGCACCTGTGGGCTTGCCTAGTGGAGTGGAAAATTACGAGATTACCAGACACCGGTTTGATGCGCACCATGAGACATTCCATTCGTCTGGTGGAAGGAGTTTGAGTGATAGGTGGCAGGGTGAGGCTGGTCGAAAGGACGAGGCAGCAATGGATAGAGTAAGTGGACTTGTGTAAATTACGTTAAGCGATTTTGAAAGCTATCCCCCCACCCCACACACACACCCCAACCAGAGAGATTTTATGATAGTTTTCATTTCCATAATATCCAGTGATATTTTTAAAACGTGTGTAATCTAAAGCATTATTTCCAAGAAACCAAAATTAGCTTTGTTATTTTGTTGAAGACTAGTTTTTAAGATTGAATAGATTATAGTCGAGAAATCACAGTAATAAAGATGAACAATAAAATATCGAAATTAAAACTACCTTGCCAAAAGGTGTGAAAGATTATGAGATTACCAGACACTGTTTTGATTTGCACCACGAGACATTCCATTCGTCCAGTAGGAGAAGTTTGAGTAATAGGTGGCAAAGTGAGTCACCATTAGGTTGAGTAACAGGATGAGTAAGAACTTACAGGGTTTGTACTCCTACTGATTAATTCCTGAATTTCATATTTTTTTATCTAAGAATCCCTATAACTTCTAAAATTTATATTAGAAATACTGACCTAAAGTTATGTCCCTGGAAAAAATATCTACTTAGAATGAATGGAAAAGAGTTCTGTGGACGTGAGATTCTCCTCCTACCCTTCCCCCAAACACATCATGTAATTCATGGGCGACCCCAAGTATATTTCTTTGGTACTTATCTCTCTGTTGTATTGCTATTTAAAGTAGTTAAAAACAAAGTTCCTAATCCTACTTGAATTTAATTGGTAGTCGTGGAAACTGTTCCTTGACTTTTTTGGACATAATGACATAATTAAAACATTTCACAAACAAATTTTGATGCACTTCAATAGGTTTTAATAATTATTTCTATAAAATGGGCAAGGGTATTAGTTTTTTTCTTCATGATAGTTTAAACAATTTTAATATCCAAGTTTTTTAACTATTGTAATTTCAGGATCACAGAGAAACTGCTTATAGAATGAAAAGAAACTTCAGTGATTCCAGGCCGTCGAAAGGTGGAGATCAAGATTTCCGTTCTCAAAAATACTCTGGTAAATATATCAGACATTTTTTAAAATTGTTTTCCAAACAGTATTTTCTTAATTTTAAGAATTGTTAACTGTAATTGTATAACTACATGATGCATTTGCTCGCTTAATTAAATTTTTCCCCAATCAAAGAAATTATGGTTGTAAAATATGGTGGCTGACAATAGAAAAAAATTTCAATTTAAATACTAATTTAAAGCATTTGGTCTAATTATATAACTGCTTTGTTTAGTTAATCACACTATTACATACTTTTCATCAACAGTTTTTTTAATCCTGATAGATTTCAATAAGAATTATTAAGTTTTTTTTTCCATAACTGTCTAAATTATATTTTGAATGTCTGGTCATACTATGAAAAATATTTTTTTAAAAATTAGTACTATTTACATTCAGTATAAGCTTGATATTGAGGATAAAGGTCAATAGGTAACCTTTATGTTTCGAACTTCAAAAAAAGCCAGGAATTCCATTTTGATTAGGATGATAATTTACAAACTGTAGTAGTAATTGAAATATTCTGGTATCAGTTTTAAAAGATCTAACACAGCATTAATGTAGCCGTTAAGGAGGTTTCTTTTCATGTCATATATTCCAGCAAAAAAAAATTTAAAAGATCTCACTTTTATGAGGTTATCAACAATTTATGATTATAACCAGGTTTAACTGTTAAGTTATATTGGAAGGAAATTTAAATCGCCTTTTCATACATTGAGTAAGTGTTTGTACAGGAGTGAACCAATAATATATTTTTAGGTCCTTCTACTTCACAAAGTAGGCCTGAATACCCTCCTAATCATCACGTGATGGGTCCTCCAGATTCAAGGTAGTTCAATATTTTTTTTTCCTTTTATCCTTTTTATGTCATATAAGCTTAATAATAATGTCTCTTTGAATGTTAGCATTAAATTTTTTTTAAAAAAATCAATTACTTTCAGCAGAAATGACTTCAAATTATATATTTGTCTGAGGAAAAATCTGCATTGTAATAAAAAGAAACTGCCTAAAAATGCTTGTTATAAATAATTTCAAATTTATTTATTCTAAATACACATATTAACCAAACATTTGTTATAGCTTTTTTTTTCAGACGCTTTTTTCTAATTAAAAAAAATTTAGCTATGTTTGATACTCTTAACAAAATATCCATTATATAAAGCTGTTTTCTGTATAAAAATAATTATGATTTTAAAAAAATGGTTTTCAAAATTATGTTGATAAAAATAATAGTATTAATGGTATGAAGAAAATGCATGAACATAGTTAAGAAGTTTTCTGTGCAAAAAATTTTATAATTGTATTTTAAAAAAATCAATTTGTTTATAAAGTAAGTAAAAAATGAATCATAAACATAAGTTTTACTTTTTAATTAAGGTTTGTTTTTCAACAATTTATTATTCATGGCAATACTACCTTGGAAGCTATAAATAAACATTAGTTATTAGTTTTTTTAAACCTCTGATTCCCTCAATTTGGTGGAAGTGTAATCTTGATTTCACTTCATTATATTAAAATATTAAAGATGTTAAAATTTTAGCCGAAAATGTAGTCAGGTGATGGGTTAATACCTCTGTATCCATTAGAAGATTTAGAGTTTGAGTTTTTATTAAGATTAAACAACCCAATGTAAGAATTTATAATCCCTATTTAATATTTAGAAACAGTTCTTCTATGCATCGCAAACCCATCTCCCCCATGGATGCTCGCCGTAAACTTACGGAGAGACGAAACAGTGGACCGCCCCCAGGCATGCGACCCGATTCAAAAAGCAGATATCCACCCGTAGAGAAGCGATACCCTGATAACGCCTCCGGAAGAAGTAAGATTAAAGTTTACTTATACCTTGTCTATTTAGAATGCGAGGCTAGAAAGCATTTTTCTCCCACACCCCTGCATGTGGTTTTCTTCGAAACGGCATGAGCGTGTTTTTTCACCACCCTACTTGGGTTTGAACTGTTTGCATTGTTAACCGCATAACATAACCTCAAACGCGTTAGGTTTAGAAAAGCGATGCTCACCCTTTTTCCTAGGAAACCAAGCGAAGGGATGGGAAAAGAAAGTCTTTTCGAGACTCACATGGTAAATAGACAGACTTTAGTAATAGTTGTACCCAGTGATTGGGAAGTTACAGTTCCTTTTTAAAATTTCCTGTTATAAGAAAAATTACAATTTAACCATCTTACTGCCATTTCAAAGCGAAGAGTAAGTAAACATAACCACAAGCCAAAACACTGAAATTAGAAATATGAAATTTCTTAATTATTTGAAGAAAAGATTTACATTTTAAAAGTGACTTTTTCGGCAGCCTTTGAAATTGACAAGAATTCGTGTTACTTTGTTTACCGCTTAAAGTAACCGTTACAATTAACAGCGTTACCCCAATCCCATATTATGCATGATTGATGAGTCTTAGTCAATTATTCAATTATTTGCAAACTGCAGAACGGAAACGATCTTCCAAATTGCAGCCAAACTTTAATGAGTTTTCAAAGCTTTTGAGTTGTCTGTTATTATATATAAAATTTCAAATAATTTTCAGTATATATTTAAGTTATGATTTTTTACATTATTAGTTGTTGTACATCACAAATTTCATGTTTTTTTAAGTCTATTGTAGGCATTTGTTTTTATACTTTATGTCACCAAGCTTTACATGAGTATTCACACTTTGCCTTAATAATCATATTTTTATCTACAAGAAAAAATAGACTATATTTATTGTTAACCTTTTGTATTTCTAGTTGAAAAGCCCATTCACCGAAGATCGCCAGGACCTGACTGGAAAAGACAAAGTAGACCAGATAGCCGAGAAAAAAGTTTTTCTCAAAAATCTGATAAATATGGTTATAATAAGCCTTTGTCAGAAAAGTATGATCTGTCAAAGAATTCAAACTACTATCAGGTAATTTGTTCATATTTATTTACACTGTCATACAGAAAAAATACATACAACTTCGGCCACATAGTCGTCATTAGAAAGGTCAAAATCATTCCGAAATATTTGATTAGTACAGGGTGTCCGCTAACCCGAGAAAACTCAGGGAAATACAAAAAAATTCTGGAAAAACTAAGTTTTTTTAGGGGACACGTTCTTTCTTTCGCTGTGTTTAACAGTTTTCTTCGACACATGCTCTCCTTTTTCCTAACTTCGCGGCATCTGACGCCAAGTGAACACCGACTCCGCGATCTTGCATAATATGCGGGATGCCGCGGATTCAGATAACGTTTTCAGACTTGCCAACTATGCGAATTATATCCACCTGGTTTTTACCATTTTCTTCCGCAACGGTAACAATTGCCGTATTTTTAAAGAGGTTAGAAAACCTTTCCTTATTTGGCATAGAAATATAGTATCTAGGCAGAGAAATTTCGGATAAAAATTACGCCCAAAAAGAGGTCGGCTTATACACAGAAACCTTAAATTTTCCGCAACATTAACACCTCCGAAAAAGAATGTTTCTTCCATTCTCTGTTCATATCAGTGAAAATTATACTTAAATTTCGATAAATAGCAAGTTTAGATAATAAATTATAATAATGAAAATACAAATTTAATTAAAATTTGAAGATTAATAAAGATTGCTCTAAGATGTTTTTGAATATCGATTACCGGCTAGTGCTATCCAATAATGCTTCCCGATTTACTTATTTTGCTGCCAAGTAATTTTTACGAAATTCACCGATGAGGTTGCATTGGCCTCATAATGATTGATAGTTTTTTTTTTGTCTGCGGGATCGTCTCGTCACTTTATTTGTGGTTCAGGGGATGGATCAACCAAAATATTTTCTTTTGATCAAGTGTGTTCGTGAGTCGTGATCTTGTGATTACAATACCAGCTTGATTGTTAAAATACTTTTTTTTATTTATGTTTTTAACTTTTTTGTTGGCATTTTTTCATTCTTAACATCTGGATTTTCTAAGCATCTCGCATAATATTACGTAATATGGCGCCATAAATGCCGCAGATCGGTAAGTTTGTATTTACATTGAGTCGTAAGCAGAGTTCGATTTTTGCGGTATCGTATCGCAATATGCGTTGCAAATTTACTGAAACAGCAAAAAAAAACCTGATTTACTAGAACTGTAATGCATTTTTTTAAACGATTGTTTACTGTTTCTGTTGTTGTTGTTTCTCATCCCCACTGGTCTAGCTCCGCTAGACCAGGTCCATGAGTCCATTCACCCTCAGGAAATCGAAAAACAAGACCGGGTCGCGCAGAAAATCCTCCTTTGCAAAATTCACGCAGCTAAGGAGGTGGGCTGGGCTGGCTGCACTGGAGAGACATTTGTTGCAGGTGGGGTAGACCTTTTGTTGCTGTTCGTACTTCATGCACTTTAGGTGACCACTGATGAATCTAGCGTATGCGGTCTGATCACCTCTATCACCCCTGAAGGTCAAAGCACGACCCGGCTTATCCACAGAGTACCAGATGTGTACTGGGGGAGTAGTCCAGTTAAGCAGGACACCTTTCTTTCTAATGGAGTGAATTTCTGAGGATGTGAGTGCCAAATTATCCGGCAGGGGCTCATTTGTGCCAAGTTTTGCCAGCGAGTCAGCGATCTCATTTCCGTAAAGACCAACGTGAGACGGAATCCACTGCAAATAAATATCTCGCTTCACGGAAAGTTTACTGAGCAGTTGCAAGATTGCTGTTCCAGCTCTATCGCCCACTTTGGGCCATGCACTCAAATATTGGATAGAGCTTCTACTATCCGTTACGATCCAGATGGGGTCTAACCGCGAGTCCCCTTCAATTGCCTTCAGTCCTGCCTCAATAGCAAGAAGCTCCGATCGGAAAACAGAACAAGAATCCGGGTTTCTCATTTTTATGTTGGTATCGCCTCCAGGTCTCTTGATGTAGACTCCACTTCCAGTACGACTCTGATCGTCCCTGCTACCATCTATATAAACACAAAGGCCCTCCTCTGGGATGTTGTTGATAATTTCGAGAGACAGTTGCTGAAGCAATTCAGGAACGTCTGAAGTTTTATTTGTGCTTGATGCCAGATCCGGACAAAAGTGTACTCTTGGAATCCCACGTGAGGGATCGACACAAGACTTACGGGAGTGCTGCTCGACATCTTGATAGACTGAATTCAGGGAAATTGCACGTGAAAAAGGGCTATCTCTTCTTAGTCTCTGATTATTGGTCCAATGCAGGAGGTAGTCAGCAGTTCTGTGTTGGGCCCCAAAACTAATTAGTTTACTAAAGTACTTCACAAGACAAGTCTCTCTTCTCATATTAAATGGCAGAAGGTCTGACTCAAATAACACAATTTCACCAGGGCAGGAATGTCGCAAACCTGTAATTATGCGGCCCGCACTCTGTTGAACTCGATCAAGTTTTCGAAGATTGGATACTGACGCACTCGAATAGATTTGTTGACCATACTCTAATATAGGTCTTACAAGAGCGATGTAAGTTGTCCTTAGCGTAGCCGCGTCTGCACCCCAGTCGCGGCCAGAAATGTATTTAAGGATGTTCAGTCGTTTTCTACTCTTGGCCACCAGGGCCTCAATATGTTTGTTACAAGTAAATTCTGGGTCTAGTACAAAACCCAGATATCTAGGGTGCTTTTCATAAGGGAGAGGAATACCTCTCAGAGATATCTGGGGAGAATAATTGTAAATATGTTTATTGGTGGTGAAAAAGCTCGTCACTGATTTGGAAACATTGAATGTTAGTTTATGTTCTGCAGCAAAATCCTGGACTTCTGCAAGTGCTAGGTTAAGATTTGATTCCAGCTTTTTAACGTCCGAGTCTGAATCCCATAGAACGATATCATCAGCAAATATGCCAATCTTGCACGCTCCATTCAGCCTCTCCTCCAGTCCCCCCAGAAACAGTGAGAAAAGTGTGGGACTCAAAACTGAGCCCTGAGGGACTCCTTGAAAAAGTTTAAAATTGTCGGAGAGGGTGTTGTCATATTTTACTTTGATGAACCTGTTCTGCAGAAAATCTGAGATCCAGGCGAGGGCTCTGCCCCCAATGTTGAAGGTTTCATAGAGCTTAACAATAAGTTTGTTGGTCCAGACTCTGTCGAAGGCCTTGGATAAGTCCAAGAATGCAGCAACGGTATGGTTGGTGGGTTTCATATTTTGAGCATCCCTTATACATTGACTGAAATAAAGGATCTGATCTGTAGTACTGTGACCCCTACGAAATCCATATTGTGCTCGGGGGAGTAGGTCATTGGAATCTAGGTAAAAATTCAGTCTGTATAGGATCATTTTCTCCATAAGCTTGCATGAGACACTAGTCAGAGCTATTGGCTTATAATTCTCGGGAGAGTCTGCAGGCTTGCCAGTTTTTTGGATAGGAATTATTAAGGCTCTCTTCCAGTCTCGGGGAAGTCTACCGCAACTCCAAGAGTGATTAAAAATGTCCAGCAGGAATTGTCTTCCCCGTGAACTGAGATGATCAATCATGACTCCATGAATGCCATCCTGTCCTGGTGATTTGGAAAGGTCCAGATCTTTTATGGCTAGTTCAAGTTCTTGCTGAGAGAAACAAGTACTAAACAATGGAATACTTCTATTTGAGCTACGACAACCATGAGTAACATTTTTAGCTCGTTTTTTAATTGTCCGGTCATTTTCATCAAAACGAAGACGACTAGTCTTCTGGTAGTGCTCTCCCAACATATTTGCTGCCGCCCTGTCTTCAAGGGGGATATGACTGTTTGGGTCGACGAGGGCATTACCTTCCTCTTTTTGAGGCTTTTTAGGTTTCTTCGCACCGTAATTCTGTGAAACTAAACTGAAATTTCAATAAACAATAAGTTCAAATAACAGATTCTAATAATGAATATAAAAAATGTATGTAAAATGTGAAGATGAATTAAGATTATATAGATTTCACTAAGATTTCTTTAAATCTCAACCAGCCAGTGCAGTATCCCGTTAGAAGATTTGTCCAATAATACATCCTAATTTACTTATTCAGCAGCCTAGTAATTTTCACGAAATCCACTGATGACGTCGCACTGCCATCAGAATGATTAACAGTTCTCTGGCTCTGCGTGATCAAAAGTGTCTCTTGTTTTATTTTTGTAGCTCCGGTTCAGGCCAAGTCGTTCCAACCAGAATATTTTTTTCCCGATCACGATGTTGGTGAGTCGGGATCAAACTAGTAACACCTAAACTGAAAAAATACTTTTTGTTTACGTTTGAACCTTTCTTTTTCTACTTCGGCCTATACTGGGGTTTGTGATTTTAGACAATTTTAGTTTTTTAAAAAAATGGAAAAATGGAGTGTCGGCATATATATACGCTTTATATATGTATAGAGTTTATATTGTAAGTACATTTTGAGTCATTCTTTTTTTTTAGGGGGGGGGGGATGCTTGAATTTTTCGGACTATCGCCGAATTCAATAGTGTCTGGATTTGGGTGTTTGGATTAGGTTTTCTCTACTGTATTTTCTTTTCATATTAAGGTATATATCAGTTGCTAGATTTATTGGCTTAACATAAAAACAGCTTTGGAACTAAGTATTCAAATATCTACTAGATGCAGAGGGAATGATTTTTTTTATTTTGCTATTGCAATATGCCGCTTCTCCTTAAAAAAATCACCCCATAAATATATATCATTTGGCTATCTTTTATATATATTTTTTCCAGATATTACTAAGTTTAAAATGTTAAGATGTCGTAAAGATAAGCATAAAATATTTATGATTTTTGTAGAAATTTTGAGGTTTGAGCACAACTTGATAACTTTGAATAAAAAAAAATTAAATGTAGCTCATCATAGCCTCAAGAATATTGAAATATGAAAAGTTTCTTTAAAATGTCAGTTCGACTAAACCTGGAAAAATAGAAAATTCATTCTGGGAAACCTGGAAAACTCGGGTAATTTTTTTCTTGGGATTTAGTGGACACACTGTTAGTAGAACAGGATTGATTTTTATTTCTAAAATGGGATTTAGGATTCAATTTTAAAGATTTTTCAGCATTTTTTAAGAAATGATATTGATGACAAATGTAAAAAAAATTGAAAATTGCATCGATAAATAGTGTATCTAAAAAAGCATAAAACATATGTTAACCTTCTTACATCCTATGTTCAAAATAGCTATCAAGTTTTTTAAAAAAACTATTTCTGCGACATTTTAATTATTCCACCTTGCAATAATATTTTTTAAGAATTATGTGAGGATGTTTTTCTGGTGATCCAGCAGATCGCTGGGGCAAATTTCAATTACTCTACATCCCAACCAAACATTTGAATATTTCTTACCTGAAAACTATTTAATTATATACAAATCATTCTAAGAACAGAAATAATTCATTATGAACCATGACTATTGATTATTTTTTAATTTAAAACTAAATTCATTCAAAACAATCCGAATATTAGATTATATTTCAGACTGCGAAATTTCAAACTAAAAGTTTCGGCTTGCCGATCTTTGATTCTGGGTTCATTTCATTAAAGTTTAAAAGGGGCATCAAATAAATAATTGAACCTTATTGTTCAAACATTTATTATTTCCTACAAAAACTATTAAATCTGTGTTACATTATTAAATGATACTTACGATAGTGACTTTCATATTTGAACTGAAGGGATTTGACGAATGTGTACATAAAACATGGTTGCCTTGGCGACAGATTGCTCAGAACTTGCTGAGAATGAGACTGTTTAACATTGTTTTGTGCTATATCTTAAAGAATTCTACCGTTTTGACTTGTATGTTTGTGTTGTCCTAAATAAAAATAAAATATTTTCCTAAGAGCAGTTCTTTAAACACAAAATAGTACATATCCCTTAGATGTCCTACAAAAAAACTTACTTTCAATTGAATTAACCTATAAACCCTCATTCATGTTCATTCCAGGATAGCCGTGAAAGCTCAGATTCCTACCGCGGCCGTGGCAGTTCCTTCCGTAGCCCTAGGGGAAGAGGATCCCGTGGTAGCAGGGGCACCACCCGAGGCAGTTATGCCACCCGATCTTCTTTCCGCGGAGGGTATCGCGGGCGAGGGGCCCCCAGAAGTAAGACTTAGATAAGATCTTTTGATTTCTCTGAAAGGGATTAATTGGCTGAAAACTTGTTTTCATTGCATAAGATTTAAATTAAAATTTTAACCCTTTTAAGTCCCAATGACAATTTGGCATCATCATTTAAAGAAAAAAATTATGATCGTCTATAGCCGTTTATGATATCAAAAAGCATATCATTCGATTCTTCAAGTTTTTTTCTATTTGAAAATGTTTTTTTATTAATCCCAATAGATGTCAGCACTATTATTATTTTTAATTATGATCAGAAACATGATAATGCCAAATGGCATCACTGGGACTGAAATGGTTAACTAAAAATTTAGTTTTTTTAAAAATTATATTGCTGTAGTTGGTGAGTAAATTTTGGTTGTTAAATTTTATAAAATAAATGGTTACTCCATGTTTTAAATTTTATAAAATAATTAAATGAAAATTTTTTTAAAAAATTATGTGTGTTGCAAGAAAACCTGACAGTCAGTTGACAGGTTTAATATGTCTGTTACCTGTCTCTTAGAGGGTTAAGGAGGAATGAGTCTAATTGACCGCAGATCTCTAAAACAAAGTGCCTCTGTTAGTCCAATGGATAAAAAATTATTTTCTAAGCCACTGTATTTCCGAAATATTTTTGCATACGTTTTTTTATATGGTAAATGTAGATGACATACAGTTATCTTTAATCCTCACCTGCTATTGAAAATAGGTTCAAATATATATTTTTTTAATTTTCAATATAGTTGAACCCATTTCAAAGAGTGGAATTATGGATATCTGTAATTCAGCTACGTTTCTCATATAAAAAGAACCGCTCTCTAAAAACGTTCAAAACAGCCAAAGAAATGTGAAGAAAATTTTAGAAAATAAGATTGTAACTAATTTATCAATCCCAGAGGGAAAAAGAGCTGAGTTGTCCCAATGACCTTCTATCTGACTTATTTACACACCAAGGCATATAAGTCTGGCACCCTATCCACCACACTATTACTACTGTTTCTCTTGAGCCTGGGTTTCCTAAGCAATGAGTCTGATTAACCGCAGATCTCCAAACCTGAGTGCATGATCGTAGCATCTGTCACGATAGTTAGCTGCTTTTAAAAAATTGCTGAAGATACACTATTGACAAATGACAATGAATATACCCTCTAGAAGGGAGGAGCATAGGCTTTAAAGCCCGTTACCCTACTTGCCAGAAGTGACAGTCACAGGAAACACACAAAGAAAGGACGACTCAAACACATAGACAAATAACAAGGTTTATTGACAAACCCAACTCAAACAACCATGCCTTACCGGGATCCGAACCCAGAAGCTCCAAGGGCTAGCTCCCTAACTGTTGTGCTGCTGGGTCGGCAAGATACACTATTACTATACATTAATATTTCTGGTACGCAAGACGATTGTGAGGGTCGATAATGATCTTCATCTTAGAGGAAAACAAAGCTTTCAGCAAAGATACAGCCGGAAGATAATTATATTTGAAATCAAGATTTTAAGGTCCGCCAAAATGTTTAGAAATAACTTACTTTCAAGAGTATATAAAAAAATGACTATAGAAGGATTTTATGATTATTAAGTGTTTCTCAAAATAGTATGTTGTATTAAAAACTGACACTGGGACATTTTATTCTTATTTATCTTATACACTCATTAACAAATCATGTAATGGACTTATTTTATCTTGCTTTCGTTACCTTTAAATGCTTTGTTTATTGGTAAACTATATCTTTATTTATGACTTTATAGGAGGACGGGTTTCGCCTCAAATATGGGAACATGACATGTATTCGCGAACACCTGATCAAAAAATGGTAAAATTGAATTTTTTTTTTAGTTCATTATTTTTTCTCTATAAATTGTTATTTGTATTTAATTATGAATTCAAACTTTTGTTTTTTAGGACTACCCTTGAGGATTCTACCGAAGATTCTTATTCATACAAGCTTAAATGCTTTATACAAGTCAATATTGTTTCCATTAATGCGACTGTGCTGATAACCTATTTGTATAATTTGCTCATGATATAAAATATAATTCATGTGGAGTTGTATGTGTCAGTTTTCTGTAAAATTTTTCCTCCTTAAAAATTAATTTTCATTTGGCAATTAGACTAAGATTAATATCTTTGAATGTAGCTTGACGTGTATTTCTCGAGTTATACACACATATTAAACAGAATTTTTTCTAATGTCTGATTTTTCATTTTGAAATGATAAAACTTAAATTTCACAAAAAAGTATACTTTTTGGTGAGAATTATGTATGTACGTTATGTGTTTTAATGCACATATATTGAAAATAAAAGTTATCTTTGTTTTACACTATAATAACCTGGGGAAAACCATGAACTCTTTAGAAAATTTAAAAACGTTGTAGAACATTGGGTATTCAACTCTTAGTTGAGAATACAGTTTCACATAGACCAATGGAGACAAATTTCTGCAAACAAAATTAATCAATTTCTATGTTTTCTGTTAATCACTTGTTGACTAACTCTTATTTTTTTTTAATTGGTGGTTTGTTAGTAGAAAAAAATAAAGGTTTTTTGTACAGTCTAATTGTATTTTTCCACAGAAAGAAATTACCCTCCTCCCACATGCTAGTAAAATAAGGATTTTAATTGAAATCCCACAAATAATCAAAGACCTGACTAAAGTATCGTCGTTTTCAAAACCAACAATACTATGCCAGCAAAAAATAGTGAATGACATTTTTGAAGTTGCCAACTTTTTTTCCCCACCTGTGTCAAAGTACTTTCAAGATAACACTATCTAGTTAAGTTTAATTACAATGTTTAAAAGAGTTGTAGCCGCTATAAAATTAATAAATATTTGCCTTTCGTATTTCGCATGAAGTTCGTCTGACAGGGTGAAATTTTTAGAATTGGCAACAGATGTTCTTGGAAGAACGGCGCAAATGTCACTGTTCCTTATTCATATACGTTCTATTTTTGAGTGCTGCTTACGTAAATAATTTGTCACAAAGAATGTTTACTATTGACTCTTGACGTGCAACATGTTGAATTTCTTTTCCCAGAGAGACAACGTTCATTTTTTTTTTCTCGTTACTGACCTTGAGCGATTCATTTAAGTAGTTACGTTTCTAATTTATTCTGCTGGTTTTATCTTTTTATATTAGAAAGGTATAACATCAGAAATCTATCTTTCATACTTTTTGTCCGTCTGGTACGTTTACCGGGTACCGGACGGACATTTCAACATGGCTTTCGACCGTCTACACATATAAATTTACTTTTTATTCATTTAAATCGTTTTTGTCACATGGTATGGTATGGTATGATACATATATATTCCAGCTTGTGTGCTTGTTCATAGAACCGCTTATAAGCTTTCGTCAAGTGGGACAGACACAGAAAGAAATTTTACAGTCACAAAGAAATGAATAACACATAGACAAATAACAACATTTATTGACTTTCACAAACATCCATGCCTTACCGGGATTCGAACCCAACCTCAGCAGCTCCAAAGGCTAGTACGCTAACCATTCTGCCACCGAGGCGGCTTTTGTCACATTAATAACAGCAAGAGAAACTTTAATATCTGATTAATTAAAATGATGTTGGGATAAGTTTTGTTTTTAACTTTAAGAACAAGTATGTAATATTCAAATCCTAGTATCTGTTCCGGCAATATTTAGCCCGGTTTGAAAATGTTAAAAAAAACACGAGCACTATATTCTTGAATAAACATCAACCACCATGTCCATACCACAAACACACTAATAAAAACTTTACATTTTGAAATATTATTAATAATTTATTACTTTAGATTCTTTTAGAATTTCTTTGCTTAAATTGAAAATAATTATAGAAAAATCCTTTTCATTAACTCCTTATATCGCACCAAACGATGGTGCTGTCTAGTGCACGCAGTTTTTCCTCAACAAAATAAATAAAATTTTCTCTAATTAATATACTTGTTTTATACTGATGATTAATTCAATCTTTCAATATACAGTTGAATTTAAAATTATATTTCGGTAATAATTGCCAAAAATAGTTCAAAGCGACCTCAAGTCTAGTACTATTTGTAAAAGATTGGAAGGATAATGCTACCATGCTATTTAGCGTCAGATATTAGAAAAGAGAAGCGGGTAAAAAATACTGTTTAACCTTGTTTGTATGTCTAGAACCCTCTCTCTAAATTAGCCAACTTCATTTTAAAAAAAAAGGGAAGTTATAAATAGTTTGTATTGTGGGTAGTACGTACAATCGTGCCAAGAACAACGACGCATCAACAAAAAAAAAAAAAAAAAAAAGGAGAGTTGAGATTTGTCGTATTAAACAAAGCAATGCTCATTGTAAAGTTTAAATAAAATACAATTATCATTTAAATCGTTTTGAAAATAGGTCGAAAAGGCTGTTGGACTCCAGCTCAGATGGAGTCGTTACAGGAACGAGACTAAAAATTTCGCGGCCCTTTGACAATTTGCCCTCGTTCGAGTCGACCAAAGCCGATTGGGCATGTTTCAGATCTTGAGTGGCAACAGAAA
The DNA here is from genome assembly GCA_023701765.1 of Hylyphantes graminicola. Lineage (NCBI taxonomy): Eukaryota > Metazoa > Arthropoda > Arachnida > Araneae > Linyphiidae > Hylyphantes > Hylyphantes graminicola. The sequence goes on along the minus strand of CM043120.1, from coordinate 29,832,090 downwards.
TGCTGAAAATGAAAATAAATTCTTCGAGATTCGATTAGTGAATCAATTAAAGCTCCTAGGAAGCTAGAAATAGCAGCCGGAAAAGATTACACTACATTAGTGGATCAAAGTTACTTGAGAACGAAATGAATAGCAGGAATGAAATCCGGAAGGAGTTACATCACCCTAAACAAGCAAATTATATATATTTTTAAAGTAGATACCATTTTAGGAAAAATATTTAATGTTTGAAGCTACTATTTATAATGAAGCATATAGTTCTATACTAGGTTATTTGCCGGCCCGCTGGCGCAATGGTTAACGTGTTAGCCCTTGGAGCTGGTGGGCTCGGGTTCGAGTCCCGGTCATGGCATGGCTGTTTGTGTCCGTCAATAAATGTTGTTATTTGTCTAAGTGTTTGTGTCGTCTCTTTCTTTGTGTGTCTCTTGTGATTGTGTCATTTCTGGGGTTGAATACAATAGACCCAAGGTCGCAGTGTTCGGCGAACTTGCCCCCCACCAAGAAAGTCATACTAGGTTATTTTGAGCAACTGTCACTGATAACAGCAGTTTGATCGATGGTTAGGTTTCTGAATTATCGTCGCACTAGAGCGACACGAGGGCCATTGGCGACAGGCGTCGTATTTTAAATCCAGTCAGATGACGAGCCGACACCTGAACATGCTAAGCGAGTGCTTAACCGACTGGGCTCCCCAGCCCCAGAGGGCTATTTAAACCTTTATTTTAAATATTTATTATAAGAATTTTTCGAGTCCTATCTGAGCCAGAAAATTTTAGGATGAGAAAAAGTCCTCTGCACGCATGTCGTTGGATTATGTGGCATGCAAAAAATGCTTAGAGCACTCATTTGAATTGGTTTCGGTCGATTTTCTTTAACAACCACAGAGCTAAAATATATTGGTCTGAGCTGTTTGAGTTAGCATTAAAATTGGAATAGTGCAATATAAAAATTGCTCAGTTCTAGGCAATATGCAGAGTCTGCTTGATACAGCCTAAGACCAGTCTCGGCTCAGTTTTAAAAATATATTCATTCAAATATTTGTACGTAATTAAGCAACAAACCTTTAAAAAAAAATTCTCAATCTATAGAAAGGATTATTTATATTGATACTAAATTAATACTACAAAAAAAAAACCTGGATAATTTTGATATTGGATAATTAACTTAGGTGAACCTGATAACTTATGCATCTTTAGAAAGTAAATTCAAAACAAACTTTCAAAACCAAGCTCTTAAACCGTTAATAAATTTTCCAATAGCACCTCTAACGCTTCAAATTATCCAAATACAAAATATTTAAAATTATTTCAGATTTCATGAAAGCATTTAGTTTGAAAGTATTTTAATCTAACACAATAAACACACCAATGTCAAGACACAACAATTTTATTAATCAAACTATTCTTTAATAGTTTTACAGATAACTATAGAAAATATAAAACTTTAAAATTAAAGAATGCATCAGTTGAAGAAAGTAGTTGCCACATGAACACAATGGCAAAACTTGGGAATCACAAAAGTGGACGACGATCAGATTTTTAACACAACTACGACAAAATATATACATGATTTATACATATTCACAAATATACAGTCTCTGACATATGACAGCAGAGAGCACCTGCTGTTTATGGTCACAGGTATGTAATCAGAAAAGGCCCAATAAATACAAAGAAAAATAATAATCCGTATAAGAATTTTGTAGTCAAAAGTATGTTATGAAACTTTAATAAATAAAATATGTAACCCTTAGCTTTTGAACTAACCTATTTAAAAAAAAAAAGAGGATAATTCGTTCTAGCCAGTTACTATTAGCTGCCAGCAACTATGGAGTAATAAATCCTGCAAGTTATAGTGACTTGGTTTTAAAGGATTTAACCAAGAGTTTAAAATCATTCGATATAGTTGCCTACATATACTTTAAAGATAAATTGAAGGAAATGTGTATTATTTATAAATGCAATGCTCATACTCAAATTGATAAATGCAAGTGCTTTCCCATTGAGAATTTAACATTAGCTTGCTTGCAAGACAATTATCTTTAATCTAATTTTCTAGATTCAACTTTCCATAATTTGCATTTCTTCTACATTCACTGGATTTTCTTGACACATTAGTTTTAGCTAAATTTGACTAATTTTAAATGAATTTTTATAAGAATTTGAGTAAACATCCATATTAAATCGTAGGCCTTTATTTGTTTTAGAATTTAAGGACTCTATGGCCCGAATATTTATAACAAGTGAATGATGCCAATTACAAGATCCTGAAAATGCATTTTCCAAAAACCTGCACAAGAATTAAAAAAAAAGTTACAACCAAAGTTACAAACAAAGTCAAAAATACATCAAGATTTGTTAGCCTATACACATTAGATACTCAATTAAAATTGGAATATTAACTGACGATCAGCCAAGGATTGTTTAACTGTCTAGTCATCTACTAAGACTGTGGGCTCTTTCCTTAGTATCCGTGGTGCCCTCTTGGGATTTGTGCAGTCTTATTTCTGGCGAGAGTTTATCGAAGAATGGGTGGTCTAGGGCTTCTTCCAGGGTTATCCTCTGGGAAGGTTCGTACTCCAGCATCCTGGCAACAAGCTCGTACAGGAGCCTGTGTTCTTCCTCGTCGACAGGGATGTACCTCTGGAAAGGAAAGAATCAAGGTCAGTTATAAATTAAAATATAAGGCAAGAACCTTACATAACAAGCGATATGCATGTTATATACTTCAGTTAGTTATGCCAAGTAGAGTAACGAGTACAGTGATTGGCCCCCTCAATCATTGTTGAAAATAATAAGATGTTAAAGCCCAAAATAGGTGTGACAAGGGTTTTTAAAATTCCCGCCAGTAACGCTTGTCATGTTGACAACAGTGAACCAACAATCAGAAAAGCAATATGGCTGCTTAAGAAATAGGTCTCAATGTTAACAGGGGGCCAATCACTGTGCTTGTTACCCTACTTAGACATTTTATTGTATGCTTGGATTGACTTAATTAATGCTCAATTCAGGCATGAGTTTGGCAAAATAAAAAAAAGCTGAAACTAAAATACGCAATTGTACGCGTAAAAAACATTTTAAGCAGTATACTTAATTCGCGAAATAAGCTGTTACATTATACATGTATGTTTATATTTATGATTTTTAAGCTTTAGGCATGAATAGAAATGCTGATCAAAGTATTCACAACATCAAATGGCAAAATCAGATTTGCTTTCGGGAATTAAAGCTTAAATTATTAAATTTCTTTAAAAAAATCCAGCTAAAACAAAACTGAAAACATATTAGCCTAGCCCCCTATTTTAAAAAACTTCAAAATATCTGAAATGTTAGCTATACTTTACAAGTTAAAAAAAACAAACATGGGTGAAAGTTAGGAAAATCCCAAGTGCCGAAAGCTTTTTTCTCGCCGATTGTTTGAAAATTTTACCATCGGCCTTTCCATCGGAAGCCGATGGTTGTTTAGTGAAAAAAATCGGCCATCAGCCTCAAAAAACATCAGCCAACCGATGTGATCCGATGTTTGTTTTTTAATCCTGCATTTCGGAGTTCCGCGATTTTCGGAACCCCGGATTTTCGCGACTTTCGGAACCCCGGAGTTTTGCGACTTTCGGATCGCCGGAGTTCCGTGATTTTCGGATCTCCGGAAGTTCCGCGACTTTCAGATTCCTGAAGTTTCGCAACTTTCGGATCCCCGGGAGTTCCGCGATTTTCGGATCCCCGGAGTTTCGCAACTTTCGGATTCCCGGAGTATGGATTACACATGGATTTACCAAATTTTGTATTTTGGTTTTTCCATCGGCATCGGCCGATGGCAAGCGGGAAACATCGGCCCATCGGCCGATGTAACTTTTTGAACAATCGGCATCGGCCGAAATTCGCCATCGGCCTATCCCTACTTTTTTCTAAGAGAGAGGGGATAAATCGCAGACATGGCAATCAACCTCAAAATTTCTGCAATAATTTTATAAAGTTTCTTGTTACAACATCTTAACATTTTTAATTCATTCTGCATCCAGTAGATATTTGAATACCTAGTTCTAAAAACTATTTTTATGTTAAGCCCATAAAATTCTAGCGACCTATATATCTTAACTTAAAAAAAAACTAAAAAAAAATTCTAAAAATCAGAAACTCCAATACAGGCGATAGTAGGCTATGTCCAGACGGCGACAATAAAAACAAAAATGTCACGTGATGCGCGCGTCACGTCACGTGATCCCCATACAATTTGTATTGTGATGCGCGCGCATGGAGGATGAAACAACCGCAACTCATACATCGTGCGTCAACGAAAACATTGACGCACGGTGACTGCACCTCAATTGTGACGCACGGTGTTTTAGCTATTAACGCATGCCTTAAATGTCTACGGGAATACTCTGATTCGGTGCGTCCTGCGCTATGGTAACTTCTGAGAGAAAAACCGAGTTCATCATTGGAAATTTTCAAATAATCAAATCGAAAGCCAAAAGAGCAATTAAAAATTCCACTCTCGCCAAGTAACCCGGAAAAAAGTTGTCAGAGACAATCGAAAATCCCGACAACTTTTCCTATTTAAAGCCATGTTAATTTGTTGTAGGGTTGCTATTGTCAATAAAAAAAATAAAAGGGAAAAAATAAAAAAAAGGTAATTGAAGTAGAAGTGCATAAAACTATTTTTAATCAATTGAATTTAAATTACATTTTGAGAACCTTAAATGTCTCCATTTAAATTGATGTGTTTAATTTTTTTTCTTGCGTTTTTTATGCGTTATGACAAAAACGTTTGTCCAATATGATATGAAACTGGTTTGATATGATTGATGATTTTGATACTGGTTGGTCAAAATGTTATATAAAGCGAAATAAAATAATGGTGGATAATAAATGTTAATATTTTAAGACTTGAAAGTGTCTAGGGGCTGGGGAGCCCAGTCGATTAGGCATTCGCCTAGCATGCGGAAGGTCCCAGGTTCGGGTCCGGGCATCGCCAAAATAACTGCCGGTCTATAAGCGACACGTGCAGCCAAAAATGTCCGACGAGTAATATCCCGTGTGGCGGGAGTGCACGTTAAACATCCTTCAATAATTCTTCTTTAAATATCCTTCTCTCCAATACTTTTAGCTTATGAGTTAATTTAAAATCTAACTGAACCTACTGGCCCCATGAAGCTATTTACGAATCTAACATTTATGTTATAATGTATCTAAATTTTAACTAAAATGATTTTTTTTATTTAACTCTTAATATAAATGTATTATGCCCAATCTCTCTGGCTTAGTGGTCAGCTCTTCTTGATCTTATTCCGTAGACCCGAGATATACGGGTCCAGATAAATTAATTAAAAAATCTCAGATAATATCCAGTTTAATTATGTTATAACAGTTGAAAATCTATGTTATAAACCAACAATTAAATTTGTTACACACTGAGTTTTAATATTACTAACCAAATTTAATGTTTTCGTATCAATATTGAAATCAAGGTCTTGGTCCTCCAGACGCATGCGTTTGAAAAAAACCTACGATTTGGCGGAAAAAAACGATTGCTATTGCCTCGTTTGGCGGTCGCCAAGTTTTTGTTTTAATTGTCGCCGTCTGGACATAGCCGTAGAAAAACAAAGGTTCAAACGTATACAAAAAGTATTTTAACATTCAAGCTGTTATTGTGATCACTACTCAAGGACACCATGAATCGGGCACTTGATCAAAAAACATTCTGGTTGCCAGACTTGGCCTGAACTGGAGCTACACAAGTAACTCTTCCGATCATGCAATGCTAGAGAACTGTCAATTATTCTGATGCAATGGCACGTCATCGGTAGATTTCGATAAAATTACTAGGCAGTAGAATAAGTGAATCAGGATGCATTATTGGACTCCTAAATGGGAGATTGCAATGGCCGGCCGAGATTTGAAGACATCTTAGTGTAATCTAATCTTAATTCATCTTCTTATTTTGATTAAATTTTTATCTTCGGTTATTAGAATCTGTAACTTGAACTTGTTGTTTAATGAAATTTTAGTTTAGTTCTACCGAATTAGGGTGCGAAAAAATTAAACAATCGTTTAAAAAAATTCATCACAGTTGTAGCGGCGCATCATCAGGCGCAAGAAGCTGATAACCGATTTTAACGGTGATTCAGTTTATAAATGTGTAAATAACATTAAACAAATTAGGATTTCAATTGATCAAGATGACCATCTAGCCACTTTTAGAGGTTTTGACACACTTTTAAAAAAATAGAGAAGTTAGGAAATTTGGGTAAAAAATTGCTCATCTACCCGTTGTTTCGTCAATTTTGTGAATTGGGAGGGTCGTTTTCCACGATCGCAATTTTGTGAAATATGCGGAGGGGCACATTTTCACTCTATTTTTGTGAAGGGGCCGCTATACGGCCACAAATTAGCTCTGGATGGACCCCTGCATTGTGAAAGGTTTTTTTCGTGTGTGAGGGATTAGAACAAGCGAAAAACGGAATTTTCAGGCAAAATTAGAAAAACGGAACATTTTTTAAAAAACGGATTTCTTTTTTTCCCAAAATATTAAAAAGCGGAATTCCGCTTAAAAGCGGAAAAAACTCATCCCTGTCAATTGCATTTGTATAACTTTTTTGCGTTAAAAATTGCACAAAACTTAAGTAACCTTAAACAAATGACGATCTTATTTGAAGTTAATGTTATCAATTTAATAAAACAATAACACTTATGAACAATAATTACCTTTAGTGATTTACAGTTTTCTCTAACATAACGGCCTGCTGAACTTTTATGATCCCAATCAAGCCTTCCATGGTAGAAATACTTAGTTCTGTAAAAGAAAATGTTGAGCAAAATTATAAGAAAAAGCCTCAGATTATGTTGACTACCACAATTAAAAATATATATATCGGATGCTTAGCACATTAAATCCTGTTACCTATAGTCACAACAAAAAAAATATATTTGCTGCAAACATAAAACATTCTTTGTTTTCATTCATAGCATTTTTAATTTTTCCTAATTAACTAAACATTAAAAGTATTGCAGAAATGACAATTTATAGTAAAAACAAATGATAAAAAATTATATACAACTATTCACATAACTTACTTAGTTTTGCGACACATCCTGTATGGAAGGGGTCCTAATATCCTTTCCATCATAGCAAGATGCTCTCTGTTATCATGTGTCTAAAAAAGTGAAATACATTTACATTTTTGCAAACATAATCAAAAAGCACAAAAAGGATTTCTTGATATCAACCCGATTAAAACACCAGGGTATTTTGTTTAATATCTTAGAAATCAATTGACATCAAAATCGATTCCCGAGGGGAGGGAGAAAAAAGTTATTGGAGCATTACCAACATGCAAATCCTCCATAAATACTGAAATTATAAACATTTGTATTTCTGAAAAATCAATTCAATTCTGGATAGAGATTGTCGTGAAAACTAATTCGGAAAAATCTTAATTTTTTTTATTATTAAGTGAAATAAGAAACTCAAACTTTCACAAATCTTAAATATGGGAGAATAAATACACTAAGCTTCAAGAAAATCTGACAAATGGGTAAAATCCCCACATATTTAGGTGCTTTTTTAAAAATAATTGATTTCTGAGAAGTAAAAATGCAAAGTAAAGTTGAAAGGAATAAATGCAAAGAACAATGACAAGTTAATAAATAGCAGTAATATGATTAAGGATATTTATTATATGTGTGTAAACTAAAAATTTTCCCCTTTAGGCATAAGAAATTCCATAAATTGAAATAAAGAATTTAAAAAAAAAAATAAATAAATACAAGGCTACCACACTTAAAAGAACATTAAAAAAAAGCGAAATGTTATTCATAAAAAATACCGTGTAAATCCTTTTTTACAATAAGATTGTGTCAAGGAATAGCTGCACACAAAACATAAATGGAAATTTATTAGACAATTCCCTAACAGACAAATTCAATTCAAGGGGAAAAAATTGAACTTGAGAATTGAAATTTTTGCATTTTAGCTAAAACTGGTTTTCTTTTTGCATTTTTTCACACATTTTGCAAAAAATGGTACCATAGTTAAATCCCAGAAATTTATCTTTTAATAAAAATAGATCAACCATCAGAATCAATAACTTTAATAAATAGAAACAGAATCTACGTAATACTTACTTGAAACAAAGTTATCCCAAGATACAACTCAAACAATATACAACCAATACTCCATACATCACAGGGTTGCGACCAACCTAGTTCTAAAAAATAAATTACTAGAGTTAGTTCCTATTAACATTTATACGCAATTACACATTCATATAAATGTATATGACACTGTTTAATAAACTTAAATTTACAGATCAATACAACTTATTGGTGTTCTTATAATTTTCTTAGTATTTATTTTGAAGGGAAAAAAACTAATAATAAAAAGTTATGGTTTATGGGGAAAATTTGGTAATAAATGACATAATTTAGAAAATTACTTACCTAGTATGACTTCTGGTGCCCTATAATGTCTTGTGGAAACTATCGTACTATGATGCTCATGATCAAATGTAGCAGACCCAAAGTCAATCAACCTGATATTAGAACTGACCACTTGCCGAACATTTCTTTTCTGTGGAAACCATAAAATAAAGTTTTAAAAATATGCATAAGAATGGCAACATTTGACTATACAATCAGATGAACTAAATGAATTTTAGATAAATATCAAATTTTTATTATTATAACTCATATTTTAACCAAATATGTTATGTTTTTAGTATAAGTTGAGAATAAAAATGAAAGGTTCAATTACTAAACAATTGCGGGTGAAAAGACGATAAAATCGTAACTTAAGTTCACACATGGGCTATCTCACTTTGTACAACGGATCAGATTTACTGTACAGTAACGTCTTGGGTGATTTTTTCGGATTTATTTGAAATAAATAATTATTGCGGCAACCAGTCAGAATTCGACTGACAATTCGAATTGTTTGACTTCGCAACAATGACATTTTCCGACAAACCTATCTTACCATTATTTATTAGCACAGCATAGAGAGCGTGGCGTCAAAAGACGCCAGAATACGGACTTTTGGCGCAATTTTGTAAAGTTCGCCAAGGGTTACTGTACAGTAAATCTGATTCGTTGTGCAAAGTGAGATAGCACATGTGGGAACTTAAGTGATTAAATATATTTGCAGGCAAGAAAATTCTCTGAAGTTATAAAACAAAGGATTAGAAGAAATGCTACAAGAGACAACAAAAAACTAACAGCAACATGGCCGACAGAAGACAAAACTGGAGCTAAGCCAGATTCGTTAAATTTTGATATAAAGCAATCATATTCCTAATAATTAAAATTAAGAAATTTCACACAAATAAACAGTTTTAAGAATTATATTTTAACATACCTTTTTGGAATTGTACACAAGGTCAAACTCTGAGCTTTCAAACAGAATGTTTTCGGGCTTTAAATCTGTGTGTGTAAGTTGATTGTCATGGAGAACTAGTAGAGAAAATACAATCATTAGCCTATTAGTAAACCAACATAAACTAAACAAATAATTTAATTATCCATTTTCAATAATATTTATAAATGGAAATACTTACATTTAACAGCATAGCATAATTGATAGCCCATATGTCTGACTTGGTCAATTGGATATGGAAAGTAATTATTGTTTTTCTGAAAAGTAAAAGAGGAAAACATGAACAACCTAAATTAAATTTAAACACAGAGAAAACAAAGGTATAGCATACTAAACTTTAGTTTGATATCACTTACACTTACCAAAAAATCAAACACACTTTTCCCAAGAAGTTCAAACACAATGCACACATGGCCATGATAGTCAAACCAATCCAACATCTTCACACACAAGCTAAAAAAAAAGAAGACTAATGTTATAAAGCAGTTTGAAATAAAAATTTTAATGAGGAACAATGACAAAACTCTTATAGTTAAACTCGTAGTTTCCTTGCACAGAAACCACAACCATGGACGGAGCTATATAACTAGCGGATCAATCAGATGAGAAAATTTCAGGCATTTCATTTCGTCTTCATCTGATTGTTACAAGCGTTTTATAGCTCCGCCCATGGTCTTGGCTTCTGTGCAAAGGAAACTGAGTTTAACTACACTTTTTAGGTTTCCATTACTTTAAATAGTATTCTCCATACAAATAAAGTACTTATTAAAATTCAATAAAGAAGTTAACCAATTATATGCATAGAGCTAAGTACAACTAATATCATCAATGCTGACAGAGTACCATGGCCAATTTTTGTTAACCAAGGGAGAAAAAAAAGTCATTCATACTAGTGATGCAACGGATACCATTTTGGCCGGATACCGAATATCCGGCCAACCTTTGGGCCGAATATCCGGCCCTTTTAAACTTCAAAAGTATCGAATTTCACATTGAGTAAACACTTTTGCAAACGTAGCAGTTTTACTTTGGAAGACGTAGTATAACCACTAGCCTCTTCTACTGACTGAATCTGAAACCAAAACCACTTATAATTAAAGATTTATGGCCAGTGTATTCATAACTTGTCCCATTCTAGCCACAACGTATCCAGGAAGAACAGCTACATTTGACACATAAAAAATTAGTTCAGGATGTCCGAACTTGATAGAATAGCAAGTTCTATATGTTAAGTCGGCTGTTAGAACTTAAAAGTGCTGTTTCTGTGTACGCTAATGAGAACAGTGATGTTGTGAACTTTTCTGCACATCAATGGACACTGATAGAAAACTGCCCGATTCTCCTTTAACCTTTCCAAGGTGTTGGAAGCAGATTAGTGCAACAAAAACTATTACTTTTTTACACCATAATTTACGTATCTTAAAACAAATCTAATATGCTTTATTTGTTATAATCATAATGCGAAGTATCAATCCAATAAAATGTATTAAAGTTTAAAATAACGTGTTGACTAAGGAAAAATAGTCAGTTTAACAATTGCAACAATACAAAATTTCAGTCAGTTTTAACAGGCCGGATAGTACTGCCAGATAGTTGCATTATCCGGCTACTGCCAACTATCCGGCCTAATAGCTGGATAGGCCGGATGCAGTATGTTGGCCGGATATCCGTTGCATCCCTATCATACCGACAATCATTACTTTAAGGGAGGGCAATTATACATTTGAAATAAAAGTTTTTCTAATTCATAACTATTGCATTTCAATTAGTATTTTTTTTGAATAATAACAAATAACTACATACTGTTTGCATGAGGGATCAATTTCTGCCAGCTTTTCTAAGACATTGATTTCTAATTTAGCTGCTTCTCTGTATTTTTCAACATTTTTTATAATTTTAACTGCTGCTATTGAATCATACTCACTGCAAAGAAAAATAAAGGCATAATTTCTTAATAAATTTCAGTATAAGTTTGATATTCTATCAAAGATTAATTAATAACTTATTAACAAAGAAATTGCGAATATTATCAGTAACATCTTAATTTCTCAATCCAAACATTAACTTTTTAAAATTATTTTCCTGTGTCAATTCGTCCTACATAAATTGTTTAGAACTGTGGGATTTATCTCATGTCTTATTTAGATAAACTTAGAAGAAAACTTATTTTCATGAAGCAAATTTTGTTGCTAATTGACTGTTAAACTGTTCATTACAGTGTATTATATTTAAGCTTAATTTTAAATTTATCAAGACTTTGAAAAATGTATACTAGATATTACCAGTTTCTTTTTTATAAAATTGTAGATTTAAAAAATAAATAAAAATCAAAATTCATTTGACAACATTTGTTTACCTATTCATATCCATAACTTTAACAACTTTCCCAAACGTTCCTTCTCCCAAAGTAGCAACAATTTTATCTGAAAAATTAAGGTCTATGTTTAAACAAAGCTGTTGTTGGTAAAATTTCAAAATTAAAAGCAATTATGCAAATTACTAGCTAAAAGAGACAAACATTTTAATGATTAAAAAAAAACAAAGATTTCCAAGTTTATGTAAGAGGAGAAAACACTTTCAATGCAGCAAATTGCAACTTTAATGTTATCAAGAAAATAAATACCTGATTTAATAAGAACTCAAGCACATTTATATCACGGAAAATTGGTACTTAATGTATTGAAAAAATTAAGCTAGTAAAAATCAACTGAATAAATAATATTTCTTTTGATATTTAAAATGTAAATTAAACTTACTTTAGAGCATTAAAATAAACATGACTTTAGAAAAATATTATCAGTACCATTAAAAAAAATTATAATTTCTGGAATGTTGGAGCAAACTTCCTTTTTTGTCCAAGAAAAATGCTTACAAAGAGTTATTTAAAAAGTGACACTTAAATTTATTTGATTATAAGAGTACTATATAATAATAAAAGAATTACTAACTATAGATTATAAAAATTATTACAATCAAAAATAAAGTTTAACAAAATATGTCTCCTAAGCAGGGTTCGCTGGTTTAAACCGTGGTTTAAACCACTTGGTTTAAACCATGGTTTAAACCAAGGTTTAAACCAAATGGTTTTTTCCTGAAAAAACCAACATGGTTTTTTCAAAATTTCTATTTATATTCTGAAATTAATTTTAATTCATTTAATTTAAAAGTTGAGTATTATGATGCAAACAACTCAACCAAAACTAAATTGAGATACGACTCAACTTTTATATCCAATCAAAAAATAGCAGCACATGTTGGTATTTTTTAATGATATTTAATAAAAATTCTAATATTAAGGAAACTACTGTTCACCGCCGTACCAACTACAGATGGACTGGAATGAATTTTTTCTACTTTTGACCTAATTCAGGCTAACTTTGCGAAATAGACTGAGAACAGTAAAAGCTAGCAAATTGACTTGTTTAAGTTTTTGAATAAATAAGAATGATAAAGTAGAAAGTGTAAAATTTTTATCTCAAAATTAATAAAATGTACATTTCTGAATGTAAAACTCATAACTTATTTGACGTTGCAATTCTTTCTAACAAAATATGTTTACTCTTTTAAGTTCTCTTTTAAGAAAAACATTAACCTTGTATACCTCCTCTCCTTGCTCTACATTTAGTGTAGTGTGCTGAAGTTTAAAAAATATATAGTGTATACATTTGATTTATAAGAAATGGAAAAAACCAACATTTGGTTTAAACCAAAAAAACCTGGTTTAAACCAAAAAACCGGTTCTTTTGGTTTTTTCTGAAAAAAGCGGTTTTTTCCGAACCCTGCTCCTAAGCAAACATTTTTCTTGAATAAAGCAAAGTTAAAGACTATTGCTCCTACACCCCAGAATCTGAACAATTTCGGCAAGTCTTATTATTTTGATTGAAGGAAGCTTAAAAAGAAATAAAAGAGAAAGGCTACATATCATCGTAATACAGCACTGGACAACAAAAAAATAATAATTTTACGATTTAAAGTTCAGTACATCGTTCCTGCAGTACGTCCCCGGTCCTATATATAAGATGTCCGTCCTCATCATCTTCGACGCTGGGCTGTCTGGAGCCTGAATCCTCCACCGGCGCCGGTGACTGCTCATTTCGACACGGCCAAAAAGAGAGCGCCAACACCACACGATTCGAGATCCACCAATAAATTCAGGTAGTAGCCCAATTCGGTAAAAGACCAACCAGCAGCAAACAAGAACGGAAGACGACGGCCATAGCAAATAACACAAATAGGGAGGCAGGGTGTGTGAACAATCAGTTCAATAGTGCACATCATATATACAATTGCATTTTCAAATAACACTTTTTTAGAAAACTTAGGCTAGCAAGTATCTGCAACTTAAGAGGGTGGGCCGAAAATATATAATTCAGGTGATGAAGATTCTTTTAAAAGTTAAAGCCGAATTTGAAAAAAGGTTGTTTGCTTAGAAAATGAAACAGCAGTCAACCCTTTTTCAAAAAACCAAATACCAATATTTATAGATTATAGTTAAAATTTGTAGATAAGTTGCAAATACCACACACATATATGCAAAAAAATCATGAATTAAAAATCTTTTACAGAATACTTGCTTCTCTAATAATTTTTCAATTAGGAAATGTCTCAAGTAAGGTTATGTCTTAACAAATTAAAAATCAATCAAATATTAAGTTTAGGTTTTCATTTGCTACTTTTAATTTAATACTTAATATAAAGAAAGTATACAAAACCAAAATTGATTTACAGGTGGTGGCTCTTGTGAAGCATGCCAGCTATCTTCCCCAGTTCTATTAGAGGAAACGTTTATGTAACTTGTATCACTATCTTCAACCCGAAGGCGAGATGAAAATCCCCTCAAAAAACTTGTGCAAGACTGCATGATGGTGCATTTATCAGACCAAGACTCCAACAAGCAAGACTTTTTTGTCCCCATTTACTTATACACAGAATCAGACATTTGAATTGGTAGCTTCATTACAGCCAAATAATTTAGACACAAACTTGCAATATTACTGATGAAACTTAGATTAATATTGAACATTTTCTAAGAAATAAAATTAACCCTAAAGCACTATTTCAACAAAATAATTACAAAGAAAATATCCTAGCGTACAAAGGATATGAAAGGCGCTGAAGCATTAATGAAGTCAACCAAGTATTATGTAAACAAAAATCGCTAACTTTCAGATTAGGAAACATCCTATCTTAAAAAATAAAAGAGAAGAAAAAGATCGATATTGATGCGATCGCACATCGAAAATTCTATATCTAAAGTTACAAAGGAATCTTTCAGGGACTTCACATTCTGTAGAGATGCGCGATGCACCAAAGTATCCTCCGAACTAAGGAATATTTTTGCCTCGCTTGGCAGATTGCCTCCTCAGTGGCTTGAGCAAGCCAACCCCCGTTATATTAGAAGAGAGTCCCAAAATAAACTCGCCATCTTTGACGCAAGTTATCTTCGGCATCGCGTACGTACGCGATCCAATTCTTGGGCCCGCTCCCGCGAAAAACAGAGCCCCAAGATGCGCCGAAACAGCACGAGTTATGCCCCAGTGTCAAGCAAGGTGGGAGGAAACAAACAGGCAGCGGTCTAAAACCTTAAACATTTCGGTCTGAATCACAAACGTATAAAAATCTAATGATGGTTTCATTCGGAAATAAAACGGGATGGGAAAGATTGGAATTTGAACTTATCACAATAGGCGACGATGCGAACGACCTCACTAATTTAACAATTGTTTAAACTGAAATGCAAACGGTAAACAAATCTGTTTAAAACACCAAACAATTCAGAATGTAGTAATTATATTCGAATAACTGTTTAACCGTAAAAAAAGCGGCTCAAGATTGTTAATTATAGCTAGAGTGATGAGGCGATTGGCGGCGGAGCAAATTACTCACATTTATATACAATCAGGGTTTTAAACTGAAAATAATCGCTTAAATTAAATTCAATTATTCAATTTTGAGCAAGCGTCAGAAGAAAAAACCCAATTCTGATATAAAACACCAATTCATTAAAAAGCCCACTAATAATCGCGATCAGCTAATTTAGATACAAGGAAATATATTTACCTGAACTTTCTTTGTACTTTTATTATTCGTTAAACAAAAATTTAAAATCAATCCTATAGTCATAGCTAACAACAAACAGCCATAAATGAAGTTGCGAACCCGCACAAAGCTTTGCACCTCAGCGGCCTATTATGCCCTAAGCACGTAATCAACTGCAGTCCTTTTCACTCTGTGCAGTGATGCGCTTCCGAAAGAATACTTAAAACCACAGCTACAAATCGAAGGTCTTTTTTTTAATGCGCTGAAGCGTGCAAGTTCTACAGAACTTGTCTCATTTGTGCAGCCAGAATTGGAAAAAGAAGGAGAAACGAAGGACTCCGATGAAAGGTCGCATATTTGAAGTCCGGCGACACTCACCCGTCAGCGAGATGAGTTAAGAGTTACAATAAATCAAAAAATAAAAAAAAATCTGGCTAAGGCTTCAAAAGAAACGGTTTGAGGTGTTGCAAAACACGCTAATTCGAAATTTGGAGCAAAGGTTATTGATAACAGAGCTCCCGAAGTTAAGACAGACGGTGGAGCCAAATTACGTCAAGCAGCAGACGAGTTTTGGCTTATACAATCAGATTGCTTTGCACAAGATGCGAGTTGAATAGAAAGTTTTTATTAAATGTTTATGAAACGACGGAATCACGTATAAAATCCGCGACGGAGATTTCGTTATCTCAAGCATAAGGAAGTTTCTTTTAATCCAATCTCTACTAGACCAGCTAAATCTGAAATGACTTCAATGTCGGAAATTCTTTTGACAGACACTATATTTATTCCGAGTAAAATACTTGTTTTTCTTCTGTAAATGCTGCGTGTTTTGAATAACATCCACTACAAGTGAAGCCAATAGCCAAGGCAACATGATCTATTGGGAAGTAATCTTAACTAAATTTTATTAGAGCCAAGCGATTTCGCCTCAAGATTATAATCATAATGCTTTAAACCTACCAACGAGTTAAGTTAAAATTATGATTTTTTTAAAGCGATAAAAACAATAGAAAATGAAAATAATAGCTTTAAGTTTTTCCAATAGATGGCGATATTGTGCAAAAGAGTTAAAATATACATAAAATTATTTTCTTGAGGGACAATTTCTATTATTTGAAGAGTAAAAACAGGGCTGCCACTAGTAAAAAGCATTGAAAATAGTTGCTTTAGTAGCCTCAGATGTAAAAAATAGTAGCCAAAATAGTATCCTGGTATACAAAATAGTAACCAAAATAGTAGCCATAAGAAAGACGATTAATCATGGGAAATGCAACATTTTTAAGTTCAAAAGGGCTGCAATTTTATTTAACAAGAAAACAAGTTATAAAATTAATGCACAGTACAGAACTTTCCAAAATTTCTGTTGTAAAACATTTTAGAAATTAATAGTAAGGAAAAACAAATTCGAAGGATACAGTTAGAAAATATAAGTTGTGAAAAAAGACTTT
Organism: Hylyphantes graminicola; assembly: GCA_023701765.1. Lineage (NCBI taxonomy): Eukaryota > Metazoa > Arthropoda > Arachnida > Araneae > Linyphiidae > Hylyphantes > Hylyphantes graminicola. The sequence goes on along the minus strand of CM043120.1, from coordinate 29,815,234 downwards.
ACATTTAACTTTTTTTTAAATTTTCAGTGGTTTTCTATAGAAATCAATAAAATTTGTTTTCCATTTTTGAACGTATTCGGTTTATTTTTTCTGCTTTCTGTTCATGTTCTCGTTCCTTTTGACTCATCTGCCCCAATTGGATTGGGAGATCTCTGCGGCCAAATTGCCGAAACTCGATGCAACTTTCAGATCGCCGTAGTTTCGCGACTTTCGGATCCCCGTAGTTTTGCGACTTTTGGATCGCCGTAGTTTCGCGCCTTTAGATCGCCGTAGTTTCGCGACTTTTGGATCGCCGGAGTTTCGCGTCTTTCAGATAGCCGGAGTTTCACGACTTTCGGATCGCCGGAGTTTCACGACTTTCGGATCGCCGGAGTTTCACGACTTTCGGATCGCCGGAGTTTCGCGACTTTCGGGTCGCCGGAGTTTCGCGACTTTCGGGTAGCCGGAGTTTCGCGACTTTCGGGTAGCCGGAGTTTCGCGACTTTCGGATCGTCGGAGTTTCGCGACATTCGGATAGCCGGAGTTTCGCGTCTTTCGGATCGCCGTCGTTTCGCGACTTTCGGGTCCCCGAGTTCCGCAACTTTCTGATCCCCGCGTAGTTTTGCGACTTTCGGTACACCGTAGTTTTACGACTTTCAGATAGCCGTTAGTTTTGCGATTTTCGGATCCCCGGAGTTTCGCGACTTTCGGATCGCCGTAGCTTTTCGACTTTCGGATCCCCGCGTATCGCCGTAGTTTTGCGACTTTCGGATCCCTATATATACCTTAAAATTTTAATTATATTTTTTTTAAAGACTAAATCGAACAAACATACAATTCTTAAAAAATATGGAAATCTGAGAGAATCGCGTTATTTCCTATTTTTTTTTATGGATTTACCGAATTTTGGTTTTTCCATCAGCCGATGAAAGACGGGAAACATCGGCCCATCGGCCGAAATTCGCCAGTGGTCACGTGATCTCCAAAGCACACCACAGAAAGGCAGAAACTGGCGCGGAAAACCGGTTAGACGCTCGAAATCCAAATGCGTTGTCCTGACTTCTTGACTACGACAACAAAAACTGAAAATTGCAACTTCTACGCGCGCATGCCCATACAAGCTTATGCGTGCGACGCCGGCGGTCCTAAAAGTACCGAACCTGGAATGATTTTGTTTCACTACCGCTTTTTGACACATGATTATTTTTTTTTTTCAAAAATAGTCGCCGATAGTTAAAAATAGTAGAAGTACATGCTGAAATAGTCGCTTTTAACCCAAATTTTCCGAAAAAAGTCTCCATAGTCGCCTCCCCTTGAAAATAGTCGCTTTAGTCGCCTAAATAGTAGCCAGTGGCAGCCCTGTAAAAATTATACCTAGTGCTTAAATTTTATTTTTGTTGTAAACGTTTTTTTAAGATTGGAAACTTTACTAATCTATTAATACTATCTATAATTTCCTTATGCAGCCCCAAAAAGTACAAATTAATCACAAATTCTACAGAAAGTAATCATTCAGAAAAATAATTAACCAAAAAAGCTTCATTAACATATAATGCACCTAGAAAAAACATACTTACATAGAAATCCCGCATTTGCTTTGAATTTTAGGAAAGATATTTTCAGTGTGAATGTATAAAACGAATTCGTGTTTTTTTTTTTTTACTTTTTTGTCAAATGACAACTGATAAATCTTGTCTATTACATAATCACATTACATCAATCAATAAATGTACTAAACGAAGTTACTTATTATATTTAAAACTGGTTTACAAAGCAAACCTCAGGTCTGCCATTAAAGATTTGAAACTAAGGAATTTAGTAAACAATTATCTTGTACAATTAATTGCACATTGTCCTTGGGAATAGTTTATCAAGGAAGTTAATCAAAAGATGAGCAACTGCCTACTAAGGAAGGATGCTATCACATTTTTTAGCCACAAGATTTCCTTTTATTGAGACTTAAAACTGTATTACAAAACCGGAAACCCATGCAAACAGTTATCGTTTCGTGTTAAATGTGCATACAACTTAACAATTAACTACTACGTTACTTATGTCCCTGTCCCAGAATTAAAAAAGAATGACTCTTTATAGCTTTACATGTTTTTGAATAAGTATTAGTAGGGGAAAGACCGATGCATCGGTAACGATTGTTTTAAATTTTTCCGGTTTTTAGCATAACCGCATAAGTCTCGTTATTTTCATCAAAATATAGTTTTAGTTCAAGACGGATCGTTGAACCAAACTTCGACAAATCGTATTATTGACTAGTTCGGGGTGAATCGCAATAGTAGTTTCTTATACAGTTTTACTTGAAGGCGGATCTTTCAAACTTTAGGGCCTCATAATTTGTGCTCATTTACGGTAAAATCGCACTATAAGCCGCTAATTTTATAGTTCAAGACGGATCGGTCAACCGAACCTCGATGCCTCGTAATTTTTGCTTGCTGATTTGCGGAGAAATAGCAGATTCCGTTGTTTTTATAGTTTCGGACAAATCGGTAAACCAACTTCAACGCCTCGTAATTTGAGCTTATTTGCGGAAAAATTGCAGTAGAGTCCTTTATTTTTTTATAGTTCATTCCGTCATTTGAATAGTTCAAGACGGATCGGTCAACAAAACTTCAGTCAATATCAAATCATCGATATCAGTCAATCAAATTTTAGGTTTTAATACTTTGAAGCTCGAAAGATGATAATAATGCTCATGCCTGCCGAACTCCCTAATTACTAAATAAACTTAACATTCAAACAATATGTTTTTTTAAAGTAATGTTAAAGGATCGCGTTTTCATCGCATGAGATAGATAACCAGATTTTTTTTATTTGACTTTTTCTATCGGCAATAGCAAGATGGAAAGGAAAAAAAAAATTGGACAATCAGCCGATTTATTTTTTTTAACAATCGTCATCGGTCAAGAAGCGCAATCGGTCGATCCCTAGTATTAAGTTTCTCATCATAAGCCGAAGGAAGAAAATGCAAATTAAAAAATATGGTTCTAAAATCTTATTTTCATTGCCTTTTAATAGGTTACAAGCATCCACAAAATTGAAATAAAAAATTAAATATCATTTCTCTTTCTTTAGACAACTCATCTTTTTATGAGGATCATATTGTGCAAGAAGATCACATTTTCCCAAAAATCTAAATTCTTTTATTGAAATCCAGTTATTTAATTTAAGCCAGATACTATTAGAACTATGTGGTCATGAACAGCATATTCGAAATACAATAAATGCAGTATAATATATTAGCTATTACGCATTTTTTTTTAATTTAAGAAACAATTCTCCTGCTCTTTTATTTTTTCAATTTTTATAATAAAATGCACAGGTCTGCATTAGAAAAACGGTCAACTCTAAAGATGTTGAAGTTGCCCTAGTGGGTAAACAGCTACCCACTAGGGTTGAGCATGATGAAATAAAGTTTTATCTGAACTAGCATATTCATAAGTATATTAAAATGAGTTTTCCAAAAGGCGGATAGCTTTGACAGGGTGGTTACAAAATCCTAGAAAAAAAGTTCCCTGATATTTCCATGATTTCCTTGATGCTTTCACAAAAAATTCCCTGATTGTACAATTACATTACCTAGAAAACATGCGATACACACAATTCAATGCAGTACAGAAAATTTAAACCAGACATTGTGGGAATTAAGAAAGACTTTCCGGATAATGAGCAACCTACCTTACCTTTCTACATTTCCGTAATCTGAATAAGTTTCAAGGAATCATGTTATAACATGATTCGTGAGAGAGATTCATCCTTCCTTCAAGAGTGGTCCTTCAGGCAAATCGGATCAACCAGAATATTTTTTTTTATCAAGTGTCTGTTAGTAGTGTTCACAAGAACCTAAACCTGCTGTTGAAATAATCCGAAATGGAAAAAATTCCCTGATATTTTGCAAAATTCCATGAGAATTCATAGATATTTCCAGAATTTAAAAAGTTCCCTGAGAATTCCCTGATTTTCCAGAATCTGTTACCACCCTGTTTCAAATATCTGAAGATAGGGATTTTTTTAGCACCATTTAGAAACAATTTTCAGAGCAGTAAGATTGAACACAAACTAATGCATATATTAAATTATGATTTGCATAAGATATCAATTTCGATACTTTCTGGGAAAATTAGCAGTTAATTCCCATCCCTGAAACCATCCATACAAAATATCATAAAAAACAGTTTTTAAATGATTTAAACTAAGTTATTTTATTCTGCAAATTTAAATCCATCCACCTTCCTATACAAGAATCTACCCTACAAAAATTTTTTAAGCATTTTCAGAGTAAAAAAATTATTTTAGTGTGTTGCAACTAAATCAAGGAAAACACTAAACATATCCTGCTTTAGAAAGCAGTTCAGAAAATTGCTAAATACACTCTACCTACATTTACACTGTTTTTCGCTAAATTAGCAAGTTATGTTACGTTATTTGTGAAGTTTATTCGGAATAAATACTATTTTAAATTCACTTCCTAAAAAATGATTGAAAGTTTTTGGAAACTAAATCCCCTGTTTTAACGATGACTTGAAGAGTTAAAAAATGTCAAAATCAGTATGGTGTTGCGTAACAAGGTACAATTGGAAATAAAATTTTAAGAATATAACATCAACATACGATTCACCATTCTTATTTTACTTATATTCTTCCGTTTATAAAATATATAATAAACTTTAAGAAACATATGTTGTGAAAAATAAAGCAGGATCAGAGCATATAGAAAAGAAAATAAAACTTTAAAATTATGTATACTTGTTTTTCTACATTAAAATATTTATAATTAGAGGGTACTATAACTGAATGTACTATAACTTAAAACATTTGTAGCTTTTATAAGCTTTAATTTTAAATAAAAATGCTATATATATAACATTAGAGCTGCATATCAAATTAAGTCCATGAAATGATGTTTTAAAGAGGCATATAGGTGGACATTTTTCTTCTTACATTTTTATTTTTTAAAAAATACAACTTATTTTGATTGATACAAGATAGGTGATGGTTGATTTTGTTTAAAAACCCTTTCAGTCATGTTTTAAGTCATAGTCATGATCCACCAAAAAAGTTAACTTAACAGTAATGCTAAAAATCTAACTTTGGAATTGCTCAATATAAAGTGCAATTAAAAATTAGTGCTTAATGCAATGCCTTTTAGTTTTAGTGAAACCATTCTATAACTATATTCCTCATTAATATTGAGCATTTTATGTTAAATTTGACATTTTTTTAATTTAGTGATATTTATTCCAAGAGCTCAAAAAAATTAAAATTTTGAGAAGGACTATTGTCTATAGAACACGATTTGCATTTTGCAATAACCCTCCTCTCATCTGCTGCAGTCTTTTCACCTATATTTTAAATCATCGATATCCAGCCACCTTTACTTTATTAATATATGCGTCAACACACAAATATCTATCTAAATATTTAGTCACGATTTACATAGCCTTGTTAGCCAATTTAAATTATAGTTATGCATTATGCAAGTTCTAAAAACTACAAGAGTTGAAAATATTTTTCAGAATTTTATACCATGATTTATAAGCTAGGTTTCATAAATCAAATAAATTGCATACAGTTACATGAAAAGACAAATAGTGGCAAGCATTTATCAGCATAGTTTGAGATTATTTTAAAAATTTTAAATTTAGAAAAACCTGACAAATTGATGGGGAAAAAATATACAAATAATCCCATCTAAAAACTTAACGAGCCCAATCAAAAGCTACAATTTTCTTAGAATCTTCAACCAGCCCCTTTAAATTCTTATCCACTCAACAACATGTTGCATTTCAACCTATGCCACATATCACCACACCCAATTTTAAAACTACATCTTAAAACCTTACTTGAGACATTTAAAAAAAAACTAAACCATCCCCACCCTCAAAACCAAACGTAGCAGGAACAAGAACTTACGCGTGTGCCATGGAACTTAGATCGATGGGGCCTCTTGCTCCTGTACTTGCGCTTCGAAGTGTCCTCCCTCCACTGGGGCCGATGCACGCTGCCCGAATGTTTGTAGCTGTTGGTTGAGGATCCACCCGAGCTCCTGTCGTCGCGGTCATGCCTGTGCTTGTGGCTCCTAGGGCTGTAGTCTTTGTTGTGACGGTAGTTTTTGTCGTCGTCGACCTCATAGCGGTCACGACTGGAATGAAAAAGTTTACACGTGATAAGAAGCAGGGACCGGAAAGTTACTTTTGAAGAGTAACTCGGTTTCAGTTACTTCAATTTCAAGTTGTAAGGAACCAACATTTATAACATCTTGTCGTTTTTGGTAGAAATTTACTGTACGGTATTTATAGGCAAACTTTCCATAATCAAGCCAAAAGTCCGTATTCTGGCGACTTTCCAGAACAGAAACCCAACCGAAATGAGCAAATAATGGTCAGATAGGGTTGCCGTAATACATCGTTGCGAAGTCAAGGAATTCGAATCGTAAGTCGAAGTTAGCTAAGTTACCACAAAAATTATTCATCGCCAAATCCGAAAAAACAATAACGCACCAATGGTTACAGTACAGTAAATCTGATCCCTGTTTTTCATAGAGAAAAAAGATTTTTTATAAAAAAAATTTGCGACAATCGTTTAAAATGAACCCCGAGCGGTTCGTAATCAAAAGGCCTTGTGTTCAATACCCCTTCTCGGCTGAATTACAAAAATATATAATTTTTTTCACCCTGGTAGATAATAGTTTTACAGTTGTCCTTTCATATTTGTTTAAATTTTCATTAATTATTGAACGTTCATTACAAATGGCTAGAACTGATGTTCTTTTTAGAGAGAACAAAATTTCCAGTTCCCAAACAAGTTTTTAGACTTTCAATGCGTACACTACAATACTGCCCCATGTTGGATTGTGATGTTTTTATTAGGGATAGACCGATGGCGAATTTTGGCCGATGCCGATTGTTGACTGATTGTTCAAAATTTACATCGGCCGATGGGCTGATGTTTTCCGCCTTCCATCGGCCGATGCCAATGGAAAAACCAAAATGCAAAATTTGGTGAATCCATATGTGTAACCCCCCCAAAAAACGAAATAACGCGATCCTTCCGATTTCCATTTTTTTAGGATTGTATGTCTGTCCTATTAAGTCCTAATCGCGGAACTACGGCGATCCGAAAGTCGCGAAACTACGGCGATCCGAAAGTCGCGAAGCTCCGGCGATCCGAAAGTCGCGAAGCTCCGGCGATCCGAAAGTCGCGAAACTCCGCGGATCCGAAGGTCGCGAAACTCCGCGGATCCGAAAGTCGCGAAACTCCACGGATCCGAAAGTCGCGAAACTCCACGGATCCGAAAGTCGCGAAACTCCGCGGATCCGAAAGTCGCAAAACTCCGCGGATCCGAAAGTCGCGAAACTCTGGGGATTCGAAAATCGCAAAACTACGGCGAAATGGATTTTAAAAAAAAAGCAAAAAAACATCGGCTTACATCGGTTTGTCGATGTTTTTTGAGGCCGCTGGCCGATTTTTTTCACTAAATTACCATCGGCCGCCGATGGCAAGGCCGATGTTAAAATTTTCAAACAATCGGCGCCGATGCATGGGTCTATCCCTAGTTTTTATAGAACATATAAAATTTCATGGAGCCCCCCCAAAAAAGTTTAATCTCAACGTTTAAGTACAATTCGTGACCGTGCACTCAATGTATAAGTAAGCCCCGCTGTGAGCATGCACAGTTAATTTCTGTACACGTAATGTGTGAACGGTGCATGCGTGCGTAGCCTCTGCCTATTTGTAAATGTGATCAAGTTACAAAACACACCCGAGCTCTAGCACCTAACACAACCTCTGTGTACTCAGAGTATTTCTGTGGGATTATGGTTACGCATAGAAAACAATGCGAGTGACTGGGAATCAAACTAAGGTGAACAGATGACATTGCACCTTTTTGTGTAGCACTGATGTGAAGCAACACAAAAAGGTGCAGTGCCAATTGCCAGGAAAAAAGGAATCCAAGATATGTCATGGTGATTTCCTAACTTCAAGGACATGCCGCCCCGGTGGCACACTCGTTAGGATTCTAGCCTTTGGAGCTGCTGGGGTCGGGTTCGAATCCCGGTCAGGCATGGATGTTTGTGACTGTCAATAAATGTTGTTATTTGTCTATGTGTTTGTGTCGTCTCTTTCTTTGTGTATCTCTTGTGCTTGGCGATCTTGCCCCCCACCAAGAAAGTCATAACTTCAAGGACATTCGTTTCTCTTAACCTCAAACCAATTGTGAAGCTCAATACAGTAGAACCTCGATATAGCGACCACTCTCGGGACCAACAACTTACGGTCGTTATATCGAAGGGACGTTATAAAGAATTTTAATAAAAAATGTTTTACAAACTGAGAAAAAACTTATGCATACCTATAGAAACGTTTAATTTGCATCTACACTTATTGTGCAGATAAAAATGAAGCAATTGAAGATTGTTTCAAAGTTTTAACAGAGTTCTTAATTATGGCATTTTTTTTATTTCTGTTATTTTTTGTAGAAAATTCGAGGCATTGCTCTCTCTCACAGTAGCGACAACACATAACATTTCGCATTAATAAAAATTTAGCTCCGTTTTTATAAGAGCCATATTGTTAGACATGCAAATTATGTGAGGTCAGTTAGTCCAATGGTCAAATGTGGTGCCGTATTTTCTACAGCTATGTTTAACAACCAATTATCACAGAATGTGTGAAAAATTAAGCTGACCTTAGCTTGTTTTGCAACACTGGTCCTCGGCGAATTCTCGGAATCGTCCCTGCCCTATTCACCTATTCATCCATTGTTCAACCCCTTTCCTTGCTTGAGGAGGGGTTTCTTCATTGTGCTCAAACAAAAGCAAACACAGATTCTACTCACTTAAACACTTCCACAAGTTGAAATTTTGAAGCAAATACGAAAATGGCTTCTGGTATCAATTTGTTTTCTTAAATGTCTAACAAATATTCGGTCGCAATATCGAGGAACTGCCAGTTTTTCGGTCGCAAAAAGGAGGGTTTTTTAACACTATTCCTATGGTTACATTATTGGTTCGTTCGCTATATCGTGGGGTCACAAAATCGAGCTTCTACTGTACCACAGGCTATGTTGATCTTATTATCCAAGTTGGTTTAGTAAGGAATCGAGAGGAGGGAAAATTTCAAACAGCTGGGAAATAAGGACAAGTTATTATGTGTGTCTACATGCTAAACAAAAATAACACAAAATTTTATAAACATCCACATTTAACTTGCATACCAATGCTTGTAAAGCATACCAATGCGACAATTGACTTACATAATCAGAGATGTAAAAAACTTCCTTTTTGACAGAAAAAGGTAGAATATGAATATATTTACCTCCTAGATCTTCTCCTTTTGTCATGCCTTCTATAACTATGGGCTTCAGGAGAACGTTTTCTTGCATAGTGGTCAGTGTAATCCTCAGATTCCGACCCAGATCGTCTCCTTTTCCTTTGATGATGCATATTCAATTCAAAGACTATCCTAAGAAGCAAAAATTGTTCGATTAACTAGATCATATTTTTCAAATGCCCTATTATTAGTAACAAATACACAAAAAATCCAATTAAATATCTAGAACATTAACAAACAAATCAGACAATTCTTTTGCCTAAAAACGTTCGAACCTTTAACTAAAACGGAAAAATGAAAAACCTCTTCGCTACTGCATATTCTAAAACTAACAAAACGTTTATGCTATTTAAACTTCAATAACAATAAGAAACAGATAGGAGTGTTTAATAACTTGGCACAAAAATATTAAAAAAATATAACATACGTATAATCAATTATTAGAATTTTGACTATCACCGACAACACACGCAACAAAAATGGCGCACAGAAAAAACATCAACACCTACTTCTAATGTAGGCCTAACGTACTATAACAATAGTTTTAAGTATTGAACTTACTTGACTATAATAATATGCAATTAGGAAACAAGTAGGTTTTGGTGACTTGTAATTAAATTCTGATTAGAGTAGGGAAAAAAATCAAATGAAAACAAACGCTCAGATCAAATTAACAAACAAGTACACACGCGCAATATGCTGACTTTGCGAATTGCGATTGCGAATTTCGATTTTCGAATCGATTTCGATTACTTCCGGTTACCGAAGTAAAAAAAATAGAACTTTACCAAACAAAGAAGTAATAAAAACAGAACCTTGGATCTTGATGTAAACTTTGTAAATAATTTGTATAAAATTTCAAACGCTTTCGCCCAAATGAAATCAGAAATGTTTGAAATTTGCTTTTAAAATTTACCTCAAGAAATTGCCTACCACTAATAAGGTTGTTTCAGATGACGTAAACTTCTACTAATCATTCTTGCCCTTTAATGATTTCATTGGTTGTTTCAGTTTCACTCTCAATTCAGTGGATTTTTTATGTTAAGTATTTAGAAAAATTATTCTACAGATTAACAGTACGATAAATTCTACAACGTAAAAACAACATAAACGACGAAAATAAGAATAAAAGAAAATAGCAGTGAAAACTATCACTGTCCATAGAAATAGTACCCTTTAAAAGATTTAACAATAGCAAATAAATATCCGTTCTCCGCTCGGAATAAAAAAAAAAGTTGCAACTGATCCAAATACATGTACAGTCGGCGACAAAAAAAAGTAAACAGACCTCGCCGTTGAGACACCGTTTGTCGGAGGCACAATTATGATATGTCATTTCAACGGAAATAACGTTCTGAGTTGATTGGTCAACACAAAAAATTCGTAAGGGGCCGTCTTCATATTGAAATTAATACCAACTTCAAAATTTCCAATAGCAACACCCAATTTTTTTTATATAGAAATTTTCAGAATCGTCAAAATACCCCAAATATCAATTTTCATTGCCAGATTCCTTATAGTTTAGGAGTTATACAACCAAACGTGTGTGACAAAAACGGGGGGCATCTCCATATATGCATGTATTATTTATAGGTCCGCATTTTCCCAATATGGAATTTTGTCAAATTCTTTCCTTTATGTGACTTTTTGTGCTTTGGGTGAGGCTTTGGTTGCAAGATGAGTAGATTAACATCCCACTAGAGCTTCAGAAAGTATATTGGTTACGGGCTAAGATATTTTAGACAACTACCAAGAAATAAACCATTTTTTTTTACTTTTGTGAATATATTGATTTTATTTATTTGTTGTTTTATGGATAAGATTTGGTTGAATCAGTCCTATATGTAATTTAAACAGTGGTCAAGTGACGCCAACATCTGAGCTGGCACTCAAAGCAACCAATGACTTCTTAAGCGGGATCACGCCAGGACTTTGAACCACGACGTATTGAACCTGAAACAATTGGTCCAGTATGCTATTTCGTGGAGCATTTTTGGTTGAGCATGATTCGTTTATAGGACGACTAAGACGAGAACAGAATCCTAAAAGGTATAATCCGTGGCATGACGCCTTAACTCATTTTGCCAAGACTGCGCTGTTGGCGAAGATTTTTTGATTCAAGATTTTTGAATAAATATTGTAGAAGATTTGTGTGTGTGATGATTAAGTTAGGTATTTATAGAGTTGTATAAGGAGTTGAACTGTGGTTACTTTTTGATAATAACCGCGTTCAAGTAGTTTCTGACAAAATATGTTTTCTTGTGAGATTTGGATTGTATGGTTATTAAAATGAGAACTGAGGGTAATTGAGGTAATTTAGGTATAAGTTATTTTAATAATTTCCGGCTGTCTATTTCAAGCCTCCTTTATTTGCTTGATGCTGCCAAGTACCCCTAGGAATTTAGAACCCTGGTCAACTGACAAGGTCGACACCTGAGCGGGCCTGATATACTTGATTTTCAGTTTGGTTTGAAAAAAATTGAAAGAACTTCGCAGTTAAGGTTACAAAAGGCTCTTGGAGGCTCGCCAAATAATTTTTAGCCATGGTAAAAAGACGAGGCCGATATATGAGCGGGAACCCAACTAAAACTTTTTTTTTGCGGCAAAAATCATTATTCTATGCAGCTAAATGATAGGCTGTTTGTAGCAATCTTTGTGTTTTTAGCTGTTTTCACGTATAGATTTATCGGTCAAGTATGGAAACTACCTATCCTTGTAACTAGGTTAAGTTAGGCTTTTAATTATCGTCGCACTAGATCTACATGAGGGCTATTGGAGACGTATTTTAGAACCCCAGTCAAGTTACGAGTCGACACCTGAATATTAACCCAACCCAACCGTTAAGGGCGGCATCGTACGACTTTGAAGGATATTTAACGTGCACTACCTCTACACGGGGTATTATTCGTCGGACATTTTTGGCTGCACGGACCGGTTATAGGTCGGCAGTTATTTTGGCGTTGCCCGGGTTCGAACCTGAGACCTTTCGCATGCTAGGCGAGTGCCTAACCGACTGGGCTCCGCAGCCCCCTCCTTCTAACTAGATTTTCTAGCCAAATATGTAGCAAATATTACCAAAGTCTCTCATTCTGTGTTTTAAAAACCGGCGAGATTATCGCCAATAAAAAATTAGTGAAATATTAATTAGTTATTCGTAAAATTTGCTGTTAGCTGTGTTCCAATTGTTTAGACTAGGATTACGTGGATAATTTTAATGACGTTTCAAATAGTTTATGACCAGGATTTTCGTTTGTCGGAAGTTGAGTTGCATGTTATAAAAGATTCTTGATTACATTTTTTCAAATAGTTTTGCTGCTTATCCATTAACGGTGAAGTACGGATAATTATTTTCTAGTTTTAAATATTTAATGTTGCTACAAAATTAAAAAGTCTAAATTTTTATTGTAATATTACAATAATAAAATAATTTGTATGTTAACCATTTTTTTTCCAGTAGGAAAAATTGAAAAGTTAGCCTTTTCCTGGTGTAGTGGGTTGTGTTGTAGTGACACGGAGGGTGCCTTTGCAGGTTTTGTTCTCGTTTAGCCTTCCTATATGTAGATAGCACCCCCGCTAAATAAAAAATTTCTTTTCTCTTCCTTCCCTTCAGTTTGTAGGCTAGTTAGACCTTTCATTCCAACCTTCAGATTTTCAAATATTTATTATTTATTTTTATTATTTGATTATTTATTTTTATTATTTGATTTAATTTTTTTTCTTGAAAGGTATAACATCATATCGTAAACTAATGTTTTATGCTTTTTGGTCGTCTGTCCGTAAGGATCTTTAGCTTACTTAATAACTTTCTTAATAACTTCTGTCCGTAAGGACCGACTTATGCTTAGAACTGCCTTTCTATCTTTCAGGTTTTCATTTTTTCCCCGTTTAAACATTAACCATCAGTTTGTAATTTTATCGGTTTTTACTACACGAATATAAAGCAAAATGAATAATTCTAAAATAATGTCCTTATATAGTGTAGAAGATTTTATTTAGAATTCGATAATAATATATCGTTTGGTTTTTTCCAATCAAAGAAAGGAAGTAAAGAGTTCCCTACAATTATGATTGTTTTATTTGATTAACATTTAAATTAATTAAAAACTTTTTCGTTTTTCGTTTTGAATTTAAGACACATAAACTTTTTGGGAAGAACTTTACATGGTGCAGCAATAATATAACGCAATCTGTTCAATACTTGATTCTTTTTACTATTCGCTAATTTAATTTTAACTTGAAATTAATTGCGAAAATGTGTATGCAAAACCCATAATAATAATTAGCGTAACAAATTAATTAAATGATTGGGGAATTTTCATCGAATAGTTTACACTCTGAATTTTGTTCTAAAAATCTTATCTTCTAGCAAGAAAGTATTTTTGAATACATATAAAATTTTAATGCCAAAAAACATTAGAATCTAAGGATTAATTTGGCGACAATTTGTGCCCTGAGAACGACGTTGCAGGAAGTAAAAAGTAGTTATAATCTTGGTTTTGTTTATTATTAAAATATTTTGCTGATTAAATTTATTTGATCCTTGTGTTAATTCATAGTGCTAGCATAATTCGTAGTGGTTAATTCATAGTGGTAATAAATAGTGGTAGGACTTCGCATTGTCACGCCACAGTTCCGGGGATCGAGTCCCGGAGGACCAAGCATGCTTGGGATCTAAGTACTCGGGGTTCCCCGTGAGGCTGGCCAATTTACAGCGAATATATGCCCATCACCCCAGAGCACTTGGTCAAGAAAGCTGCAATGAGGATGGCAGGCATATTAACGGGATGTTTCATCGAGATGTTTATTAGTTAATTCATAAAAAAAAATATTATTCTCTTGTGATATAACTGTATTTATTTTATATTTTGCATCAAATGCATTCTATTACATTTTTTAATACTTTGCATAACCTAACAACGTTATTTGGAAAAAGCACTATAATATGAACGTATATAGAATAAATAGTACTGAGAGTTCGCTTTCTTACTTAAGTCATAAAATTAGTCAGTTAATTACTTTTTTTTTTATCATGGATTACAAATATAATTTTTTTTATCGTTTTTAAAAATAAAATTTCATGTAAAATAGAACATTCTTTTCGCGAGTTTAATTTCCAGTTAATACTCGATACTTCACCTACTATTTTACGTTATAACACTTATAAAACACACTTGACACACGAATAACCTGAAATTAAATTCAAAACTTATTTTCCAAGACTTTCAAATCCATGCAAAAAATGATTATTAATTTAATTTAAAGAAATGAAAACAACTTTCTTAACAGTTATTTTTAATCACCAAACGATCGATCCAGTCTTGATTATTGTCGTTTCTCCACTTTTATGCGGTCCCCTATTTCAAAATATAAGCTTATTATCATCATAACTCAAAATGTTATGCTAGTAGAATTACGAAATTCGGTACTTTTCATTAACTTTTGACCCTGAATCCATTTCTGTAAAAACAATAAAACAGTTGGTTTTTCTCTTGGTGAGGGTATCTTTTTAGTGTGGTCATCATGGTGGTGATGGTTTTATTATGAGACAGCCTTTGGTAGTTTGATTCAGAAAGGGAGTAAGAGGCATGGTTATTGAGATGGTGGATCACATGTGAAGAGTACAGGGGAAAAACCGCTTGATTTTGCAGAGAGCTTCCTTCATTAGGCTTCTTTGGCGATAATAGCGAGAAATCGCCGAAACTGGTGTAAAGTCAATAGTTACTAGCTTTGTTTTTCCTTCACGGCAACCCTGATTCTCGCCAGAGATCAGTGAACACGAGCCACACGTTTGTACCGCGAATGAAGAACCGAAAGAAAACCGGTGTCCTGTCACCAATGTCCGCCAAGCAGACACAATTATTTGAAGGCTCCTAAAAATTAAGTGGTTCTTCCCCTGTACTCTTCATGTTTGTCTACAGATTACGTAATTCTGCGTACAATTACATGTTTGTCTACAGAGCTTGAGTGAGTAATTAGTAAGCATTAAAGTATATGCAGAAATATACATCTAATTTTTAGCTATTGCAACGCCAGAAAACATTTGGAGCCGAATAAAACTGTTGGTTCTTTTCTTGAAGTGGGTCCCTTTTGATGTGGTTATGATAGTAATGGTTTTATTACACGAGACAGCCTTTGTTAGGTAAGTGTGAATTATCGTCGCAGTAGAGCTATACGAGGGCTATTGGCGACGGACGTCGTAATATAGAACCACAGTCAACAGCCTTTGGTGGTTGGATTCCGGGAAGGAGTAAGAGACATGGATTATTAGGATGCTGGAAAACGAAAACTTTGCATTTTTATATCTAACAAAACAGTTAGTCTGCTGCTGTGAATCATTTGTTGTTGATGTATTCGCAGCAATGATGGTTTTATTTCGTGAAGCAGCCCTTGGTAATTCGATTCAGAGAGAGGGCGTAAAAGATGGTGATTAACTATTCGTGGGAAACCGAAAACCTTGCTTGGGGAATTAATTGTACCGTCCAACGGAATAATGTGAACAAGCCTTTCGACCTAATAAATTCTGCTTAAATACAATACCGTGAAGAGTTTTATAATCTATAAGTACATTATGAATAGTGCAGTTGCAAAAATCGCATTCTTCAAAGTATATGCTGGGAACATAGAGTATTTAAAATGTAGGTTTTGAGAAAAATTTATTATGAATGCCACAAATCTAAGTCATTAAATTTTCTTATGCAAAGTTTTTTCTTTAATTGAAAGAAATAAAACGCAATTTTACGATTTTGGTAAATGTGATTATGAGAGACAGCTGGGTCGAAAAAGAACAGTAAAATGAAATTTACTTTTCTCCGATAGAATTTGTCATGGAAAAGCATACAGGCAAGTAATAAAAGCACAAAGAAGAAGCTATGTCGTTATGGATTTTATGGGTTATGAAATTGTTGTCAGAAATTGCTTTTCTTTATAACGATATAAAAACTACAACCTTATTGTTGCAGTGTACTGTTTAAATAGTAGCCTATAGCAATCTTGGCGACATTTCTATATAACATATCGCTACTGTAAAACATTTACGCAAACTTGACTAATAATTACAACTAAAGAATATTAAATAGGGAGAAATATAATAAATAAGGTTTACAGGGAAAAGGTGGTTTTTAATTAGAAGTACTATTTGTTTTGATAAAAGAACGACCCTTTATCTATCACATTTAGAGTCACATTCACAATTGAAAATTTTTCAGAAAATAAAGCTGTTTCGATTTAGTTTAAAACAACGAATGCTTAATTTTGACTGTCTATCGGATTTATATAACTTGAACTTTTGTTAAAGCAAGTACACTTAAAATATATCATCTTAAAGTTAAATAAAACCTGATAAAATCAGTTCCGTTAAAATTCGGAAACTTAAACAAATCAGAAATGTTAAGTAGCAATTATATAGCTCAGTAACAGCAAAAGTAATATTTATAACAAAAGAATCTTCGAAGAAATATGGTAAATGTGGATTTTCAAAAAGAGAAAATAACATGATTTCGCAACTAGTAATGGTATTTATTAATTTCTCCTCAATAATAGTGCAGCTATTGTGAAGTTAATAATGTCTCCTTATGAAATGGAAAATGTAGGTTAATCTTAAATATCGTCGTGCTAGAGCTTCATAGGGACTATTGCGGGCGTTGTAATTTAGAACACAGTCAAATGACAAGCCGACACCTGGATAAGCATCAGATTTTATGGGCGATATCGTACACGGCATCGAGACTTTAAAGCTTATTTAACGTAAACTTTCTCTATACGGATTATTATTTGTTAGACATTTCAACTTCACAGACAGTTTATAGGTCAGCAGTTATTTTGGTAAGGCCCGGAACCGAATTTGGGACCTTTCGCATACAAGGCAAGCGCCATATCGACTGGTCTCCCCATCCCAGAAACCAATATGGAACGTGAGCGTTATGAGTTTTATAAATCTACATTGAAAAAGAAAGCATAAAAGGTTTTGGCGACTTTTCTCATCTGTCGCCAAGTTGAATTACGGCGCAATTGCGTCTGCCTCCCCTGTTAGTTTCTGTCATAAATACTTTCCAACATTGCATGTACCTGACTCTTTGCTACTCGACAATGCATCTAACAATATATTTCGCGACTCTTCTCGTTTTCTTCAGCCCAGGAGGAAGCGCTGCCGATGCCAATGCTGGGAATGGCTACTGCACACTTCCAGCGCCCGTTGAGTCCTTCGCGGCGTCCTTTTACACGGCTCTAATCGCGTCCACCGACCCCAAAATCGCCAACTCACTCGAGATCAAAGGCATCGAAGGGGCCCTGAAACTATACTCCATCCTCAAGAAGGATCTAGAAGGACTGGACGTCTGCAACGGCGAGAACGTGGCTTTCACGTCGGCCAGCGGCATCGCCACCGTTGAGACGCTAAAGCTGCTGGACTACTTCAACAAGAAGGCGATGACCTATGGAAGTGTGCTGTACCGACAAGGAGTCCTTGACTGCAGCAACAGCGTATCCCTGAGCCTTAGGTTGTTCGAGCACTATAAGAAGGCTCTGAAGGGCCTGGACAAAAACAACTTCGAAACTTATTTCATAGGCATGGTCCGAGCCATACACCAGTTGTACATAGACCTCGGATTTAATCTGCATGATGTCACCCAGCAAACTGCGGATCAGTTCAGGAATGAGTTTAATGAAAAATGCATTCAAGTATATGCTACTTATTAGAGATATGGTAGGACTACGCCGCGTCGTCAAGCAAGGTGGTAAAATACAATGTCCTCTGTTGATCAGGTAATTCACCAAAATTGGGATATTATTTTGAAGTTTGAAGTTTTTTTCCAGTCATACAAAAATTAAATCAACACTAAAGTGCATTTTTGTGAGTAAATTATGAATAATTTGCATCGTGTAATATTTTATAATTATTATATGGTAGTTCAAAATTTTCATTCTTGCATTTCCGTGATTTCTTTGGTTGTTTCGGATACATATTCACTCCCTGGTAAAAATCGGCTGACATTTATACTGGAAAAAATAATTATAGTTTTTGCAGTATAAATGTCAGATACAGTTAAATTAAATATAATTTACAATTAAATATTATTAATTAAATATTATTAATTAAATATTATTAAAGCAGCTTTTTAGATAACAGGTTTATCAGCAAAAAAATATGGTATTAAATTGTAAAATAACAGCTTTTTAACAGCCCTGTAACCAAAGATAAAAACAGTTTTGAACTGTTTATATCTTAATAAAGTACATAGTATGATATTAAAAAAGTAATTTTAGAAACTCAAAATATGGTATGATATTATGGGAGTACCAAATTAAAGATTTTTAGTTGTTTTAGTTAAGCAAATAGTATTTGATAAATAATGAAAGGCTGTCTATTTATAACCTGAAGGAAGGATTTTAATTCAAAATAAAATTCTTAATTTCTATTGTCTTAGAAACTTTACATAATTTTCATTTTTCAGCAAATTAACCTTAAAAGACGTGTCCATTGACAACTAATTATTAAATGTGAGAAACATCTATGTCGATTCTATGTCGTATAAGTGTCGTCCTGTTAACTATGTAATGACTATTCACCGATATGGGATTCTAGAACCGTATGTATCACGTATCCGCAATATATCATGTTTAATGATTTTTCTCAGTCATCGATGATCCGTTTTTGCATGGTCTTTTTTAGGCCGCAACTGTGACGTAGGTTTAATGTTTTACTGGATTATCGCTATTCAAGTGCACTCGTAAAATTGTCGTAAGTGAAAATCCAAAACTCATCTTCACCTCGGAGATGCATGGAATGGAGCTCAAATGGAGGGATAAAAAGCTCTTTTTATCCCTCTGATTTCTCTTTTAGAAGTGTTGCTTACATTACTCATGTCCTTATGTATTGGGGATCTTGCAATATTAAATTTCTTGATTTGGAAAGCTGTTGTACAGTCGGCGACAAAAAAAAGTAAACAGACCTCGCCGTTGAGACACCGTTTGTCGGAGGCACAATTGTGATATGTCATTTTAACGGAAATAACGCTATGAGTTGATTGGTCAACACAAAAATTTCTTAAGGGGTCGTCTTCATATTGAAATTAATACCAACTTCAAAATTTCCAATGGCAACACCCAAATTTTTTTATATAGAAATGTTTAAAATCATCAAAATACCCTAAATATCAATTTTCGTTGCCAGATTCCTTATAGTTGCTGAGTTATGGTTACAGAAAATTTATGGATCATAATGTTAAATGAGATTTCCAAACTTTTGATCATATCTCCATTAATAATATACGTAGCCAGACGAAATTTTTTTGTGTGTTACTTAATAACTTTCCAAACAAAGTAAAACTAGTTTTATATAATTTAAGAAGTATTTAATATTTTTAAAAAAATTATTCATAATTTTTTCGAAAAATTATGAATATAAACCCATTAATATTTTTACAGAAATGGATTCAGGGTCAAAAGTTAATGAAAAGTACCGAATTTCGTAATTCTACTAGCATAACATTTTGAGTTATGATGATAATAAGCTTATATTTTGAAATAGGGGACCGTATAAAAGTGGAGAAACGACAATAATCAAGACTGGATCGATCGTTTGGTGATTAAAAATAACTGTTAAGAAAGTTGTTTTATTTTCTTTAAATTAAATTAATAATCATTTTTTTCATGGATTTGAAAGTCTTGAAAAATAAGTTTTGAATTTAATTTCAGGTTATTCGTGTGTCAAGTGTGTTACTAAGTGTTATAACGTAAAATAGTAGGTGGAGTATCGAGTATTAACTGGAAATTAAACTCGCGAAAAGAATGTTCTATTTTACATGAAATTTTATTTTTAAAAACGATAAAAAAAATTATATTTGTAATCCATGATAAAAAAAAAGTAATTAACTGACTAATTTTATGACTTAAGTAAGAAAGCGAACTCTCAGTACTATTTATTCTATATACGTTCATATTATAGTGCTTTTTCCAAATAACGTTGTTAGGTTATGCAAAGTATTAAAAAATGTAATAGAATGCATTTGATGCAAAATATAAAATAAATACAGTTATATCACAAGAGAATAATATTTTTTTTTATGAATTAACTAATAAACATCTCGATGAAACATCCCGTTAATATGCCTGCCATCCTCATTGCAGCTTTCTTGACCAAGTGCTCTGGGGTGATGGGCATATATTCGCTGTAAATTGGCCAGCCTCACGGGGAACCCCGAGTACTTAGATCCCAAGCATGCTTGGTCCTCCGGGACTCGATCCCCGGAACTGTGGCGTGACAATGCGAAGTCCTACCACTATTTATTACCACTATGAATTAACCACTACGAATTATGCTAGCACTATGAATTAACACAAGGATCAAATAAATTTAATCAGCAAAATATTTTAATAATAAACAAAACCAAGATTATAACTACTTTTTACTTCCTGCAACGTCGTTCTCAGGGCACAAATTGTCGCCAAATTAATCCTTAGATTCTAATGTTTTTTGGCATTAAAATTTTATATGTATTCAAAAATACTTTCTTGCTAGAAGATAAGATTTTTAGAACAAAATTCAGAGTGTAAACTATTCGATGAAAATTCCCCAATCATTTAATTAATTTGTTACGCTAATTATTATTATGGGTTTTGCATACACATTTTCGCAATTAATTTCAAGTTAAAATTAAATTAGAGGACAATACAGATAAAGCTGTCGAATTGAGTAAAATTGAATCAAGTACTGAACAGATTGCGGTTATATTATTGCTGCACCATGTAAAGTTCTTTTCCCAAAAAGTTTATGTGTCTTAAATTCAAAACGAAAAAGTTTTTAATTTATTAAATGTTAATCAAATAAAACAATATCTCATAATTGTAGGGAACTCTTTACTTCCTTTCTTTGATTGGGAAAAAACCAAACGATATATTATTATCGAATTCTAAATAAAATCTTCTACACTATATAAGGACATTATTTTAGAATTATTCATTTTGCTTTATATTCGTGTAGTAAAAACCGATAAAATTACAAACTGATGGTTAATGTTTTAAACGGGGAAAAAATGAAAACCTGAAAGATAGAAAGGCAGTTCTAAGCATAAGTCGGTCCTTACGGACAGAAGTTATTAAGAAAGTTATTAAGTAAGCTAAAGATCCTTACGGACAGACGACCAAAAAGCATAAAACATTAGTTTACGATATGATGTTATACCTTTCAAGAAAAAAAATTAAATCAAATAATAAAAATAAATAATCAAATAATAAAAATAAATAATAAATATTTGAAAATCTGAAGGTTGGAATGAAAGGTCTAACTAGCCTACAAACTGAAGGGAAGGAAGAGAAAAGAAATTTTTTATTTAGCGGGGGTGCTATCTACATATAGGAAGGCTAAACGAGAACAAAACCTGCAAAGGCACCCTCCGTGTCACTACAACACAACCCACTACACCAGGAAAAGGCTAACTTTTCAATTTTTCCTACTGGAAAAAAAATGGTTAACATACAAATTATTTTATTATTGTAATATTACAATAAAAATTTAGACTTTTTAATTTTGTAGCAACATTAAATATTTAAAACTAGAAAATAATTATCCGTACTTCACCGTTAATGGATAAGCAGCAAAACTATTTGAAAAAATGTAATCAAGAATCTTTTATAACATGCAACTCAACTTCCGACAAACGAAAATCCTGGTCATAAACTATTTGAAACGTCATTAAAATTATCCACGTAATCCTAGTCTAAACAATTGGAACACAGCTAACAGCAAATTTTACGAATAACTAATTAATATTTCACTAATTTTTTATTGGCGATAATCTCGCCGGTTTTTAAAACACAGAATGAGAGACTTTGGTAATATTTGCTACATATTTGGCTAGAAAATCTAGTTAGAAGGAGGGGGCTGCGGAGCCCAGTCGGTTAGGCACTCGCCTAGCATGCGAAAGGTCTCAGGTTCGAACCCGGGCAACGCCAAAATAACTGCCGACCTATAACCGGTCCGTGCAGCCAAAAATGTCCGACGAATAATACCCCGTGTAGAGGTAGTGCACGTTAAATATCCTTCAAAGTCGTACGATGCCGCCCTTAACGGTTGGGTTGGGTTAATATTCAGGTGTCGACTCGTAACTTGACTGGGGTTCTAAAATACGTCTCCAATAGCCCTCATGTAGATCTAGTGCGACGATAATTAAAAGCCTAACTTAACCTAGTTACAAGGATAGGTAGTTTCCATACTTGACCGATAAATCTATACGTGAAAACAGCTAAAAACACAAAGATTGCTACAAACAGCCTATCATTTAGCTGCATAGAATAATGATTTTTGCCGCAAAAAAAAAGTTTTAGTTGGGTTCCCGCTCATATATCGGCCTCGTCTTTTTACCATGGCTAAAAATTATTTGGCGAGCCTCCAAGAGCCTTTTGTAACCTTAACTGCGAAGTTCTTTCAATTTTTTTCAAACCAAACTGAAAATCAAGTATATCAGGCCCGCTCAGGTGTCGACCTTGTCAGTTGACCAGGGTTCTAAATTCCTAGGGGTACTTGGCAGCATCAAGCAAATAAAGGAGGCTTGAAATAGACAGCCGGAAATTATTAAAATAACTTATACCTAAATTACCTCAATTACCCTCAGTTCTCATTTTAATAACCATACAATCCAAATCTCACAAGAAAACATATTTTGTCAGAAACTACTTGAACGCGGTTATTATCAAAAAGTAACCACAGTTCAACTCCTTATACAACTCTATAAATACCTAACTTAATCATCACACACACAAATCTTCTACAATATTTATTCAAAAATCTTGAATCAAAAAATCTTCGCCAACAGCGCAGTCTTGGCAAAATGAGTTAAGGCGTCATGCCACGGATTATACCTTTTAGGATTCTGTTCTCGTCTTAGTCGTCCTATAAACGAATCATGCTCAACCAAAAATGCTCCACGAAATAGCATACTGGACCAATTGTTTCAGGTTCAATACGTCGTGGTTCAAAGTCCTGGCGTGATCCCGCTTAAGAAGTCATTGGTTGCTTTGAGTGCCAGCTCAGATGTTGGCGTCACTTGACCACTGTTTAAATTACATATAGGACTGATTCAACCAAATCTTATCCATAAAACAACAAATAAATAAAATCAATATATTCACAAAAGTAAAAAAAAATGGTTTATTTCTTGGTAGTTGTCTAAAATATCTTAGCCCGTAACCAATATACTTTCTGAAGCTCTAGTGGGATGTTAATCTACTCATCTTGCAACCAAAGCCTCACCCAAAGCACAAAAAGTCACATAAAGGAAAGAATTTGACAAAATTCCATATTGGGAAAATGCGGACCTATAAATAATACATGCATATATGGAGATGCCCCCCGTTTTTGTCACACACGTTTGGTTGTATAACTCCTAAACTATAAGGAATCTGGCAATGAAAATTGATATTTGGGGTATTTTGACGATTCTGAAAATTTCTATATAAAAAAAATTGGGTGTTGCTATTGGAAATTTTGAAGTTGGTATTAATTTCAATATGAAGACGGCCCCTTACGAATTTTTTGTGTTGACCAATCAACTCAGAACGTTATTTCCGTTGAAATGACATATCATAATTGTGCCTCCGACAAACGGTGTCTCAACGGCGAGGTCTGTTTACTTTTTTTTGTCGCCGACTGTACCATGTAATCCCTTCTAGGATAATTAACTTATGTTATTGTTTCCCCTCATTTATAAAGTATAAAATCCTGTTACTTACTACCTTAATAATTCAAAATAAAAAAATACGCTACAAAATGCAATCATAAAAGCCATCGTAATTTCCCTCATAAATATACAAAACCTTTTAGCTCATTTGCCACGCATTCTTGGAAAGAATTTGGCGAGAAAAAAAAGAGATACACAAATTTGAGCCAAAGTGGTGTAGTTTTATAAGAAATTTCGAGTTTTCACTGAAAATAGAACATTTTGAAATCTGAAAATTTAAAAATCCAAAATAAGAAAAACGCTATAAAATGCACTCATAAAAGTCATCGTAATTTTCCTCATCTATATATAAAACCTTTTAGCTCATTTGCCACGTATTTTTGGAAAGAATTTGGCGAAAAAAGAGACATAAATTTTTTTTTATAAGAAAATTCGAACTTTCACTGAAAATAGAACATTTTGAAATCTGAAAGTTCAAAAATCATAATATTATTAGTATGAACTACGCATTTGTACCAAGTTACGAGTCAAACAAATGTCTAGTTTAGGCCATGTTTAGGCTAGGTTTGATTTATCGCCGCACTAGAGCTATAAAAGAATAGATTGATAGGTTAGAATTATCGTCGCACTGGAGCTATCACGAGGGTTTAGAATCACAGTCAAATGACGAGCCGACACCTGAATAGGCACCCAACGCAACCGTTAAAGGCGACATCGTACGCAGCGTTACGAAGGATATTTAAAGTGCACTCCCTCATTTTTTTTTCGTCGGATATTTTTGACTGCACGGGCCGTATAGGTCGGCAGTTATTTTGGCGATGCTCGGACCCGAACCTGGGACCTTTCGCATGCTAGGCGAGTGCCTTACCGACTGGGCTCCCCAGCCCTAAAAGATTGATAGGTTAGGTTTTGAACTATCGTCGCACTAGAGAAAAGATTGATAGGATAGAATATTGTTTATGGGAAATAATTGTTTGAGACCAGGCAGGACCTCGGAAAAGGGAAAAATATAGAATCTGGACCAGAAATTATCATAAAATCAATAGCCACGGTAATAATGTCTCATGTCATTGAACAATAAATTTGGTAGCTTTGGCATTGAAATACTTTAATTTTTTGCTTTAGTTTTTAATACTTAAATTGTGATACATACATGAACTACGAGAAATGGTTTTAAATGCATGCAGACACATTATCTTGTGAAATGGCAGCCGTTGTTTAGTAATTAATCCCCATTATAAAAAAAAAAGAATATCTTCAGAATAAGTGGACTCATTCAAATAGGAAAAAAAATATTACAAAATAATTTGAGAGACAATTAAACTATATGATCTAGACAAGTTTTTTTCTAAAATGAAATTTTATTGATCAGAATAAAAACTAAGCTTTTTATGGTTAAAGTAGATTTTGTGATTAAAAGCAAAGTTTCTTATTAACAAATAATCTATAAAAACATTAATGTGGACATTTTTAAGGCAATATTTACTCCATGAAATGCTAACTTTAAAAAAGAAATAACCATAATTTGAATTTTATTAAAAATATTTTCTCAAATAACACAAAATTTAAATGAAAATTTTTAATCAGAAGTTTCTGAAGACGACGAAGGAGGGTGGAAATAAGATGTATTAGTATAAATGTTCCAAGCTGTTGCATGTTTATAGTATTTAACACCAAAATAATGCTTTAAAATTGCTACTATTAAATACACTCTATTTCTACTACAATCTTCTAAACAGTCTACAGCTTCTTTATAAGAATCATGAAGCTCTTCCAGTTGTTTTTCATAAATACTGTCCAAAGGCTTATGCAAGTTACAGCAAAGTGCATAGGTCCACATTGCTATGGAATCAATAATATGGGCTGCACTATCAGTGTCAACAGTCATGTAAACCGCTTTAAACCACTTGTGATGCCAACAAATCAATTGCATCAGCTGATTCCGATCAAGATGAAGGACAATACTAAGAAGAGGTTCATGACCTTCAACATCAAAATCAGGGGGGTCTTTTCCAAAAATATCAGCACATACGTTGGATCCAAAACAGAATGTGCACCAGTCTTTCTCATCAAGGTCTGGAAATTCCATGGTTTTCGGAAACTTTTGCATCAGCCATTTTTTATTATTTTTCAGCTTGTGCGCGAGATGGGAAAACTGCAATGTTTCCTTCCGGCCCCAGGCTATCAAATCCGATGAAGAAGTTTGCTCGCAATTCTCTTTGGTCGGGGACACGTCTGTTTCTTTCTTTGGACCAAAGTCGAGGCGAGCATCTTCCAGCCTTGACTTGTAGATGAACTCAAAACCGTCTTTGGGATCGGTATCCAAACTTATGGGTCGGGTTGCTTTTTCAAGGAAGAAGCCTTTTGGGAGTAGTTGGACAAAGTGGTATTCTTGTTGATCCTCATGTTGTGTCATCATTGAGTTTCCTATGGAAAACATCAATATGTATTAAATATCTTAGTAACAGTATGATTTTCCACACTTCCTAGTTATATTGTTCGATTTGTCAAGGAAGCGGGACAATCTCAGAAATTTTTAATCGGTAGTGTGCTACAGATGCAATGAAATCCAAAAATCATACATAATTATTCATTCAAATATTGTATAATACACCCTAAAAGCACTAAAGTGTATAGAATAAAATTCATTATTTTTTTACAATAAAAACATCTTAAACAGATTTTCATGTTGTTGTTACATATGGCATTTATTGGAAATTCAATCCATAAATACAGGCAACCTACGTGACAAAAGGTAAGACATAGAACTTTAGATATAACAGAACAGAAATTATAACAGAAACATTAACAAGAGAGATTTTCATCTCAATGAAATTTTTGATCATAAGTAAAACAAAATTATTTTAAATAAAATAACAGTCAGAAGTATTAGTGAAAAATTAGCACTGTAGTAATTTTCAATGGGACAGTTATCACCAACTCTCAAATTGAAAATTACATTTTTTGTTTTGAAGTACAGTAGACGCTGCTTAATGTGATCACGGTTAATGTTATCAATCGTTTTATGTTATCAAAATTGCTTAGTCCCGTCCTCTTATATCAAAACACATAGAAAAATCATCGTTTATTGTAATCAAATGTTCGTTTATTATTATCATTTTGTATGTAAATTTTCCTAAAAAACCCGATATGGATGCTGAAGATTTTGAAGCATGGATGGAGATCGACGAGAAGGTTGCTACTTCTACTCCTTTAACTGATGAGGACATTTGAGTAGCCGTATGTGTCAAAGATCAAGCTTCGTCACAAGATTCTGATGCCAATGATGAACCCAAAAGTGCTATCGAGGACAAAATTCCTGCTCCTTCTCAGATGAGGGAGGCAGAATCTTACATCTAGGTGGGCAAAACAGAGCCGACGCGGAACACTTTCATAAACATCGTGATTATGAGCGATTCGTAAATGACTTGCTTCGAAAGAATACTAAACAATCGACAATTGATTATTTCTTTTTCTGTTAATAATTAAGCTTATTGCATTGTTTTCTGCAGTTCATCACTCACTAGTAATTATTTTTTCTTTAGTGTGCATAAATTTCTGTTTAATACTATAGAGTTTTACAGCAACAACTCCGAATCTAAAATTAATTTTTATTTTAATACGTATGTAAAAAAATCATTTTTTTTAGTTTAAAATTTTATTTCGGGTATTGTAATCAGTCGGTTATTGTTATCAAATCACGTTCGTCCCGATGTGATCACATTAAGCGGCGTCTACTGTACATTTGCTTTTAACATAAGCAGCAAACTAATTAGCTATTGCAATAAGTACAAAGTTTGTTACAAATCAGGGATTAATCCTACTTGCTCCTTGAACTGGCAAGATTAATAGCTGATCCAAATTTTTAAAAATCATTTTATTTATTAAATACTGTCGTCACTTAATATTTTTTTTTAGTGCTGAATCCAGTCTACACTCTGTACCAACCTAACTTGGGTAAAAAAAAAAGAGTAAAAAGGCAGAGAGAAAAGCGCGGTTGGTTCGTTAGTTGGAAACTTAGACGAGATATAGAAGTAGACCGCGTGAGTCGCATTCGTTTCTACTGTCAGATCGTTCCGGAATGCACCACATGATTCAGGGCAGAAGGACTGCTACATTCAAAAAAAAAATCGGGGTTTCGATTTGGCGACTTTATTAAAACTTAATTGACAACATTAATAAAAATTTCCTGATTTAAATTAATTTCCAATTAAAATAACATCGAAATGCAAAACTAATTCCGAATTTAAAATTACATATAAATAACATGTAGTAACTTTGCATGAGTATTTGGCGACTAATTTGATTGCCAACCTTCAAAATAGAATAATTTATGTTATTTAGACACAAATTTAGATTCTTTTTACAAATTTTGGTTTGAAAAGGTAAATATATTATATACTACATGTTATGCCGTAACAAATGTAAAATAACAATGACTAATAGTACATATGCGATCATGTTTACAAATCGCCATTGAAGAAACATGGGGAAAAAGATCTTTTCTGCCACGAGTCACGTGACATGACATAAAATGGGTAAAAACAAATAGTAAAAAGGCAGGGTTAAAAGCGGGATTGGTCCGTGGGTGGGAAACTCTTGCAAGGTAATATTTACATACAAAATGATCTGAATACAATTTAACCAAAGTACACTTTTCATTCTGATAAAATTGCCAAATTTTCTCAAATAATATTCAAATCTGTCAGACCTTAAATTAAATGAATGTTTTAAACATGTTTTCTGGATGGATTCACAAATAATTTATGGAACTCTTTACAACCGCGGTAGGATATTCTCCATAGCACATTTCTATTTACCCAACTTAGGCTGGCAAGGAGTGCAGTACCATTCACATTAAAACAGGGCTCGAAAATTATATTGCCCGACATGCCCGGGGCATGTAAAAATTCCAATCGGGCATGTATTTTTTCGCCTTACATGCCCGACCGGGCATGTA
Organism: Hylyphantes graminicola; assembly: GCA_023701765.1. Lineage (NCBI taxonomy): Eukaryota > Metazoa > Arthropoda > Arachnida > Araneae > Linyphiidae > Hylyphantes > Hylyphantes graminicola. The sequence continues at coordinate 29,786,278 of CM043120.1, read as the reverse complement.
AACATTTCATCAAAAATACCTTTCCATAAATTTAAATAAACATTTTGCGTTTTAATAAATCCCCAACATATTCTTTCCTTGCTTCTTGAAAATTGATAATTTTAATCTTAAATCTAAATTAGTTACTTCACAATGTTGTCATTATGGCATCAAATAGAAATTTTTCATCAATAAAATTCTGGTGGGCACCGGGAAATGTCACCACTTTTTACAATTTTCGAAGTCCTTGTTACTTCGGCAAGGTTTCTTAAGGTTTAATAGTTTGATATATTTTTAATTAACATTGATAAAACCTGGAATTTTCTGTAAATTCTGAGAAAACCTGAAAAAGTCAGAGAATTTGGTTTTCCAACTTACATAATGTAACAGTTTATTTCGTGAATTTAGTAAACTGCTTAAAAAAAATTTTACCCGTCCAATTACGCATTTTAGTTTCAGCTTTTGTTATTTTTGCCTAACTCATGCCTGAGTACATCTTTTTCCCCCTCCCCCTTTCGCTCGGCCTGCACTTGGGCATGTAAAAGTTTTATTCGGGCATGTATTTCCAAGACTAACATGCCCGACAGGGCATGTAAAAATTTTGAGATTTTTCTAGCCCTGCATTAAAATGAGTTTCCAACAAATCAAGCTATTGTGCTTGTTTTACTCAGGGAAAAGTTTTGAACAATAGATCTTCTATAGCACCAGCAAAGAATCAGATGAACATACACTAAGTTTATGGATCGAAGTAACCAATAAATTAATTTGGGATAATTTATTATTAGTTTGAGTTAATTCTCGAAAACTAGACCTACAAAATAAAACTAGACCCTACAAGGTAAAGCAATAAAACTTACAATTTTGCAACCAACGTTAAAGAAGTCCAATCGTAATAACAGTTTAGGTAAAACAATGTGAACTTTGTTTCTAAATTACTAAAATTATGAACTATTTAAAAACAAAAAGTGTAAGTCTGTTAGTTTGGTTAGATTAGTTTTGAAATTTTTTCAGTTTTTTAGCCGCTCAGTCATGACATGGTTGGTTGGTAGACATATTTTCAGGCTTGTGTGCTTGGTAGCAATTACCGCTTATAAACCAAGGAGGGAAATTTTCTCCAGGGACTTGTACCCGTGGGAAACTGCGCAATGACCGCCCACAAGACTTTCGGACCCAACAGATTTAACGAGCACGTACTCCGCATATACTCGATAAACACAGGCATCCATGCCTCAACGGGATTCGAGTCCGGACATAGCAGCTCCAAAGGCCAACGTCTTAACCACTGCACCTCCGGATCAGCTCAGTCATGACTTGAAAGTTGCAGTTAAAAACAATCAAATAATTGACTTTTTTCTATATGTAACTTCAAGTTAAATGGTTAAATCAATCATTATAATATTAAAAATAATAAAAAATGAGTTTTAAATGAAATATTATCAGCCTTTTTTTAGTTGTTCACAAATTTACTTTGAGGAACCTTGAGAGAAACTCCGAATCGTGCTACAGATTACATGAAGTGAAAGGAATTGAAGTTTAAAAAAAAATAAACAAATCGCTGAAAAAGTGAAATAGCAAATTTTCATCGATAACTTCTTATTAAAAAGGTAATTTATCTTTTTAAATTGTGCATGTTTTTATAAACAACAGCATTATTTTCTATGGCATCTTTAAAAAATTTAAATAATCCTGCCCTGAGACCCTTTTACCAAGAAGTTAAAAAGTTTCACCTCCGGCCCATTAAAAAGTTGAGTTTTCAATTTGACCCTTTTCACAAGAACGCTAAATGCGTGAGGTACGTACATTTTAAATTTTGTTTTATTTATTTTTTATGTTTTGTTTTGTTGCCTGTACAAAATCTAAAGATATTATCCTGTTAAATATCGAAAGTCGATGCAAAATCCTTAAAAATGTGTTCATAAGCTGTAGCTCAAAACTTTGGTATATGTGTTCTACAAGGAGATCCAAAATCATCCAATGTCCTTCTATTTAAAAGAATAGTGGATTAAAATCCTACTTTAGCTACCCCTGAGCTTAATACCGAATATTGGTGCCAAAAATCAACGTAATATACAGATAATTATTCAATATATGTAATAATGTGTTGACATGAAATAAAGCCGTTAAGAAATTTTGGCTAAATCCTTGTTTTTGTTGAAGCAACATTTGGAGTCTTGATAAAATTTGCAGTCTGTAGTTTCGTTTGGGGTATTATTTATTTTTACTTGTTTTACCAACTTGTTATTTAGGTCTTGTTGATATTTTTCTAATCATGTATGCCAGGAGCTAGGATTTTGTAACAATTTATAGTCAACTATTAATATTTCGTTGCCATGTGCCACTACAGTCAAAAGTAAATATTGCCTGAATAATGGTGAAATAATTTGTGTGACTCATACATACATTTTTCTTCAATTTTCCAGTTTTTTCTTTCTATGTTTAAGAACCTGTCATTTGTGATTTGAAAGATGTGAAATAAGACAGCCCTGTATGATTCATATTCTGCTACTTTTTGTACATTTTCGGAAAATAACCCAATTGACCTCTCTTCAAAGGAATATTATTAAAAAAAGTGTTTAAAACAAAGATGAAGAATTAAAATAACTATAAAATATATATCTATTTCTAAAAAACCCTTCTTTTGCTCAAGTCTACATATTTTTAATGTCACTCTTTGCTTTTTTGTGCTTTGATTGATAAACTTATCTGTTATGTTTTTTAACATTAGTATTTTAAAAATAAGCAATATAATTTTCTATATTTCCAATTTAACTATGTTTCCTAATTTTTTTTCCATTTAGAGATTTTATGTTTCATATTTCCTCCAAGAAAATCCGCCAAAGCAACGAAATCTGTGCATTTAAAACTGAGATTGTGAATGACCGATCTGATCCTACAATCAGCCTTGATTTGTGTAAGTAGTAAGTTTTTAAAATTAACTTATGTAATGTAAATTCAATGGTAAGATTAACCACATTTTTTGTATATTTAATTGTTTGGATTCAGATTGTATAAAGCTGACTAGTAGGTAAATGTGGGGTTGTAGCACTGTTATTAAAAAATGACTTGTATAACTCGGGTTACTGAAATCTGAATAAAAGCTGTAGTATATAAAGTTTTTTTTATTGCTGCAGTCAAATTCAAAATAAACATTCTCAAAATCAATTATGGTAATACTACTCAGCACAACAGCTCATTAGTGGGCCGAAGCCTGTCGTGCCCATTTCATTTTTTGTGGCCTAGGGCTCTGGGGTGCTAGGCATATGTCCCGGTGAAGTGGTCAGTCTCGCGGAAAACCCATTGCTTGTGATGTTAATGTAAACCATTTAAAAATTGTTAATTTACATGGCTGTCATTTGAAACTGAACTAGACATGCTTAATAAGATGTTACAGCATGATCAGCTTATAAAAACTGCAAAGCCCAAAGTGTGCAAAATGAAGAAAAAATTAGTGATTCACAGGGGTTAGGGGACGTACATAAATTACCTCACAGTCAGAGGGGGGAGGGAGGGGTATGCGCCAACGTGACGGATCGCGACATAGAGGGGGGTAGGGGTAATTGTTTGCGTGACGTAACGATTCAAAAAATTTCACTTTTGCAAGAAAACATCTGTTTTACATCAAATGAAGTTTTGGGGAGAGAAAAAAATCTTAAATCTTTTTTTATCATAAAAAACACTTTATTTCAGAAAGAGGAAAAGAAGATTATTATTTTTCATGACTTATTGATATTTTCCATGTTGGCATTGTATCAGTCTCCTATTTTTACCGACCTATTCGTAACGGTACTTCCTCTTAACTCGACACTCTATCTTGACCAATCAAAGGACTAGCTACCTGGGGGAACATCAAAAGAGAATCAAAATTAAACAGATCCCATTAAGCCCAGACCCCTTTTTTAAAAACACATTAGCAAATGGCTAGTTAATCCTTGGACAACAGATATGTTACTACAATGTCGGTCTATTCTAATGAATAAATTATTTAACCAAGATAAATGTGTGTTACTTTTTCTTCTTTAATTTTTTCTCAATAGTTAATTTTTTTTGAAAATATATAAATATGCATTTTTTTTCAAATGTCATAAAGACAATTTTTAAAAATTAACTTTCTTTGAAAGGGGGGGGGGGGGTGTATCAACGTGACGTAATTTTAGGGGGAGGGGTTCGATCAAACGTGACGCAGCGTGACATAGGGGGAGGGATCCAGAAAGTCAAAATTTTACGTGACGTAATTTATGTACGTCCCCTTATTCAAAGGGGTTATTATTAATTATTTTTATTTTGTGAATGTGCATTCTTGCTTCTCCCGGAAATAAGTTTGATAACCAAAAAGAGTCTTTAACTTTTAAGTTGCAGATAGTGTAAGTACTACAATCATGGATGATTAAAATAAAATGGTGTAACTAGAATATTTAAAGTTGAAAGAATTGTTATTTTAATGATCTGCATATTTTTCATTTTTTATACACACTAATATGTTTAACAAAATATTTGAATAAAATATAAATTAGCAGATGGGACTTATTTGTGTCTATTTTCTTGTAGTAATATTTAAAATAATTGGATTGTACCGTGTGTGTGTGTAGAAAAAATACAATACTTTTTTTTACTCAATACGCATAATCAGAGATAACTGTATGTAAATCTAACTTTAGTGTATATTTTTTAAAGATATTATTTACAGTTCTGTAATATAACTATATAGTTTTTTCTTCCAGCTAATGGACTAAATGTCCTTTTCAAGTGTGCCCATTTATCACCTCTAGAAGTTGCAAAAGAATTCAATAAAATTATTGAGAAATACGATATAAAAGAAGAAGAACCAACCTTCAAATTGAAAAGTACACTTCAGAGAAGAAAATAATTTCTATATTTCAAGAATTTAAAACCAATCAGCATGGGTAAAGAATCCTATAAAGCTAATATTAACATTTTCAACAAGGTATATGACCAGTTACCGGCTTTTGTCGATGTTTTTGATGAAGAAACCTTCTATATCTTTGTAATGTTCTTCACTCTTGGTAGTTTTATAGTTGCATTTATATTATCGAGGTTCGTTACTATAAAACCTGTTGATTAATTCTTTATTTTGATGTCTCTCTATCTATTTTTCAGCCAATTTTGGTTGAACACAATTCATTGAATATGGTGTTTAAAATTTATATAAAATCTAAAATTCTATTATTCCCCACTTGAATCCTTATCATGTATTGTTTAATATTTATTTTCCCTCTCTTGTTTTAAATAAAATAAAAAAATATTTCTTAATTTTAAGTTATTACTTTCTGCTTAATCTAAGATTATTATTTCTATTTTTTAAAAATGTATTTAAAGAAGTATTTTACTTAGTCTTCTCATGCAATCTAGTCAATGCTTGTAACAATATCAATGTTATTTTCTGTTAAGTTATATTTCCTTGTACTATTTCCTAAACTACATTTTATCATCATCATATTCATAATACCTTCATTAACTATAAATTGAATCTTTACCTGTATTTGCACTTAATGTAGTGAACACACTTATTTGTAGAAGCTTTGTGTGACATTGAAGCAAGATTATGAATCAATATTAAAATTACCAACAAAAATATAACTTATTTGTACAAATTTGGGTTTGTTTGCAAATTAATAAAAAAGTTAACTAAAATGAATAAGTTTCTTTTTGTGGTTAATTCATACTAAAGGCTACTATAACAGAAAACAACTACTGCAAACTTTAAAACACTTGTTTAGTGTTGTCAAATATTTCCCTTCCATAAAAGTTAACTGATTAACAAAGAAAAAAAAGGCAATGGTGCATTTGTTGGACAACCTTTGATATCACTCTAATATCTGCTTAAATTCAAGAATTTGTTTTCTTTATAACACTTAATTTTATGGATGAATACAAATTTACTTTTTAAATTTATTGTAAATGAATATCAAGTTTCGAACTCACCATATACATGTGCTTAAAGGTTTGTGTTTAATGTAGATGCTGAAGATTAAATTGTACTCATTGATGCATAATAAAACAAATTCGAATGAAGTTATTTCATTTATATTTTATTTTTACACTCTACAGATATTTCGCATATTATTACAATATGTGTACAGAAACAGGTTTACCATGTCTTAAGGTGATGTTCATGTTTTGGAAAAATATTTATCTGCTCTATTACATTTATGAAAAGGTTATTAAAAATAATTTTTGTATTTCAGGATTTAGATGAACAGGCAATTAAATTATTTGCTTTGTAGCATATAGGATATTGTCATAGAATTCAAAAACCAGTTATTCACAATCACAGTTCAGAAGAAGTTACAATTTTGTCATTTATTCTAATAATAATAGGGACATTAATAGATTTTAAGCTATATGGTTGGCGAGATACTATTGCACAAAGTTGTAATATACTTAAAAGCTTGTTTGACTTGCATTGCAGATTCATACTAACAGAATTATAGGATATTATTTTGTTTTGTTTTACTTGTTAAAAGTATTTGTATCACAAAGTTCTAATTTGTGTTTTTATCCTTGTAGAAGTATTTTGAAGATACAGGTACCAACATTTCATTTGAATAACTTCTGTCTTTAAGAATCGGATGCATTTTAGGCCCTGGTGCTGGTTTCACCAATTTTTGATTTTGCACAATATTGAACATTTCTTGGGTGGTTTTAGACAAAGCTGGGTAAGTGTCATCGTTACAATTACACATTTCATCAAGGGTTGGTTGATGGCTGGTAGTATTTATTTCTTCAATCATGATCCTTTTGCTGCTGCTGTTGTTTTCCACTGTTTTTGTTTCATTCTCAAGTTTATCTTCTTGAGGTCGGTCATTTGTTTCGATTTCTTCGATTAGGACTTTCCTATTTTCAGGGGTTTGCAGTCCCAATTTTTCAATTTCTTGTAGTTGCTCCTAAATTAAAAATATGTTATCAGGTTTTTTTAAAAAAAATGAAATTTTCCTGAAAGACTAAGTTTTAAAATAATAATAAAAAAAACTTGTTTGTTTTATATACTAGCTTTATATGTTACATTTTAAAAATTACCTTTTCTTTCTTATTTTTACATAATTAGATTTTTTCATGTTAACTTTTCTTTTCAATGCAAAATGAAACATAATTTTTAAAAATTTTTTTTTTTAATGTTAAAGAAAATCATTTTAACAATATTCTGTAGTCTATATTCTAAGAAATATATCATTTCACCTTTGCAGATACATTATCCGGCTCAATTTTTAAAAGTATACCAAAGTCTATAATGGCTAAATCATAGATTTTTGCTTCTTTATGAGCTATGCCTCTTCTAAACAGAGCTATAAAATAGAAAATATTTTAGATTATTTTTCCGATAGATATTTCCAAAACCATAACACTTTAGGGTAGACCTCCTATCTAACTTTTCTTCCAAATAAATTTGATAGTCCTTCAATACAACTCACTAAAATAGCTGTATCTTCTGAAAGCTTATGAATATGAGATAGTTGCCTATCTACAAGTTGAACAAAAATTGTTTGAAAACAAACCATGCAAATTTTTTTTAAAAAAAATATATGACGCTTGTACTGAAAAGAAGCAATTTCTCTCAATACTTATTTTATTAGTATCTTTTAAATTATTATTTTTTGCATTGAAATTTGTATAACATATTTTTAGTATGTTAAATGACTAAAAAGTTTTTTTACAGGGATTTTTATGGACAATATTAATTGAAAGAACTTTTTTTTTAAATGGCTGTGTATCCTAAAATATTTTAGATGTTTGGTCTTTCCATAAGTTTAGCTTTTGTCTTGGTAACTTTTTCCTTAAATTTGTTAGTCATTCAATAGTTTAAGGTCTGGGTAGTCCTATAAGTTTCTTATATTTGCCTTTATTCTGCATGTCCCTAAAAATTTACATGTTTAAAAATAGGAAATTTCAAAGAGAGTAATTTTTTTTGCCCAATCCATATACTTAGCCCATGCAGGGGGGAATTCTTTTACTGAGCTGAAGAGAGAAAACATATAAATTAAAGCATAGTACTTTTTCCAAAGTTTTTTCAGTGGAAAATTTAATTTGTTAATTTTTAAAATACACATCTTAACGAGTATTTTAAACATCTGTCATTTCTTAATGAAATAACACCAGGGCCGAAGGGGTTAAACTTTTTTTTTTAAAAACTCACCTTTCACATTGTTTGGTTCCATACTTATAGCTTCATTGCAATCAAGAACAGCTTCCAAGTATCTCTTAAGTTTAATATCTAAAAGAAGTAAGTAAGATTTAACAATAAATTTTACGTTAAATACTCATACTAATCCAGTTTTGCTGAAATTCGTAGTAGAGCATGAGTATTTCTATTATTTTAGCTGGTAACTATATACTTGAAGAGTAAAGTAAGTGGGAAATATTTAATTCCACCTAAGTTAAGTCTATGATGTAACATAATAAAGGATTTAAATAGAGTGGCTATATTTGTTCTTTTATTTAGATTGCTAAATAAAACCAGCTTGTAATATAGACAAAAAAAAAAAAAAATGTCGACTTGTTGGTATTTAAGTTAAATTAGCAAATTCATGTTGTACTCTTATAACAGCATTGAAAACTACTACTTTGTTTTCAGCGTATAACCAGAATACAATGACTTTAATGTTACATTAAGAATAGTTAAAAAAAATTAATAAAAAAAATTATGCTTCGAATGAATTTATACTGACATGTTTGAGCTCTGTTATTTAGACTTTTAGCTGTTTTGTAAGCAGAAAGGCTTCGCGTATAGTAAATTTCTGCCTCTTTGTAATCTTGTGCTTTATATGCCTGAAAAAATACGAGGAAAGCTTGAAGTATTACCAATTTTCACTTTTTATATTTATACATCAATATTTTCAATACATCAATGGTAAAGAATCATACCTCGTTTCCTTTTATCCTTTCTGATTCAGCAATTTTTTCCCGTTCAGGTGGTAGTAAATCTTTTTAAAAAAGTTAATCCGTTAATTTTTAAGAGTAAAAATATATCTTGTAAAAAAGATTGCATTTAAAATAATTGTGAACAAAACAAACAACTATCTTTATTTTAAAATTAAGAAAAAAGTTGAAAAATTGCTTTATGTTCGACAACTGTTCTATTTATCAAACAATACACACTGAAAGCTGATATTACTATTGTCTTTGAGGAAGTTTGAATAAAAACAATGGAAATATTAAGTTAAGTAATTTTGGTAAGTTTCCTTGTATTTTCAGTGAAAGCCTGCTACTTAAATTTACCTTTCCGTCTGACTGTTATTTTATCTAGCTCAAACACGAAATTAAATCAAAACTTAAGTTGAAGAATATCTTTTATATGAAACAGGTATGTTGCGCTATTTTGATTCTCAACTAAAAAACTTCAATGCTAACTTGTTATAGGAACATGTTTGCTGAGTCCCAAAGTAGCATCTTCTTTTATGTCATCAACTTCTTCATCCTCATTGTCTAATTTTTTCAGTTCTTCGTCTACGTTATACCTTATGTAAATAAATACAGTATATTTCAATTTCATTGGGGCTTTATAGTTAAAAAATAGTGAACAAATAAAATACATTAATTACCTATCCCAATCTTCATAGCTGCGGGGTTTGCATTCTTTCACTTTTAACCCTTTTGAATCGAGTGTCACATCCTAAAATAGTTTTTTAAAATAGTTTAACTCTAGCAAGAGATAAAAAAAAAATATAGTAACTAGTTACCCTTTTAAAACGTCAACTCTCCGGATATAAATACCGGATTTCTAACAAGACAAATGTAAAAATGGTTGGATTTTTGGAGTATAAGTTAGAAATCCGAAAATGATTATCGATTTGCTTTTCATAATAAGAGATATATCGGTTGATAAAATGATAGTCTCAACATTAAAATGTAGTTTTTAGGGCGGAATCTTCAAATATCTATTGGTTGCAGAGAGATTGAAATTAGCATTTTGCCATTGCAAGCTGCCTGTTCTCTCGCGAAAAAGTCATGTGTTTAAACAAAGGTATAATATGACTTTGAATTTACCTTTTTGATTTTTTTTCTTCATATTTTAAAAGTGAAGATGTTGTAACGATTAACATGATAAAGTTATTGAGGATTTTGGAATTTTGAGGAGGCAGGTCTGTCCTTTGTTACAGATTATAGAATTATCATGAAAATAGGTTTTCTATGAAATATATTTTTATTACTTATACTTACTGATTTATTGCTATTGAGTGTCTTGCGACTATTTTGATTTCTAATTGGAGGAAGTTCTTTTGTCAAGTCAGATTCGGTGGCTGTACTTTTTGTCGTGTATTGTGACATTTCATGTGACCATTGCTAAAATACAATAGTTTTTATTAGTTTATATCCTAATTATAATGCATTTGAATTACTTTGTCAATTTTTGTCTTAATTCTCAGTAATTTTTGTAAGTAAAGAAAGGATAATTATATTTATTGAACTCTAGCATAACTAGAATTTGTGGGAGAGGAGTTAAAATATTTATTCTTATTTATTGAATTTCGAATAAATGAACGAATATTAAATTATAAAATTGTGAAGAACCAACATATTTATGTCCATAACTAGGTAACTCGCTGACGTACTACGTATTTACAATTTTAGATTCAAAATTTACTTTAAACCATTGAGCGTAGGAAAATATTTCGATCAAAATCTGAATATGTTCTAAACTATGTTTTACAAATATTTTATTTTACTTCCATGTCTGCCATAATTTCTTTCTTCTCAGAATCAGAAAGCTCTGCATATCCCTTAGGTTTCTCTGCTACAATTAAGAGTTTGTTGAGTGGATCTTTGTCACGTAGCCTATTTTCGCAAAACTTGAGCAAGTGAGGATAAGTTCCTTCTTCACCACTCCTGAAAACGAAATTTAAAATATTATCTACAAGGTTTTTGTGTTAGAAAAAATAACCCTTAGAGTTTATTTATTTTTAATTTTTTATTATTTTTTTTTAAAAAAATTAATTTTTTTTAGTAAGTACAGCTATTGCACCAACTGGGGAAAAAAAGTTAGGTTGAAATAATTATGAAGATAAAGTTTACAATACTTCAAGTTGAGATATGACATATAAATGTGCCACAACTTTTTTTTATGCTACATACATTAAAAAACTTCACCTTGACACAAATGAAACAGAGTTACTTATCAAATTATGCTAAGAGAACGAAATTAAATATACTCTTTATAATTTTTTAAGCAAGTGTGCTCCTTTAAAAATCGTTAAATGGATTTAAAAAAAAATTAAACTACTAGAAAAGGTCCGATTGAAATCATTGCGTCTTATAGAAACGTTAATGCTTGTTGAGTTAATACTCATGTACTTAGTAGTAGAATCAAAACAAAATTAATTTTTAATATTTTATTAATATGTAACTTATTTATATTTGAATTATTGGATATTTAGATTTTACAATCTTTTAATATTTACCTTAGAACTCTTAATAATCTTTCAAGCTGTTTAACGCTTTGGCAGTTTTCTATGTATTTATAATCCAATTGATCTATAGTTAGATTAAATTTATTCATCAAAGTTTTAGGTTTTTCTGGAAATATCATTTTCTTAGTTCTGATTTTTGCTCTTTAGATTTTGAAAAAGTACATTCCTTATTGGCTTTACTGTTTCCACGGTTTTCAACGTTACCAGAATTTATCCATAGACACTCGTAACCATGACAACGAAAGTTTGTCGCTTGTGGTCTGGTTCTCTTCTCTGGTCGCTTGCTTTAGTCACTTTTCTGAAAAACTTGAGGGTACTTGTGTTTTATTTTTTTAAATTATATCCTAGATATTAAATTATTTTGCATAGAATTTTTCAGTTTGTTTTCTTGACTTTAGTTATTAACTACTATCGATCAATTAATCAGCAATCAACGTATTGTTGCTTTTTTTTTATTCGAAAACGAACCTACCTAACCTATAATAGATAGGGCTGCAAAAAAAAAAAAAAAAAAAAAAAAATTAGCGCTCAGCAGATGGGACTGGTGCACGTTAAATATGTCGTGGCGTCCAATGCTGACACCGAATACTATGTCGCTAAAAGGTTGCGCTAGGTGTAGGGGCTTCCTCACTCTATTGCAATTCAAAACTACGAAGCTCTCGCCAATAGTCATGAGTCATCACGTAGCCCGATGGCTACAGCTGCAACGATTTGTTTTCATTTGTTGTCTGGAATTACTTTTGTTTCGGTTCCTTTTCACTTATATCGGTTATTTTGAAAGTGAAACCGAAGCAACGAATGAAATTGCTGTACAAGGACAAAGGGAAACAAGAACGTTACATCATAAGAAACATTCCCATTCAGTAAGAGAGCGAACTAAATCACTTAAAAAACAATGTCCAAAGAAACCCAAAAGACAAAATTTTTTTAGAAGAATTTCGAGTTGTAATATGTAGCCCAATATCCTCTCTCCCCACTATTTGATTACGTGTTCAAAGAACTGAACTGAATAAGAAACGAGAAAGTGAAAGTTGTTTAGAAAACAAAACTCCGTTAGTTTAAATTGTTCGAAATAAGTGAATATTTTCAAAATTTAGATTAAAGATAATTAGTATTTTGCTTTCCATTATTGGTAAAGTTATTATTTTTTAAATATAGTAAATTTTAAATAAAATTGAACTATAAAAAGATACACGGAATCTAGGAAAAGGTTAGAAACAGCTGTCTCTCTCTTTTTTTTTTGGAAGCGATTTGCCGATACACATTCATTTTTACGAAAGCATTTTAATATGTATGTTAGGTTTGACAGTTTCAAAATATTTTTATGCTGCTTATATGTTCAGGATTAATCTTAAACCATGGCTTCGTTTGCTTGAAGCCTGTGGGTTTTTCCCACCAAGCTGATTCATCATAAAAATGATCTTTATCTTTTTGTGTTTATATGTTATAAACGCAAAGAAAGATAAAGTATCTATACATAGTTCTTCTTTACTGAAAAATATAAGTGAATAATTTAGGATTTTTGTAACTGACGCAAGCTCATTTGATTTTTTTATTATTTAGAAAAATGGCTGAGATTCCATATACTCCAGCTAATGATTTACAGTTCTTGCATCAAGATTTCGTGACAGTTCTTGGAGTTCCTACTCATGTTGTTACAAGTGGAAGGTGGTTAGATGAGCCATTGCCTGATAACGATCCTGGTCGATTTCTGGTGCTATTTATACCAGGTAAAGTTTGAACACAAGGTTAAATATGTTAGTTTTTGTGCAATATTTTTACTAAACATATGACATTATTATTCATGCATTGTCTGAATAACATTCAATATGTATGCTATTCTATGTTGAGTCTTCATTCTATGGTTTTACTGATAAATTTTCTTTGACTGTTGTCTTATTGAAGTCTGCATATCAAAATATGCAATTATTTTATCACTTAAAAAAGTAAAACCATTAAAAACTTTGCACGATTTCACAATTGAAATTTTTTTCAGAGCATATGTGCATTTGTATTTCTATCAAATAAGCGTAAAAATCACCATTTTCTTCTAAATACAACAACATCTGTTCCAATGCATTTTTATTCAATAAAACCACCGATTGTAACCTTAGATCTAAAGAACTAACATTTATTTGAACAAAGTTTTATTTTACACGTTTGTTAGTATACAACATTTATTTTAAAATTTTAGAAATGAAAAGTGCATTCTACTCTTTCGCCATAGTAAAACATAATAACTTCATAGTATTAATTCTATTTTTTTTGTAATGGAATATTTTTGTGGAAAAATTCTAATATTTCAACACTTTTTGCGAGAGCTTGAAACATTTTGAAATGAAATTGATAAAAAAGAAATGTTTTCTAACAATTATTCATTTAATTATAATATCTTTTATTTAATATGTAGGAAATCCAGGAGCATTAGAATATTACACTGAATTCATTAAAACTTTATACGAAGGACTTCAGAGAACCACACCCATATGGGGAGTGTCCCATGCAGGTCATGTTAGCTCACCACCAGGTTGTACTGTGCCAAAGCTACCAGGTAACCATCTTCATTAATAAAATTATGGGTGATATATACCACAAGACTTTAAATTACATAATTTAATCCTCTTGACAGAAGAAACGTTTTTTAAAAATTGACATTGTTACACAATAAAAATTTTCTCTTGCAATTGAATTATGCGGTTTTCAACTAATTTTCAGGTAGAATTTAGCTGGATAAACATAACACAAGATTTTTAAGTATTCAATTAGATTTTGTAGTTTTTTTTTTAAATTATATACTTCATTTATTGATTTAATGTATTTATGAATTTGTTGAATTAGTCAAGATTTTTTTGTAATAATCATTTTTTTGTTAATTGCAGGGAATGAAAGCTTATATTCTCTAGAAGGCCAAATCCACCATAAAATGGCATTTATTAACACTTATGTTCCTCGAGATCGTAGGCTCATTCTTATTGGGCATTCCATTGGCTGCTATATTATTTTAGAACTTATCAAGCGTTTGCCTCATTTACAGGTATTTTTATTAATTAATTTTTTTCCAGTATAGACAGTTTAGCTTGTAAAACATATTATTAATTTGAATTTATCACAATTTATTTTTATAATCTTTGTATCATTTTGTAGGTAGGTATCTAATATGATCTGAAAAGTGTGGTTTATCATCTGAGGTGGTGTTTTTTTTTTATGGGGGGGAGGGTTAAGAGAGGAAGCCAAGACCTATTTCAACCCTTTTAATATAGTTAATTTATTATCCATTAAACTTGAACTTCATTGATCAATTCTAATTCATTAAATCTACTAATTATTCCTTTTTTAAATTCAATTCCATATTTTGTTCATCTATTCAATAAAATTTTATATCTCTAGTGCTAGATTACTTCATTTTCTAAAGCCACCTACCCCCTGGATCTGCTATTTTATCATAAATTAGTTTAAAATTTAAATGAATATTTATTGCATGATGGGTGTCTTTATAAAGTTAATTTAGATTCAAATTTATTCATTCGATAGGACAAAAGTGAAGTTTAATAAATAACAATAAGTATTAAATCTTCAATTATTCATTGCTTCAGGTTGAAAGATGCTTTCTCTTATTCCCAACCATCGAGCGCATGTCCACCAGCCCAAACGGCAAATGGATCTGGCCAATGCTAACCTACCTCCGTCTCCCAGCCCTCGTCAGTCTCTACGCCCTGAGCTACCTCAGCCCCCAAATGCAGTCCCGGATACTAGAGTGGTACTTCAAAGACCGGTCCATACCGGACTGCGTCGTCAATGCCAGCCTGAACCTGTTCCAACCGGACTGCGCCAAACTGTGCATGCACATGGCGAAGGACGAACTCGAGAACGTGACGACACTGGACGTCGACAACATACGGGATAATATTTCGCGGATCACTTTTTATTACGGGGAGAAGGACAACTGGTGTCCGTATTCCTACTATCAGGACCTGAAGGAGGTTTTCCCGCAGGGGGACATCAGGTTGTGTAAGAATAACTTTGAGCACGCTTTTGTGTTGGAGAACAGCAAGGAAATGGGGGCTCTGGTGTCGGGTTGGATACTGGAAGAGATTCTTGGCTCTTCGAAAGATGTTCACAGAAATTCGCTGTTAGTATGATGTTTGATTTTTATGCTTTGTAAATTTTTTTTACTCATTTAGCAAAATTGTATTAAAGATAAAAGAATAGTCTTGTGTCAAAAATGAATGACTATTTTTTTGACAGTTTACTAAGAAATTATCAAGAAATAACTTTTCTCCATCCTCTTAATTCGAATCAATATTAAATCTTTGATCATTAGTGTTTCTATGTCATTAATCCTATACCCTATCATCCTTTTTGTCTTATAACATAGTCACTTTTCCTTTTTAATACACAATTTGTAAATTTTATTCCTTTCTTTTTTATGCAATAGGATAATTTATAATTTTTTATTGTATAGATGATATTTTTGTTTATATTTATTGGATTTTATACACAGGTTATATATTTATTGTGTTTTAGAAAAAAATCAACTAAAAAAAAGGCAATTTTTGTATGGAAATTTATCCTTCAATTACAACTTTAATGCTTTAGTTTATAAAATTGTACATAAAGGTATATATTTAATTTTGGTACTTTTTCAAATAATATGTTTTAAAATTTAATTTGACATAATTTTCTAAATAGTGTTCTTTAAATAGCATCTATAAAAAGTCATAGTAAAAAAAGTCATTGCAGTCGAGAACATCACTTTACCTAAACATTAAAATATACTTACCAGTAATTTATATCATTAAAATTAAGGTACACATTAAAATTTGGTTCACCTACTTTTATGAAGTACTTGAAATCAGTGTTTAATGGGCACTTAGAGTTTCACATAAGAAGATGATATATCTAAACTTTAAAACTTGCCAGATATCTTGTACATTTAAAATTAAAGATAAGCTTAGCAAACCATGACGTTTGGGTCATCATTAACATTTCCTTAGAACGCAATGAACGTATATATCTATAATAGTGTTGCACTGATTATAATAGCATTTGTCCTTATTCTGATGTCAATTCATGTAACGTTAATAAGCATTTGTGGACAGTGAAATCTGAATAGATTTTGAAAATAGCTGTTAGGATATTTGCTAAGTTTGTAATGTATCGAAATTTCCCCTTCAATAAGAAATGACAAGTAGGTATTGTCTAGTAGTTTTTCTAAAATATAACCTTTCTTATCAGCTAAGTCAAACATTTGTCAATGTTGCCCTTGATGTGTTATTTTTAAGGTAGGCAGATAACCTTCATAGGAGATATGTAGCTTACAATAACTTTCTCAGTAATCTAGCATAACGTACCTTAATTACTAGAAATTTACACATTTAAATGTTTCAAAATCCAAAATAAACAATTTATAATTTTATACAGTTTAAACATTTAACATGTAAAATACATGATTACAAAAAATAAAATTATACTCATGAAATATAAAAAATGGTAAATATGAACTTAATATTCTAATCAAATTGTTCAGAATTAATTGCTGTATTATTTTAAGCTATTTTAATGAAGTATTTTATTTAGAGAACACTGTTCTTAGCCTTTTAAAATCTGTAACATAGTGCTTGTCCTTTAGAATTCTAAATGTGTGACATAGAAATTTACCCCAATGTAAGATGTTAATAAGATTTTAGTAAATGTAAAATTTTTACTTGTATAGAAATCAAATGAACTAACCTACAAACCACATTCACTCAAAGGACAATTCCATTGAAAAATTAAACTAGGAAAACTACTTCTACTTCCCTAAGTCCCAATCAATAAATTTTTAAAAAATAATTTTTTGATTAAAACAATCCTTGTAATGGAACGATCCTCAGTTAAAAAAAATAACATGACTGCTTTGCGTGACCAGAAATGCATTCCATTGAATGAATCTTAAACACTAGTCAGTAGAACGATTGCCCGATATTCTTTTCAGAGCTAGTAGGGGTACTTTTAATTTCGTAAAAGAAAAATGCAGATGGGTCTGTGGTGGTTCAACACACACATAACCTCAATATGCCATCAACAACTAGAAGCGCTGATTTACAAGCCGTGTTACTACCACT
Source organism: Hylyphantes graminicola (assembly GCA_023701765.1). Classification (NCBI taxonomy): domain Eukaryota; kingdom Metazoa; phylum Arthropoda; class Arachnida; order Araneae; family Linyphiidae; genus Hylyphantes; species Hylyphantes graminicola. The sequence continues at coordinate 29,768,775 of CM043120.1, read as the reverse complement.
ATTTCTGATTACAACGTTATAGGTAACTAAGCCAAGATAACTCATCTCCACCTTGAGGATCCTTTTGGTAGACTGTGGGTTACTGAGGCCGCTACATGTCCTTACCTCTCTGTGAAATCGAACTGCCTATGAAAGGGAATAGTAATACTATGCTTTGTTACTAATGGTTCTATTTTGAAATTCAGTCCTAGGAAATGTAACCATCCTTAAAACATTCCTATCTGATTCCAAGTTCTAATTTTGAAAAGTGACTTTGGGTATAGAGGTTAGTTGCTTTCTGCACCATGTTGCAATGTTTTTGCTTTTTGTGAGCGAAAACTTTAGTTCTTGGATGTTTATTGATAAGATTATGTTAAAACACTTAGTTTTTTAGTGAGTGAGATGGCGTGATTTTGTATAACGTTTTAAATAGCTAAGAAAACACAAGTAGTCAACACTTATACTAGAGACCAGACAAATATATGCACATAAAAGCACTATTTCTAAAAAAAAAAGCAAAATGAATATTTCATGTTTTGTCAAAGTAATTATGTTGGTAATTGTAGAACAGATTTTTTTCGGAAAATATACTCTAGCTTGCTATAGCTTTATCTAATTTTTAAAAGTTTTTTTTCTCAGTATTTACAAGGATTTAAAAAAAATCATTCATTAAATCATTATTGCTTTTTTTTAAAATTCATAACAAAATAATGAAACTTAAGAACAGTAGATTGAATTTTATAGAAATATGGTTATGGAATAAATGTTATGCAAATCTAACTTGTAACATACTTAACACAAATTTTTTGTAAGCTGATAAATTCCATCCTGAATTATGTATTATTGACTGTTAGTTCTATAGTTGACAGTTTCGATATATCCTAGTTGTAAGCTTTTTAATTGCCAAAGCTAAATTTTGCTTTGAAAATTCATTTAGGAAAAAGGCATGTAGAGTTGAAATCTATGTTTGTGGTACTTTTATATATCTGCCTTTCCATCCCATTTGCTAAATACGATATATTGCTTTGTGATATTTACACTATTTGTATTTTCACAATCAAAATTTATGCTGTACATTTATTATGTGCAATAAACATATGGATGTTTAAATTTATTGTTTATTTAAGATGTCTTATAAAAGTTTTAGTATGTATTGCGAATAGCCCAGTAGGGTTCACATAGTAAACAGGGACTCAAATCAGTGAAAGAACATGCTATTTGACATTTGTGAAAAAATTAAGACTTTAGTATCCACTGAACGTATTATTATCTCCTTTAAGGATAACAAGTTTCCCCTTTTTCATAAACTAAGTTTAGCATATTTGATATGGTTTGCAACTTGCAAGTACAATTTTTAACAGATTTGAGTGCAAACAAAAACTTAAATCTCATTTTCATAGCACATTCTTCCACTAATATCTTCAGTTATGAATGCTAAAATGCGGGAATAGGTTAATCAAACAATGCACAGGTTCATATGATTTTGACCATTAATTAGTCCTGAGAAAGAGAAATCAAGAATCATATCCTTGCTTACAATAATTAAACACAAAAACAAATTTCATTAAAGAAACCCCGATAAATGTTACAAATAATTGGAAATTTATTGTAAAATAATATACATAAATTAAGCCTTCTTTTTCCCTTTTTTCGGAGTCCATGCCCTGATCAAATTCATAGCAAACATCATAGACAATGAATGGACAAGGAATGTTACAGAAACAAATACACTCAATATCAAAACAACTGGAACTCCATAGAACTTCTCCACTTTTTCATCGATCTTTTGGGCCAAAAACACTTTCAAGTCCCCTGAATGGTATATAATAGCTGTAACCAACGGGCAGATTCCAGTGATAAAGGTGCTGCCAACATACACTTGCATTGCCAGAATATTATTCCTTCGAAAGGCAAGGTAAGCGGCAAAAGTGAATACAATGCTGGTGAGCCAGACGTATTCCCATAGAGCTGGTTTCGGGAAAGGTATGTCGATTTTTATCAAAGCCTTCAATGATATGTCGAAGAACTTCAGAATCTCAGCTGACGATTTGGCCAATATGAAGAGGAATGCTAGTGTATGGAAGAATATGCATGTTTTCAGCCTCTTTTTATTGGTAGAACTGAAAAAAAAATATTTATTAGAGGAGAAAATAAAGGTAATACATGATATAATACAATCGTGGAATCATAAGAATGAAAACTGGAGAGTTGTGTTATCTAAAATCAATAACAAATGTATATTTATGTCATCTTAGCCTATTATAGGACTTAATCGTGTACTTTACTTTTAAAATGCATTTTTTTCTATTAAATTGGGACAAAAAAATAGTTCAGCTAAGTGAAATAGGAAAGTTAACTAAGTGGAACAGGATAATTTTTTTTGAAAAGATGTTATTCCTTTATATTTTATGGTGACTAATAAAATGTACTTTAATGATATGGATTTATACGTAGAATATTTATAATTTTTTAGCATACAATTTTTTTTTGTTCATAAATAAAGTAAATTTAACATCGTATTTAATTGGAATTTATTGCACTTAATAGTTACTAAGTATTGCGATTACCAAAGTGCTGACAACTCATAACATTTTGCAAAAGTTCTTAAATTACTTTCAATAACTGTTTTAAATAAGATGGCAATTATTATAGTGACAATATTAGACTTTCTCCCTCATTGAATTGTTAATTTACAATCAATTACGGTTTAGAGATTTAGTTTAGTTTTAATTATCGTCCGGGCACTAGAGCGGCACGAGGTCTATTGGCGACGGGTGTCTATTTTAGAACCATAATCAAGTGACGAGCCGACACCTGAAAGGTTTAGAGAAATGCTCGAGTTTAATTTGAATGTTTGTGCAATAGATATGCTATGACAGAGGAGATAAATTTGTTTATTATTAATAGTAACTGGTTTTTAGCATTAATCACAATACATACAGATGAACTATTAAATTGAATAGATATAATTGATGTTGAAAAATTCTTCTGGAATTTCTGAATTTTTATAATGCATACCTCTACTTTTTATCCGGTTTTAACTCAAAGCGTGAATTTGCTATTATGTTCCTGTTTGTATGGGTAGCATAATAACATAAAATAAACCTATTTAAGTAATATTTCTGTTATGAGGTTTTTGGTATTATAGAGAGCTTTATTATGGCCATTCTTTATGAGAAAATAACAATACCACGAGTTTGAATATCTTATACAAGATCACCACAATAGATTTAATTTATAAATAATTATATTCTACTAAGAGATGGGTTTAATAAAGGGATCTTTCATAAGTAAAAAAAAGTAGGCAATTCAAACTGTGTTTATTATTAGGGGGAAAAACTCATTTAAGATTTATCAGTGGAAATGATTGCTATGTTTTGTCAAGATCTTTATTGTTTCAAGTAGAGTAGTATAAGAAAATCACATTTCTTTAGATAAAATAAAACTAGGGTATCAATTAAACAATCAAAAGGTTGCAAAATACTGAATTTCTTGATATTATTATCAGGATAATTAGATCAAATCGATTATTACTTTGAGGAATAAACTAGATGCAAGAAATGTCAAACCTGATTTGATAATGAGAAGCAACTGTCTCTCGATGTCCAAAATCGCTTCCATCAGTCCCTTTAGCCCTCGCACCTCCTCTAGCAGCCATTCTATAAAAAATGCAATTTTTTAAATAACACTTGACCAGCAAAACATTGATAGCTTACACGTGCGGTGATTGCTATCGTTCAAAAATACCTTTCTCCGCAACTCAAATTCAAAATAAGCAAATCGTGGCAAAGGCAAACTAAAACTATGGAGGCGTGGCAAAGCGTCGTCTGTTTAAATTTTTGAGAGATTAGTTGTTGGAATTTTCAATGCTATATTTTTTTCAAGATTACTCTAGCAATACATTATTTGTGTGAAAAAATGTCCCATAGCTACCCTTTATCACTGTCATTCAAGAATGGCTCTTTTAATAAAAAAAACAAACTTTTTCGGCTTTTCTATCAAAGCTCATTGTGCTATGCTGAAAAAAAAAACCAAAACAAATATTTATAAGTAATTAAAGTTTGGCAACACGAGTATCTTTGTTTCGGTTATTAAATTGTTGTGATCGGAGGAGTACGTCGTCTGCACATCAGAGATGTGTTTTAACTATAAAGATAGATTATTTATTTTATTATAAGGAAGCAATTCCTTATTAAAAGAATATCTATAAAAGAAGGAAAAGTATGGAAGGGAAACCCATAGTAACATGTAAGGCGCTTAAATATATTTGACCTAATACAAAATAAGATACTAATCTTACGAAATCATAAAACAATTTTTGATTATTCAAGGGAAATCATATATTAATTTTTCTAACATAAAATATTTGGCCCGATGTGATAGTTTTGTTCTTGAGATTTCTTAACTTCACTTATTCTAATTATGTCTGCAATAAAGCCAATGTAAAATTGTTTTTGTAAGGATTCAATAACTTTTCTCCTTCCTTTGAAAACTTTTGTTATTTTCCCCCGCATGGTCTTAAAAACTTAGATTTTTTTGTCACTTTTATTTTTGCACATCATACTAATAAATAAGTACATTTTTTTCGATTATTTGTTTCAGTAATTACATGAATGAGATGGTATTTCGCCGCTAAATCTAGTGTCCCTGAAATCAGCTAAGTAGTCCTAAAAAAGAAATTTTAAACCTTAATAAATTCCTTCCTATTCAATAATAGACAGAGAATAATCACGAGCATAGATTTTAATTTACATTACAAAATCTGATTTCTTATGAAAAGATATTGACAGAGGTTTGTAAGAGAATTATACCATGCTCAATACTAAATTCTTGTTTTATCAACCTTCATGGTGTATTCAAAGCCAAAAACAATACAATTCAAATATCAAATTAGTGGCAAATAAAATACGATAAATATAAAAACACCATTCTGATATTTGTGTATTAAGTTTTTGTTTAATTAAGTCATAAATGAATATTTTCATTCACAAATACAGTAACCCCTCACTATATTGCGCCTCATTATATTGCTCATTCCGATATATTGCGCTGTGTATCATGTTTTCCATTTTTTTCAATACATATGTACTTTCATTAAAATCAATCTAAGACACATGGACAAGATATAGAAGAGAAAAATCAAAACAGATAATTTTCGATGGATATTTTACTAGAAAATGAGTGAAATATGCACAGTATTACCTGTGCGTTAATGTGTTATGTTTATAGTAATTAATCCTTTCTGATTTCTTTAGAGGAGTTATATTATTTAATATAATTTAGTTTTATCTTTTAAATACATACTGAGGTTTAGTTTAAAAACTTTGTTAAGAGTATAAAAAATAAAATATATAGTATTTATCAAGTCGCTCGTTATATCACGCATTCAGTTAGATCACAGTTTTTTTTGCTTGTCTCCTGAGAAGCGCAACATAACCAGGGGTTGCTGTAGTTATTTACGACATTTATTTGCATTGAAATAAAGATGTTTCCTTGGTTTAAACAGAAATGCACATCTGTGTTGGATCGATAAAAGGAATATGACTTTTATATTTAATGAGTGCTGACAAATTTTACTTCATCAAAATGATTTCCCCCCTCTATAGGTGCTGGAGATGAAAAGTTTTTCGCAAGTATTAGAAACAGTATAATAGAAGGCTTGCCTAGGGAATCTGAAGAATGGACTAGGTAAAGAGCATGAAAATATTGTTAACAAAAAAGCTGTAAAGCTTTTTTTTATTGTTAAATATTAATTGAGTATAATCTATAATTTTCTATTTAAAAACCTTATGGTAAATGTACTACAATCACTAGCTTAACATGCCCAGTTAAAATAAATATATACTTCCTGATTTGAAGAAATTTTAGACTAAACAGAATCTTGAAAAATTTAGGAAAAAGGAAGCTTATAAAATGTTTAATTTTTAAAAAAGTTATTTTGTTTAATAATAACCCAGAGGTCTGTCCAGGATTTTTTTATATGCCTGTATTGTTGTTAATTTGCAATTTTTTTTAAAAAGATTTAAATTTGTTAATTTTATGTTATTTTCTTTAGGTCTCACATGCGCAATCCCAAAAATGTCTACCTCTCTGCTTCTTTTATTCCTTTTTCTGAAGATAGACTTCCTCCAATCGGCACTAAAAGTCTTCTGGGACAAGCATTTTTTCACATTTATTGGGCAGAGTGTCAGGTAACCAGCTATTCATTTTTATTTTTTCATTTTATTGTAATGGACGTGTTTTATGTTTGGAGTCTAGCAGTGTCAGTAGTTTTGTTTTCAGTTTTGGCTTTCGGAATCTTAGTTGTTTTGCACAATTGTAGGCAATACAGTAAACTCCCGATTATCCGCGGTTGGATTATCTGTTTTGTGGATTATCCGCGGGCCACTCCCCCCCCCCCCCCCTTATTTTTCGGTTCAAGTATAAAAATTAAAAAAAAAAGCGATAAATGAATTTTATTTGTTTCAAAACTTTTTGGAAGAATGCATTCCAAGAACAGCGAATTCCTTTCTAGAACGACGAACACATTCAAAGAGCGACAAACACATTCAAAGAACGACGAACACGTTCAAAGAACGATGAACACATTTAAAGAACGACGAATACATTTAACAATAACAACGAATGCGTTAAAGTATTAAAATAAGAATGACTATAGGAAACTGTTCAGCCAGATGCATATCACGAGCAGGTTTTTGTAAAAAAGCATCATTTGTAAAATAAACTGCCCGCTATGTTAATTGAATTGTTTTATGTTATTGTGATACTAGCAAAACTAAAAAAAGTTGTCTTGACAATTCAAGGCAAACTACAACTCATTAAAAAGATGGTAAACGGATCCTGTAAAAATCAAATGTGCTTGCAGTATGTCATAGGAGAAACGACAGTAATAGGTATTTTGAAGTAAGTAAATTTGTACATGCTATATACGGTTACTGTAATTTACTTTAATAAAACCTAGAAGAAATTTTGTTCATAGGCATTTTCTTTTCATTCGTGCGGATTATCTACGAATTCGCTTATTCGCGGAAGCCACGCCACCCGATTCCGCGGATAATCGGGAGTTTACTGTATAATATTTTTCTTATCTTACTGAAACAAGTATCGTGTATAAAATTTTCTTTCAGTGGAACTAAAGCTTTTCTCTGTTTGTGAATACTGTTGAACCCACTCAATCCCTTTTGAGCGAACAGGGCAGAAAGGGACTATTTTCCCTACAGTTTTATCCAATGCTTGTATCATATTGACTTGGGCTCTTAAATGTATTTTAACATTTTTAGTTCAAAAGAAATTAACTTTCTTTATTTCAAAATTCCAAAATTTTAAAGAAATAACCATGTGGATCACTAAGAACCAGCAAAGACGAACCCAATAGCAAAATAGGCAAGTTTCTTGGTTTTCTGCCCTGTGCATTTCTGCTACAGTGCTGTATATTCCTCCGCGTTTTGTTATTGAACCAGCTCTTTTGTTGCCCTGTTCAGTGAATCACACACCTCACTCCACTTTTCTTCTAGCTCAATGATTTAGTTATACTAGGCGTTCCTTTTTTTAATAAATATTTTTTAGCTATTTATTATGTCTACCAAGTTTTGTTTTTAGATTGCCTTGGCTGGCATGAACCCTAATGTGTAAGAGAAATTTTAATGCTATGCTTATTCATTGCATTTGCTGTAACAATAACATGTGTTTTAATTTTAGTAAAGTAATCTATCTAAAGTAATGATCTAACTTTTACAGGATATTGATCATTATAGACAGACTGTAAAAGAAAACATTAGCTCATGGTTTGGAAAGCTCAAAATCCAGAAGATTTATGATTGGTTAGTAGTTGTGATAGACCATTCGGAAAATAAGAAGTCCAACAAAACTAAGTTGCTGTCCCGGGGCTCCGTTCTTGACAAAGTGAAGAGTGATTTTCCTAGTCAAGGCTCACAAAGGTTTGTTTTAAGTTTTTTTTTAAATACTGCAGTAAGCACTGTTTTAACCCTTTTAGTCCCAGTAATAACATTTGGCATCATCATGTTTCTGATCATAATTAAAAAAAATATTGGGCTGACATCTATTGGGATTTATAAAAAATATTTTCGAAAAAAAAAAAAAGTTTGAAGAATCGAATTATGTGCTTTTTGATTTCATAAAGGGCTATAGATGATCAGAATTTTTTTCCAAAAATGATGATAACAAATTGGCATTGGGACTGAAAGAGTCTATGTAATATATGGTTATTTTTATTCATATCACTGGACATAGTTACTCTTTACATTTAAAATTGATTAAAAATTTGTTTCTGTCACCACTATACTTAAGGTTTTCTAAGCTTTCTTGATATATTTATACAATTAAACTCTTGCAATAATGGTCTCCATCTGCAGCAAATAATAGTCTTAGTAGCAAATTTTTAATGTAACAAATTTAACTAAGTAAAAATTTCTATTAAAACATTGCAGCTAAAGAAAGATTATTATTGAAAGATTGTTATTAAATCATTTTTCTGCAATTTTGCGGACCTACTGTAGTTAGATATCAAGTTCTCTAGACATCTGATTGAAAAGTTTTCTTTTTGTTGAAAAAAGCTAGTTAAAAATTGCTCATTCATCTTTGAATTATTATTAAAATTATTACTAATACAATCTAACTAGTCGATGCATTAATCTAATATAATTTAGCTCTAAAGTGGCAAGGTGAGCTAAAGCGACGTGTTATAGAAGATATCATTAAAGGCTCTGTCTTTGTCGTAATCATCTTATGAACATACAAAATAAATAACACTTTTTTTTATAAAACTTTTGCACAGTGGTCCAAAGAAAATGCATACAATGTTACTTCAGTACAATGCTGCATTTTGTGCCTGCCCAGACACCCTTATCACTTGACCTCAGTTTTAAAGCACAAGGTCCTTTACCTATTTACCTTCTTTAGCTCAAGTAAGAGTTCTTCTTCTTCATAAGTTCGACAGCCTTTTGCAGGCCAAGGCTGACTCGCTGATCCTCCTCCAGTTGGCCCTATTAGCCGCAATGGCTCTCCAATAGTCCCTTTCAATATTGTCTAACCATTGTGTGAGAGGTCGTCCTCTACGTCTAGTGCCTTCAATTTTGGAAAAAGACACTTTTTTGGTGGGGAAATCATCAGGGCATCTGTACAGATGTCCCAGCCACCTAATTCAGGAAACTTTTATAGTTCTCACAATGTCGGTCCCGTTAAATATTTGTAAATTTCATGGTTGTAAAGAATTCGCCACTTATTATTTTCCTGAATAGGTCCTAATATTTTTCTTAATATCCAAGTGAGAGTTTGCTTCAATCATAACCAAAAATCATTCATTAACAACTAATCCCTTAATTAAAAACCTACATTATTTTACTTGAGTTAGTATATAGGAGCTACAATCTAATTTATATCTCTCTCTTAGATGCATATCACTGCTGGACCCTTCCCGCAATGATTCTCGAGCTGCCAGCTCAATGCAGCTGCTTTTACAAAGGATCCGCAAGCTTCTACTACAAGCCTACAGCCGGCAGCTGACTTCATTTGAGGACCACATGCGAACGCAGCGAGAAAGAAGAAATGAAAATGGCTGGAGTTTCCAGAGTTTCTTTTTTCTTCAAGAAGAGCTGGCATTTGTTTTGGAGATGTTGGGCTTGTATGACGAGGCTTTGATTCAGTATGATGAGCTGGATGCTTTGTTTACGCAGTTTGTTATTAATTCAAATGTTGGTGGTGAGTTATATAGCTTATTTATTAAGACACAATTTTAGAGAATAGCCCCGGCAGAGTTGTCTGATTTTCTGCCTGGGAAAATCTTAGGGGACACATGTCATATGATTATGTGGCATGTAAAAGTTCCCTGGAGGGCCCATTTTGCTTGGGTTCTCTCGGCAAAATTAAATCTCTGCATACTTTTACGTCCACAGAGTATTCAGATTCCTTGTAATTTGCATGTCGAAATTGGTAGCGAGAGTCACCTAGATGGTGCCAAACAAAATGGCTCTTAGTTCTGGGGGATTTGCTGATTCTGCAAAAGGCTTGACCGCCAATGTTGCACCCCCATTTGAGAAAAAAAAGTTTTAGAGGTTGCATTGAAGCAATTTTTAGATTTTGTGTCGTATTTAAATGAAAAAGTTTTGTTTTGAAATCCAATTCGCAATCAAAATTGCAAAGTTATAAATTAAAAAATATATGCTATCACAAATGGTTCTCTAGACCTCATGTCGCTGTTTTCGTCATGCTTGCCTATGCCAAAAAATGTTAGATTTCTTTATATGCTTGGATTCCTGTATATAAATTTGTAAGTAATGGAATTTCAAACCTCTTAAACTGCTGTAAACTCGTAGTGGGCAGGTAAAAGCACAGGGGCGAAGAACAACTTACTGTTTTTCAAGGTTTTTTTTTTGCTCTCTTTTGAGATTGCTGACTTATTGATATTGTAGTATAGTAAATCGTCACTTTAGTTCCCACATGTGCTATCTCACTTTGCACAAAGAATCAAATTTACTGTACAGTAACCTTTGGCGAACTTTCATAAATCACGCTAAAAGTCTGTATTCTGGCGACTTTGACGTCGTGCTTTCTATACTGCGCTAATAAATAATTGTCAGATAGGGTTGCGGGAAAACGTCATCGGTGCAAAGTCAAAGTATTCGAATCATCAGTTGAATTCAGACAGGTTGCCGGAAAAAATTAGTTGTCCCCAAATCCGAAAAAAATCACGCCAAGGGTTACTGTACACTGTACAGTAAATCTGATCTGTTGTGTAAAGTGAGATAGACAAAATATTGTTCAGAATGACGAATTATTTGAGTTTTGTAGGAGTTCTGAATATTCTAATGCAACTTAAAAAATAATTGCTGAATTTTCTCATTGAAAGATGATGTTACAATTTTTACAACCTTATATATTTTATTTGAAACATAATACAATGACTTCTTATTTTCATTACAGATATGCCTGAGTGGCTGACTTGCTTCTCCCGGCCTTGTGATATCTGGTCTGGTGTTTGCCTATTAAGAGAAAAATCGATAGAATTACGAAAAGTTTTAATAGCAGGAAATGCTTGTTTGTTAGATTTACGGAACTATTTATTTGCAAGACAATGTGCACTGCTTCTCTTGCTTTGTCGACCATGGGAAATGGCCCAAAGGACATTACCTTTCCTTCATAATTGTATTAGTGAACTCAAGATATTAGAAGTAAGTGTTACAAATAATATAGTAGTTTATTAAGTCAATTTTTCCTGGTATGCTATATATACATTTCAACAGCAACATTAGTAGCAACAACAACAAAAGAGCACTTCTGATTTACTTCCCCTTTCAGTTTTTTAAGATTAAATTTATTTTGATATTCTGTCAATAATCTGTTGTACTAAGTAATTAAAAGGTTAATGGGCATGTTTCAGAGTGAGACAAAAGTCTATTTTGAGTGGCAACAGAAATGCTGAATGAACAAAATATTTCTTGAGCCTTGATTGTGGTACCTGAAACAAGCTAATTAACTGCAATTTAAAATCACACTTTTGAAGGATTGCATCATTTCAAAAATATGTTAAAATTTTATTCCATGTTCACTTTTGTCATTGAGCTAGAAGGAAGACTGGAGTGAAGTGTCAGCAAGCCGAAAACCCACTTGCACCCTTTTGAGCGAACGGGGCAGAAAAGGACTATTTTCCTTACACTTGTATGCAATGCTTGTATAAGACCCCTCTATCATATAGAGTAGACTTGGGCTCTTAAATGTATTTTAAAATTTTTAGTTCGAAAGAAATGATCTTCCTCTAACTTTTAATTACAACTTTTTTAAGAAAGAACCATGAGGATCACTAACTAATAACCAGTAAAGACAAAGCCAATAGTGAAAAAGGCAAGTTTCTAGGTTTTCTGCCCTGTTCGTTTCTGCTGCAGTGCCATGTATTCCTTCGCGTTTCGTTATTGAACCGGTTTGTTTGCTGCCCTATTCAGTGAATCACACTCCTCACTCCACTTTTCTTCTAGCTCAATGACTTATGTGAATCCAAGTCACATGGGAACAGACTACCAATCGGAGCAATAATCTAAGGAAGGACAAAAATGAACTACGTCGCCTGAAACAAGCCAATTATGCAATTTTATGCTGCGAAAATGCTAACAAGTTTATGTAATAAATGTAGTCATTAAATTGACAATATTAATAAAAAAATTGTGTTAATTATTTTTTCTTGCTTTAAAATATGTATAATGTGAATGTCATTGAAAAAGATTGCAGCATTGGTTTTTTGTTGACATTTTTAAAAGTTGAAAGCTATTAAAAATAACTTTTCACCACATTACAATCTATAACATACTATAAGTTTTAATATGATTCATATAGCAAAAGTATATATTTGGCTCATACTATATCTGCATTAATTTCTTTGACAGCCATGGGTAAGTTTCACTTTTTCACTCAAAGTAAAATCAAATGTATATCTTAACTTGTTGTTAAAATGTAAACAAATATCAATTGTGGTAGTTTCACTGTGTAAAACTTATTAAATTGTGAGCAATTATAAATGCTAATGAAATTCGCATTACGAAGACCTTGTTAAATTGAGAGTTGGTAATTCGAAGTTGTATTTTCATTTCTGGTTTCTTTAGATTTGATCAAATTTTGAATTTCATTTCAGGTTGTTATGCCTCCTGGTTCTATTGCCTGTTGGGTATTTCTATCATGTTTTGAAGTCCTACAAATCTGTGAAAAGTTTAGTGATACCACTCAAATCAAAGAATATTCTCTTTACTGTGCAGGACTATGGGCTTATGCAAGGGAAAAGGTAAATATATATAAATTAATTAAGAAAATCTGTAAGTAATAAATTTGTTATTCAATACATGTAATTTAAAACAAAAGGGACTTGCGTTCAAAGTCGGTCGATTTGCACTTCTGTGTGATTCTTCTGTAGTAACTTGTAATCAAAATAATCTTTGTACAATTGTAATGTTAAAACCTTTTTATTATTTCCCAAACTTAATAAAATTGATGGAGATTATATTTAGTTGGAGAAAAATGTCTGATCTAATGACAGGGCTTTGTAGCCCAGTCGATTAGGCACTCTGCTAGCATGCGAAAAGTCCCAGGTTCTGGTCCAGGCATCGGCAAAATAACTGTCGACCTATAAACGGCACATGCAGCCAAAAATGTCCTGCGAATAATGCCCCTTGACAGGGAGTGCACATTAAATATGCTTAAAAGTCCTAAAGCTGCGAACAATGTTGCCCTTCACAGGTGGCGTTGGGTGCCTATTCAGGTGTCGGCTCGTCACTTGACTGTGCTTCTAAAATAAGATGCCCATCTCCAATAGCCCTCGTGTAGCTCTAGTGCGACAATAATTCAAACCTAACCTAATCATTTAATGACAATTTTTATTGCAGCTTCATGAACTTGGTATCTTATGTGGTTTGATGCCAGATTTAAGTGATAATTCTGAGAAACTTCATATTGTTGTCAATCTTTTGGCTGGGATGGGTACAGACGCTTACCCAGGTAATAACTGAGATTTAGTTAATTCTTTAATTTATATTTTTAAATGGTTTACGGATCTTTATGTTACTATGTATTGATTTGTGTATATTTTTTCATTAAGAAGTTTTATTAGTATTTTTTCAAAGTCAAGTAAGCTTTTGTTTAGGTTTAGGCTGCTGTGCAGTCTTTATATGCAGATGTTTAGAACCCAATTGTTATGGTTTTATTTCAAAACATACTTTTATAACTAACCTAAATTTGAATTATTATGTATATATAATTTATTTTAATTTTAGTGTTATAGTTTTTTTTAATGTACATATAATTTTGAAATTGGCTTACTGATCTGGTTTATAAAGAATGATCATGAAAATCATGAAAAATTGGTTTCCTGACTTCTTCCACATATCTTAACGTTGTAATATTTTGCATATATTATCTTTTTTTGGCACAAATTTTTTTTACTAAAATTGTCCCTTTGAAATCTTTTGTAGTGCCAAATGTTCATAAAGTTATAATGTTGCTCCTTGAATAAGTTTATCACCCCAGGTTCAATTATATATCAAATAACTTATTAACCCTTTCTGTCCCAGTGATGCCATTTGGCACCATCATGTTTCCGATTATAATTTTTTTAAAAAATAATACGGCTGGCATCTATTGGAATTAATAAAAAATATTTTCTAAAAGAAAACATGCTTTTTAATATCATAAATGGCTATAAATGATAAAAAAATCTTATATGATGGTGGCAAATTGTCATTTTGACTAAAAGGGTTAAAATCCAAGTTCATAATAATAACTACAGTAATATTTCCTTAGTTGGAACTGACAGCCCCCATGCTAAACTGAGATCAGCCCTTTCATCCAAAGAGTCTTTCTTAAAGCACTATTTGGTAAGATTTTATTTATTGATTATATACTTAGTGGTTAATGTTCAAAATATATTTGAGTTCCACCGATATTATTTCAGACATTCCCTGTAACATGTATATTGCACCTAGTTTTATTAATAGCTAGTGTAATATGCATAATAATGTTCAAAATATATTTGAGTTGCATAGATATTATTTCAGACATTCACTGTAACATTTATATTAGTGTATATTAGTCTATAACATGTATAGCTATTGTAATATGCATAATAATGTTCCAAATGTATTTGAGTTGTATAGATATTATTTCAGACATTCACAGTAACATGTATATTGCACATATTTTTATTAATAGCTAGTGTAATATGAGTTTTTCTCGTTCAGGAACTTTCCGAGCTCACAATGGGGACATTTAAACATAACAGAAGGATACGAACAGCCCGTTTGATTGGAAAAGATTTAGCACAGCTATACATGCAAGTAGAATATTTGATCATTTTATAAAAAAAATTCTATATGTCGATGGCTTCCATCTCATTAATTCATATTCGCAGTAATCACATCTTAACCATTCATCAAAATTCATATTTATTGTTTTATTGGCAAGGCATATTTTTTGCATACAATTCTGCTTAGTATTAATTTATATGTTTTTTTTAATGCAGTTAGGAGTAATTTCATTATTTTTGTTTTTCATAAATATTTAATTATTCTTCGAACTACAAATTAATCACACAGACAGTAAATAATATTAAGTTAATTTCTGAAAGAATGTTAAGGAAAATAGTTGAGTTTGTCTCTTAGAAGTTTAAATTATAACTTGATGCTGTGTTTAGCTATTTTTTTTCCTAATGTGTATACATGTAGTGTACAAATGATTGTTGATGATATTTACTGTTAGAAACCTTGTTGTTTCCCCGATTAGAATTTCTGTAAGCATTTAAGTAACAAGAAAGTAGGCTATTATAGTTCTTTAAGAACTTCTTGTTTTTTTAATCTTTCCTAACTAATAAATATTTTTTTAGGAAAATGAAGCAACCCCAAAAAGCCATATCCTTTCTTACTGACTTGCTAATGACATACAGGGAAGAGAATTGGGAAGTTTTGACCGCTAGCATTCAACAGGACTTGCTTGAGTGTTATTTGGCGATGGAAGATGTGCCAAGATATCTGAAAACCTGCATCCGACTTGCAGCTACTGCTTGCTTCAATTTAGATAAAAGAAAAGATTACTTTCAGGAGATCATAAGTTGCAGTGAAAAACTTGGTTCTGGTAATTAAAAATTTTATTCATTCAATTGAAAGGTACGCGGGAAGAACCACTTGATTTTTTAGGAGTCTTACCTTATGTATGTGTCTATTTGGCGGACATTGGCAACAGGAAACCAGGTTTTCTTTCGGTTTTTCATTCAGACTACAAACATGTTACTCATGTCCACTGATCTCTTGCATGAATCAGGGTTGCCGTGAAAGAAAAAGAAGCGAATAACTGGTTTCTTTATACCAGTTTAGGCGATTTCACGCTATCATTGCCAAAGAGGCCTATTGAGAAATGCCTTCTACGAAATAAAGTGGTTATTCCTTTGAACTCTTCGATTGTTTTAATCATCTACTAATAAATAATAATCGTAATAAAAAGACAAATAATGATAGCCATCATTCATTGAAATTGACTGTTTTGAAGTTAATTTTATGATTCAGGCAGATACATAGATGTCTTAAACTTAATGAAATCACATAAATTTCTATATTTACTATAATATTTAGTAAAAATGATATTTTTATTTACTTTCATTTATTTCATTAATTTAATGTTTGATGGATCATGTTTATACACTCAAAAATGTCAGATTCAATGAAATTCAGCAAACTCTTAACTTTTTTTTAAATAAAACTTTGATTGTACCATGAAAAAAAAGTTGTTAACTTAAATATTATAATGATAATAATTTTTTTAAGGCGGAACTTTTCAATGAACTAAATGAACATTATATGAGATAGAAAGAAAGCCTTGATTCAATTAGTTGTGAAGTGTTTTATATCCTTATTCTTCTCTTCGCTGACACTACAGCCTGTTGCAGGCCAAAGCCGTCTCTCTAAGTCTCCTCCATCTTACTCTGGTCCCCCACAATGGCCCTCCATTGGTTAACACCTAATACCTTGAGGTATCTTTCCACCACATCCAGCCATCTAGTTGGGGGTCTTCCTCTGCGCTGTTTTCCTTCTATCTCCAAGAAAGTTATTTTTTTAATGGGGAAAGCTGTCTTTGTATCGAAGCACATGGCCCAACCACCTAATGCGAGACGTCTTTACCACCTTTAGAATGTCAGGTTCACCATGCTTTTTGTAATTTCATGGTTGTAGGTGATTCTCCCAACACGTCTTGTTTAACTGGTTAAAAAAATATTTCTTAGGATTTTTCTTTCAAAAATAGATAAAAGGTCTTCTTCTGCCCCTGTTCAAATTCCAGCATGCAATGCCACAGGAGTATATTATATTATGGCATTAATATATGGAATTTTGAGAACGATTTTTTTGCCAACTACCTAAGCATCTAAAAAGTTATTTAATAGCTAGCTATTTTAGAATATATCTGCACAATAACTTTATGACACCTGAAAGTGGTTGGGTGTCAGTTTTAAGTGTTTTCTTTGTCATATTTTGATCCTAAGTATGAAAAATACATGTTTTTATCAAGAACAAGCACAATTTACTAAATCAACTATCCAATCACTATTTATTTGTCGTTGACTGAAGAATTGGAAAAATAAAATTTCTAGTCATTAAACTTGTAGTCAGTCTGATATTAATAAAAAATGTTAATTTTATTCCGTTAATTTCTAGATCCCCTGCTACTCAGAAGCAAATTACACAACTTTATGGCATCTGAGAGTGGTTAGGTGTCAGTTTAATGTGTTTTCTTTGTCATATTTTGATCCTAAGCATTAAGAATACATGTTTTTATCAGGAACAAGCACAATTTACTAAAACAACTATCCAATTGCCATTTATTCGTCGTTGACTGAAGAATTAAAAAAATGAAAAATAAAGTTATTAAACTTGTAGTCAGTCTGATATTAATAATGTTTTTTAATTTTATTCCTTTAATTTCTAGATCCCCTGCTACTCAGAACCGAAAAAACCTTTCTAGTCACCGGTGCCAAAATCGAATCGACCTTCACCCCAATGATCTGCAACTGCGAAATCCGTATCACCTTCCACCTCCAAAGCAACCTCCCCAGCGAGATAATCTGCCGCAACGTCCGACTCGTCCTCAAAAAACAAAACCCTCCAGCCGTCGACAAATCCAAACAATCATCCGACTCGCAGTACCTATCCCCTAAATCCAACATAACCAATTCCCACAGCCCAATATCACCGATACAGTCTGGCGGATTGGGTATTCCCTCGAGGGATGAGATACAGCAGAGGATTTTAGTGCAGCCCCAGTTGATTATTGGTTCGTATAGGCAGGAGGGTGCACCGATTTATTCCGTCATGTGCAAGAACACCCACCAGGTCTTGCGGCGGAGGGATAGCCAGGGTTTCCACAAGGATGATATATCGGAGGAGGAGAACGGACTTGGTTTTAAAGTTAGCATGGTTAAGTTGGTTCCTGGACATAATGTGGTGGTTTTGCCTTTTAAGGTAGGCTAATAGGTTTTTTATAATTGCGTGACAAAATCTGACTTTTACACTATAATTTTACTATCAGACACGTGGGTAAAGTTATACTTTTTAGAAACAGTGATACAAAATTACTTTTTTTCACCCAAAAGCAGTGAAAAAAAGTACTTTTTTCACTCGTATTATAAGATGCCAACATTTCAAGTAAAACTAAAAAAAATCAAATATCATTGGTTCAAAAATAATTCACATGCTCATATTTTTTTACTCAAAGAAGATCGGCATCGATAAATCTCTGGAACTAGAAAAGGCAAACTTATTTTTAGTTTAAATTAGAAAATTTGAACATGGATACTGATACTAATTTTGAGCTTCCGTTTGTAATATCCTTTGTTGTGTCTAGATATGCTTACCTTACAAAACTCCAAAATGTATTTGTTTCAAATTAATCAGCATTATTGAATGCAAAACTATTATTGTTTATTGAATTCAAACAAAGCACCAAGCCGATTGAGTCAATAAACAGATTGATTTTTCTTTTGACTTTTTTTTTCAAATATTCTTAGTTATTATTTTTTATTGATGAATTAAATTTGCACAAACTCTTCAACCTTTTCTGTTTTCATTAACCCTTTCATTACTGAAACATCCCATGACGGCCATCCGACTAAGGATTCTATAAGGATATTCCTATCACATATTACGAGGAAACAAAATGCCTTCGAATTCCTTCGAAGCGAATTGGTTAATTGATGTCAAACTTTTCTATTAAAAGAATAAACATAGCAAGTCGGATAAATTTAAATACATATATTCAAATTTATCCATATGGTCTATTAAATATACATTATATTTTTGCATACAAATTGAATATTAATACGTAAACCACATTTTTTGTTGTTGTTATTTTAAGCAGATATTCTTTTTACTCTCATTTCAGGCAACTCAACCCGGAATGTATGTTTTTCATCGACTCTGGATGGAGTGGGGAAACATACATTTTGCACTCTCCCATCTTTCACCACTATTTTCCTTCATAGTTATAGAAGAATTACCTACAATCACTAGAAGAATTGAAGAATGTTAGTTTACTTACTCATTTATACTTATTTAGCTAAATTTTTAGTTTACTCATTTATGCCCTTTTTAGACATAACTTCATTTTTAGTTTATTAATTTAACTCTTTAATATACTAATTTATTTAAGGCTTTATAGAATTAAAAATTTACATTTGATAGTAAAATTTAAAACAAAAAGATAATTTAAATTCGAGTTAATTATATTCACTAATAGCTTTAATTATGGTAATTATTTTTTGCAGTTACTGATGACCAATTGCAAAAATTGAAGCGCAAGTCTCAGATTCAAGTACAGACTTGGAGAGAAGAGCATTTAGGTAGGTTATTTTGAATTTTCAGAATAATTTTGGTTATGTTTAAGAGTTTTTACTTTATATTTGAAACCACTTTCCCAATGCTTTAGCACAATGTACATGAATTAGTGTTGTTCCTTCCACTGAGTAAATTTTTTTCTAATGGTGCTGCAACAAGAGTTTGCTGACTCGGCATATTCAGGACAGCCATGGCCCTTGAACCATTAAAAAATGTTCTCAATAATTTGCTATTTTTTTTGTTTAAATATTATTTAAAAAAAAATCCGGCTTATTCTGGTATCCTAATTTAAATCAAGGTGAATATTTAATTCTTCAATTTTGCAGGTGATTTAGTTGCTGGTATAGAACAAAGCATTGTTTTAAAAGTATCTAGTGGTAGTTCCTCCTTACCTAAAGATTGTTCCATCAATCTGAAAGCATCCAGAGGTTTAAAATTAAAAGTAAGTAATAATAAACACCATAAGAATAATAAAAAGTTATCTATATCTTTAATAGTTATAAGATTATTGCTTTTATAACTTGCAGATAAAGTCTCAAACTTCTTTTTTATGTTTTAGAGAGTGATGTCACTTTTATCACAGATCTAAATTTAAAAATGTAAGAAATCAAACTAAATATGTGGAAAAAAGCAAGTTTAAAAGTCTTTTACTCTCATTTAATCAAGACTCAATTTGGTAGAATAATTGGTGTTTTTTTTTTAATATTTAGAACTTTCTTGCAAAAAATCTGTCGGTTTTATTTGTGTCAAACAATTTGTATACTTAATTATGTGATTTTTTGAAAACCGTTAAACAAATAAAAAATACTTTAAACATAATTTTTTAAAAATTGGACTTGAACTTTATAATAATAAATTGTCAGAAAATATGTGATTCTTCTAATTATATACTGAGTTGACAATAACTAGCGCATAGATTTTGATGGTTTCTGATATTTTTGCTGTTTAGCTAGTATAAAAACAAAAGAATATAATCTTCGGTAAGAGATATTAAATTAAGCTAAGCTGTAAGATCTAAATATAAAAATTTATCTATCATTAGTCATTGCATAATTTATAAAAAAAAGTTTTTGGCTACTATTCTATAACTGATGATTTTTTAAATTTCCTTTTTTTTTTGTAAATCATTAATCACTAACTGTACTGTTGTTTTCGAACTTTTTCGATTGCTCATCAACACATTCTTACTATTTATTATTCGACAGAATATAGATTCCTCATCTGAATTTTCCGACGAAATCCGCATTGTAGTTCCGGAAGTGCAGCCATTCAGCTCAGTGGAAGTGTCCATTAAAGTCTTGGCCAAGTTCATCGCTCAGAAACATCCCAACGCCGTTGAGCATTTCATAACTTTACTATGTCCATGGTTTCAAAGTGCCCAGCGTATATCCCTGCAGTTCCTCCCTCCTTTCTGCGTCACACAGAAGTTGCATACTTATGGGCTAAGGTGAAGTTTCTTTTATTATTTAAATAAAATTGTGCATGAAGTATGTGTGTTTTTTTATAAAAAACTTTGTTCCCAAAAAGAAATAATACAAGTAAAAAAAATAAGAGAGCTTTTCTAAATGCTTCTGCATATCATCCAAATTGGCGAGGGGCGTTGTATTTTAGAACCACACCAATTGTGGGGATGGTAGCCAGGTCTCCAAACATGAGTGTTCTCCTATGAGTTAATCCAATGAAAAAGTATTTTTTTTAAAAAATTCAAAATTACAAATACACAAATAGTCGACCAACAACAGGCCATAGGTCCAGCAAGGTAGGTCCAAAATATATCTAATTCCATACCAGTTTCCAATAGCTATTTAGAATCTTCTTAAAATCTTCTGCTCTCTTTTCGAAAAATCTTCTGCTCTCTTTTCGAATACACAACATATTCTGGTAAAGCATTCCACTCACTGAAGTCACTCTATTGTAAAAAATATGTTTTCTTACTTCCCTTCTAAAGCATGAATAATTCAATTTCTGACCATGTCCTCTGGTCCGGCTACTTAAGGTAAAACTTTAGCCCTCCATTTCTCCCTCTGCTCTGGTTGTATTGATGCAAACAGTTTTTTTTATGTGATAAATGTAGGTGGCTTCCAGGGCCCTATCGTTCCAGTTTTTGAAATTATTCCAGAATGTTTTTTTAAAAAATTTGAATGAATAATTTTATATAACATAATATACAAACCAATTACAAAAAGTGGAAATATTGTCCCCTGTAAGCCATCTACATTAGAATTAAAAAACAACAACACGAGAGCAACATATGTATCAATACAGGCAGTCTACTAATTTGGCTTAGAATTGTTTTTTTTCCATTGGATTACCACAAAAAAAAACAAAAAAAAACGTAGCTTTGAAGACAAAGCCATTCCTCCCATTCCCTCATAAGGACGAGTGACACAAAAATACATTATACCTCTAGTACCATTTATACCATTCGAATATAATGATTTTATAAATTTGCACTAACTTTGCAACCGTTTTTTGTTATATAATATTCAACTGGATAAATGTAGCATATCTGATAAATTTAATTGTTTTGCAAAAAATACTAATAAGATAAATTATAGTATATGGAGATGAAAATAATTATTTATCTATTGCCATTTTTTAAAATAAGGAATACACTTACTGCAATGACTTAAATAAATGTTATATAAAATCTATTATATTTAATAAAACCTCAGTTTAAGGAGTTTTAATTAAAAGTTAATTTAAAACATTAAAAAATATTGTATTTGTATGTATTTTTAAAATAGACTAAAAGATTCATTTGAATTAAAATGGAAAAGTAATGTAGACCATAAAATGATTTAAAAAATATATATATTTAATTTAATTTGTAGTATCTTAATTTGTACTGTTTTTGTATTTTTAGAAAGTATATTCATATTACAACCTATGGTGTAACACTTTTACACCAGTTTCTCCTCTCTAATGCACAATTAGTCTTGGCAGACCAAAAAGAAGTATTATTGAAAGAACTTAGCCCTTCAAATTCACTGGTAAGTATGTGTCTGCAATTATTAAAAAAAATAGTTGCTTAATTTAAATTGCTTTGAAAAATATAAAATCGGTGGAAATGTTTATTCAATGGCAAAATACATTACTTTTCATCAACAAAAATATCATTTGTGACTATTGTTATTTCTGCATAATTTGTGTCCTCAAATTCTAATAAAAAATATTTTTGTTGGAAATGACAAACTTATACTTCCAGTTTCTAGTTATTTAACATCTTAAGACCTGAGCAAAATATTACATGTATATTCTTAGTCTAAATATACTTTTCATACAAATATATACTAAAAAGTATGTTTTGCGAAGAAATCTAAAAAATATTATGGTAAATAGTTACTTAGCCTTAAACTCTAAAAATACACACTTTTTGTGCTATAAATGCAACAAAAAAGGATGTATAACTCATTTGTAGTAAACATATTATTTGAACATTGTTTTTATTTCAAACTGCCTTTAAAATTAACTAATAAAATAACTTTGTGAAATTTTGAAAAAAAAAATTAAGAAACTTTTTTAAGAACTCTAATATCGTATTGACCCTTGTTCAACTTCATTTTATTTAATAGAAATAAATAACTGATACCTGTAATCAAAGGCTGAAAACAAACTGATATTTGGATCTTCTTTTATCGGACCAGGTCAATTTCGGAACTATTTAATGTGTTAATTGTTTGTGGGGAGGTTTTAAACAATGTCCCCAAATGGGGATGCCAGGTCACAAGAGGTTAAGTTCTGCTATAACTGCATTATTTAGCTTTAACTATGAATAATGTTTGATGTTTTAAATAAATTATTGCAGATTGTAGAAGCTGATGTAAGTGCAGGTTTTGTTTGGGAGATTTTAACAGAGGATCCAAATATGCTACCCTCCCATTTCATCTTCAATGTAAATTATCAATTAGTGGAAGACGATCCTGTGGAGGTTTTGCAGTTCAGCTTTGAATTCAAGTTAAGTCACTATGAGGTAATTAGCACAGGTTATATAGATTTGTGGTAATGTGCTATTTAAGTGTAACATAGCATCAATAACCCAAGTTCAAATGTAACTTGGAGCCATTTTTGTTTTGACATTAGACCTGCTAATTATTCGGATTTATCCTGGCGATACTACACTCCAAGCCAACCTAGGTACCTTGGGTTAAAACAAAGAGTAAAACGGTAGAGTTAAAAGCGCGGTTGTTCCGTTAGTTGGAATATCTTGTAAGGTAATATTTACATACAATTTTTTTTTTATCTGAATACAATTTAACCAAAGTACACTTTTCATTTTGATATTTGCCAAATTTTCTCAAATATTATTCAAATCTGTTAGACCTTAAATGAAATAAATGTTTTAAACATGTTTTCTAGATGGATTCACAAATAATTTATGGAACTCTTTACATGAGCGGAAGGATCTTCTCCATAGAATATTTCTATTTACCTAACTTAGGTTGGCAAAAAGTGTGGATTTTTTGCTACTTTCTGAGTTTCTGGGTCAAATTTACCAATTTCCAGATTTTCGAAGCAGGAAACACTAAACTTTCCCTTGGCATCTGGAATACGGAAAATGGTCATTATTGAGTTAAACCCGGATAGTTGGCAGGTTCGATAGTTGAATTATTGTCCCACTAGAACTACATGGTACTTAAAACTTTCCTACTCATTGAATTTTACTTTTTCAAACTGATTTCATTTTCATGCAATACTTTGCACTTTCCCAATGGTAATGTTTCAGGTTTTGCGTGGCAACAAAAATGCTGAATGAAAATAAATTATTTTTCCTGTCTCGATGGGTAAATTAATGCCATGCAGAAAGAGAGTATCAATTGAAGGAAATGTACCAGTGAAACCTGGATGAAATTTCGTCATGAAAACAAGCGAATAAAAATCCACATCATTTTGTACAATTAAAAAAAATAAAATTAAATAATAGTAAATAGAAACCATTTTTTTTTCAAGGAATCAATCCAGGTCCTCAAATTATTCTGAAATCCAAAACTTGGGGAGAAAATCATGATTTATTAAAATTTTCTGAATTTGCACAAACCTTCTTGAGCCTAACCGTGCACTTGCTTTAGAAGCTGATTACTATGTTTCAGCAAGTGTGGGCTGTAATCACATATTTTTTCAGACACTGTACACTCTTAAAACAAACGAGTGAATTGAACCCAGTCTGAGTTAATTCCACTCCTCAAGTCTGGAAAATGCACTTCTCCCAGAGGAGTTGATCCTTTGTGTGTTGAAGTCTGACAGCCATCACTCCAAACAAGTGATTTTAACTCAGCCTGAGTTAATATTCACTCCTTTCCAGTGTCGAAAATGCACTTTTCCTACTGGAGTGGATTTCACTCTTTTGTTTTAAGAGTGTATGCAGTCCGTGCCAGAGTAGAACCCCCGACCGGTTCCGAATTCTGCTGTGCTGGAATCACGTGTTCATTAATTAATTAAAATATTCTGAATTTACATGAACCTTCTTGAGCCTAACCGTGCACTTGCTTTAGAAGCTGCTTACTATGTTTCAGCAAGTGTGGGCTGTAATCACAATTTTTTTTCAGACACTGTATGCAGTCCGTGCCAGAGTAGAACCCCCGACCGGTTCCGAATTCTGCCGTGCTGGAATCACGTGTTTCATGCACATTTCCATCAACCAGATTCACGACTCGGCCTTCACTTCGCTCATGTATGAAGTGGTGGCCGACCAGGCTGTGTGGGCTGTTTGTGGAAGGACAGCTGGTGAGTCTAATTTATTTCCTAATTTTATTTATTTCTATAATAATAAAAGTAAGAGTCTGTCTGCCTGTGTGTGTCTGTGGATCGCAAAAGACCTACTTAGACTGCTCTAAAAAATTCGAAATTTTTAATATGGATTCCTTTTAATACCTACGAGTGCACCTGAGGCTTAGTTTTTCCATATTTGATTTTTAATTAATATAATTAGTTTAAAAAAAACGTCATCCACCTGGGATTGCGGGACCATAGCAGGGCTTGAAAATACATGGACCGGGCCGAAACCGGGGCTTGTTGCCAAGCGTGTAAAATAAGCAGTATCGCATCGCGAAACGCGACACCAAAATTAAAACTTGCGATAGCGATTTAGTTTTGTATCGCATTTAGTTGCGATGCAAAGCTAAATCGAAAGTCGCGGATCTCCGTAGTTTCGCGACTTTCGGATCCCCGTAGTTTCGCCACTTTCGGATCCCCGGAGTCGCCACTTTTGGATCCCCGGAATTCCGCAATATTTGAATACCCGGAGTCAGACATGGTACATTTCCGCGGAAACGCGGAAATCCGTTTTTTTGACTCGGAAATTTATCATCCCCGAGATCGATGCAAATTTGCATTAAAATTTTTGTGTGTGTATACTGTATATAGGGGTAGAGGGTAGCGTAGCGTCGGAACTAGGAAGGAAAGAAAAAGCAATCGCGCGCCGTCGTGCACGATGTTACGATCGCCCGAGTTTCAGGATAATAGGATCCAGGGGCGTAGCCAGGATTTTTTTTCGGGAGGGGCTGGGACCTTCAAACTAAAAGTTGAATAAATAGCATTCATTGCAAATGTTTTATAAATTAACGCTTTATTTTCTATTTTTACAGATAAATTTGTTTATTACAATGTCATCAGGAATATTGGATTTTTCTATGTACATTTAGCAAAGCTAGTCCAGTTATTCTCTGTTCGTTGGTTGTACTCCTTAGGTATTTTTTTAAACCGCCTCAGTGTAGAAAAACTTCTTTCAGCAGTTGCAGCCGAAACTGGTAGTATAGACAATACTTTTATTAAAATGTAAATATTTGGGAATATTTTTTTGGTTGCACTCATAGAGTGATCCAATAGCTGTACAATAAAAAAAATGAAAAAAAATGCACACTTCTGAAATTACTCCAAGTTCATTTCGGATTCCTTGAATTTTAGTTGAGTCCGATGCACAGAGATTTAAAGAACGGGAAACGCGCAATGTGTGGAGCTTTGGGGAATTTTTCCTTGACTAAAGCATGGACTCCTCGAAATTAACCACGCATGTTGAATGCACAGTCGTAGCCTGGTCCATGCAGTTTGCTTACATCAAAGCCAAGTTTCATTAGTGTTTCCAATATAGTTGCAATAAGTTGTAGGAACAAAGCCAAGAATTGCATTGTTTTTTCATCAACATACCTGACGCAGAAAGAAAGTTGTTCCATTTGCGCAATGTCTGTGGTTTCATCAGCTATTATAGAATAAATATCAGAATTACAAACTTGTTTAAAAAAAAATTCTTGTATCAGTTCTCCAAATATTGCAATGAGCTCAATTTGGATGGACGAACTTTGCTTCATTGTTTAATAAATGTTCTTTCACGAATCATCTCCATTCGTTGCTCTAAATCAGAGGTTCCCAACCGGTGGTATGCGTACAACTGGTCGTACAGTAACCCTGGATGTGGCGTTTACGCTACGCTACGTCACTTTCGCAATGCCGACATTTGCATGTGAACGGGGTTATAAGGTTTCACAAAATTGCCGGCAAAATGCCGCCAATTTCTAAGCACATGTAAAGGCGTCTTAAAAAAACGGGATTAGCCAATAGCCACCTCAGTAATCCACAATCTACCAAAAGGATCCTCGAGGTGGATCGGAGATCGTGATGAACATTTGAGTCTTTTCTGAGCATCGAATTAAAAAATTAATCGAATTTTCTGAACATCAAATTATAAACTAAAAAAAAAAAGTTTCGGAAAAATTTCGGGAGGGGCTGCAGCCCCCTCAGCCCCATGCTGGCTACGCGCCTGATAGGATCGCGATGTTATGATCGCCGGAGTTCCATGATGATGTAACGATTGCCGGAGTTTTGCGATGTTACGATTGCCGAGTTTCGCGATGTTATGATCGCCGGAGTTTCGTTATGTTACGATCGCCGGAGTTTCGTGATGTTACGATCGCCGGAGATTCATGAGGTTACGATCGCCGGAGATTCGTGATGTTACGTTCGCGGGAGTTTCGTGATGTTACGATCGCGGGAGTTTCGTGATGCTACGGTAGTCGGAGTTTCAGGATAGTAGAATCGGCTGAGTTTCGCGATGTTGCGATCGACGGAGTTTCGTGATGTTACGTTCGCGGGAGTTTCGTGATGTTACGATCGCCGGAGTTTCGTGATGCTACGATAGCCGGAGATTCGCGATGTTACGTTCGCGGGAGTTTCGCGATGTTACGATCGACGGAGTTTCGTGATGTTACGATCGCCGGAGATTCGCGATGTTACGTTCGCGGGAGTTTCGCGATGTTACGTTCGCCGGAGTTTCGCGATGTTACGATAGCCGGAGTTTCGCGATGTTACGATCCCTGGAGTTTCAGGATAGTAGGATCGACTTAGTTTCAGGATTTTTCCAGATTTCAACTAAAGATAGTGAAGAATATTATTTAATTCAGAAAATTTATATTTCATAAAATTTTTTTTTTTAATTTGGAGCTATCTGAACTCAACATTAAGAATAAATTTCATTGGAATAAATTTTATATATTTTTACACATAGAAAGTTTTTTTACTTATTATATAAAATGTTCTTATATTTTATCTGATTAGGAATTATATAGTATGGCCAATTATCTTGTTGTTAATATCTTATTTTGGTTATAAAAGTTAACTATTTTAGTTTTTTTCAAAAATCCATCCTTCGCAAATTGAAAATTTTTGCTATCGTAATTTGTATAAGGAAAAAAGTTTCAGCTTTTTTTTTCTTCAGCTTGTACCATGTCTGGGAGTTCTGCAACTTTCGGATCGCCGTAATTTCGCGACTTTTGTATCCCCGGATTTTTGCAACTTTCGGATCCCCGGAGTTCCGCGACTTTCGGATCCCCGGAGTTCCGCGACTTTCGGTTCACCGTAATTTCGCGACTTCCGGATCCCCGAAGTTTCGCGATTTTTGGATTCCCGAAGTTTTGCGATTTTCAGATTCCTCAAATTTTGCGATTTTCGGATCCTTAAATTTTTTTCAAAAGTGCTATTCATTAATTAAAAATTGCTACACACAAATACTTTAGTGTAGCAAAACTGCTATACACACAAAAAAAAAGTATTTTACACGTTGGTTGCCATCCTCTATTAGTTTGATTGATTGAGTTTGGTTGAGATATGCGCTCGCCCTAAGACTGCTTTATCCTCTATTAATGGTTGCTTTTTTAAATGCGCATGCGCCAACACGAATTTAATTTTGTTTTGATTTTGATTGTATTTTCACAAGTAAGCATGCCTCTAAAAGGAAGCAATGCGAAGTTAACGGGTTCCCAGTAAGGCTGGACCATACTGCTAGTTCTTCATAAACTCTACTCGCTGATCCTTCTCCAGTTGGCCCTATTAGCCGCAATGGCTCTCCATCCCTTGACACCTATTAGATTGAGGTCCCGTTCAACATCGTCTAACCATCATATAGGTGGTTGTCCTCTACGTCTAGTACCTTCAATTTTGGAAAAAGTCACTTTGTTTTTGGGTAAATCCCCGGGACATCTGTACCTACAGATATCCCAGCCACCTAATTCGGGAAGTTTTTATGGTTCTCACAATGTTGGTCCCGCCAAATTTGCTGTAAATTTCATAGTTGTAAAGAATTCTCCACTCATTGTTCTCCTTAATAGGTCCGAATATTTTCTTTAGTAATTTCCCTTCAAATAATAGAAACTTTTCTTCTACGGTTTTATTTAGGGTCCAATATTCACTTCCATATAGGACGATAGGTCTGATTTAAGTTTTATAAATGCTCATTATTTCCTAATAGAGAGATAAATAAAATAATGAACTAGTATTTCGTACAAGTATACAAGAGTGCCGCCAACTTGAAGAGACTGGCAACCGCTCTCTCCAAGCTTCTTCCTGGTTTGGGCCTAATTGTTAAGTTCAATGGTGCCTTAGCTAAACTCAAAATAAAAGTTATATTTGGCGCTACTCGCTGGAGAAAAATCGATTTTTTAAATGTGTTTTGATTAAGTACAAAAGAAGATTAAATTTTTAATTCCATAGACCATAACTGTGTGACGTTCAATGCCATTCAATTTTTATACCTGTAATAGAATTGCAACATTTGATACCAACTATCTTTGTTTTAATTTAAGCATATATTTTATATTCAAACACATTTGTTCTAACCTTATTATGAAAACATGTTTGCAAATAATATCTTTATAATATTAAAATTGAGAAAAATAAAGTGATAAGATGTGTTCTGCTATAGGCAGGTAAACTGCAGTATCCACAAAAAAAAAAAAAAGGATTTTTTTGGCCCTAAAATCATAAATCTTTTAATGTATTTCTTATATGTTTTACTTAGTAGATGTGTACAGCAAAGCTTGGACAAGTAAACTGCAGTATTTCTAGTAGTTGCACCTCTTAACTATGAGTTGAAGATATTGCATTTACCTGCTCACAACAGTGTTAGTTGGAAAATTTGTTTAGTTTCCTTTTAGAGTTTAGTTAGTTTATACATTGAAAATAAATTGTCAGTTTTATATTGTTTTAAATCATCAGAAACCAAAATTATTAAATTATGCATTTTTCAGGTGTTGTGAATATTGATGCAACTAGAAAGCATAGTGTGACACTAGATGTGAAACCTCTAATTTCAGGATTTCTTCCTTTACCAACAGTTCGTTTATCTAAATATATTCCAGCAGCAGAACAACGAAAATCTGTATCAAAAGGTTGGTTTTACATTGGTTGGTTTTAACAGCATGTTTTAGAGGCTAAAGACGAAAGAAAAATTATTATTTTTTTAAAGTTTAATTTTGTTTTTGTAAAAGACTTTTGTTGGAAAATAATGCCCAGTGATAATTTGTGTTGAAAGTAGTTTTATTTTGTAAGTGCTGTAATATATCAATATTTAGTATTTATTAAATAATATAAAAAATAATTGAAATATATGGGCCACAATATCAAGTTTGCACTCAACATTCGTGAACTAGAGACACAGTAAACTCACTTTGGTGAATACCAAAACCATGGTAATCCCAGATGGAACAAAAAATGAAAACAGTACATCTGGAACTGTAGCCACTCAAGTTGTGAAGCATGCCCATTTAAAAAATGTATGAAGTAGAATAACATCTACTCTACTTCATAAGAGAGCATACTATTTCTGTAGTTAATTCTAAAAAGGAGAGAATTTGGAATTCCATTTTTTTTAGTTCGTATTAAATATTTAAACTATTGAAGATGTAAGCCATTACGGCTGTTAAAGGGGCCCAGAAAGGCTGCCAAAGCACACAGAACCTCACATCTCGAGGTCTTATTAGAAAGTTACTTCATTTTTAATGTTTATGAGAACAGTAGATGAGAAGTCAAAACAAAGTCTGCTGCGTCTGCAAATTCTCTGGGAAGGAATGTATCGACGCCTATTAACCCTTTCAGTCCCAGTGATGCCATTTGGAATCATTACTTTCAATATTTTTTTTCTAAATGTTTATGTCCCGTTATGACATCCAAAAACACACCATTCGATTCTTCACACTTTGTTCTTTTGCATTAATCTCAATAGAAGTCAGAACTACTATTTTTTTATTTAGAAAATAGCTAACAAGCTTTTCACCTGATTTTTGAAAAGTTCACTTCAGTTCCACATATTTGAAACACCATTTAAACTATTTCGGTTAAAAAATTTCTAAATTTTTTTTAATAATATGGTCAGATACCTTAAAATATATAACTCGAAGTGTTTTTATGTAATAAATATTTTTTATTTTGTTGTTTTCCACAGTTAAAAAATTTTGGCATTATTTCAAAAACCATAATAAAAAATGTAAATGAATTTTTCTCTTCAAATGGAACTCTTATTTTTGGCCTAAAATAAGCTTATTTTGTGAATATCAAATGTTTCTGTAGTGTAGTAAATTTTTGGGACTGAAAGGGCAAAAACGTGGGTACTGTTTTATGGATCCGAAAAACATCAACTGAGAGTTATTAAGAAATAACTGTTATTTGTGTGGTTAATATTATAACTTTATAGAGATTTGTGCAATATCACATCCATTATTAAGTGTTATTTTATGTTTTCAGAATCAACCCCATCAAAAGATAGTGGAAATTACCACGGTACGAATGTGGCTCGTTTGGAACCCTTTGATACAGGGCAGGTGTACAGTTGGAGTCGAGCCAATCAAGTTCATGTGTTACCAGCTTCCAATACGTCGAGCTTAGAAGTTACATCTTAAAATATATATTAGTCTATTATGTAAATATTATGTGAATAAAATTATAATTTTCTATGAAATCAAATATGCATTTGTCCTTGTCTTTTCAAAAATAAAACTGTTGGTTATGTCTAAGCCTAAAATATAAATTAGAACCAAAATATTAATTAGAACCAAAATCTAAATTAGAACCAAAATCTAAATCACATACCATAATTATTAGCAAAACTTAATCATTCTACCTATTTCAGACTTATTTTTTTCAGTTGACCTAGGGTTGAAATTTGATGATTCCCATCGAAACCAGGTTATTTCTATAATAAATGTGGGCTGGGGAGCATGCGATAGGTCCCAGGTTCGGGTCCGGGCATCGCCAAAATAACTGCCGACCTAAAAACGGCCCGTGCAGCCAAAATAATAAAGAATAATACTCCGTGTTAGAGAGTGCACGTTAAATATCCTTCTAAGTCCTAACGCTGCGCACGATGTCGCACTTAGCGTTTGCGTTTGGTGCCTATCTAGGTGTCAGTCGGCTCGTCACTTGAACGTGGTTCTAAAATATTCCGCCCGTGGCCAATAGCCCTCGTGCAGCTCTAGTGCTACGATAATTCAAACATAACCTAACCCGTCGCCAATAGCCCTCGTGTAGCTCTAGTGCGACGATAATTCAAACCTGAACTTTTCTCCGAATTTCCATACCAAATCCATACCTCTGGGGTGACATGCCAAGTCTAAAATCCACTACTTGGCCTCAGTTTATAATTTTGAGGATTCACTTGCGGTAGGTAGTGCAGCTCTCTATCGTGTCTCTCGCGAATGAGATAAATGACTGTCAAGAGAAGTGGTAAGGGTGCTGTCCTCTACCGTGCTGAGCCAGGAACAATATGAACTCTTCGGCGTCGCAATGGTGGGCGGCACCTACCATTAAGGGATTTGGGGGGTCAGTACAAATCCATTGCCTTAGTACCCATAA
The DNA here is from genome assembly GCA_023701765.1 of Hylyphantes graminicola. NCBI lineage: Eukaryota > Metazoa > Arthropoda > Arachnida > Araneae > Linyphiidae > Hylyphantes > Hylyphantes graminicola. The sequence goes on along the minus strand of CM043120.1, from coordinate 29,736,316 downwards.
TCCCTTTTAAAAACAAAAAATATGGAGTATAAATAAAACGTAACTTGCATCAAATAAAGTAAATCGTGAAATTGACGTAAAAACATGGTTAATAGGAATTGATATTTTTGTGAAAGAAATTTAATTAAAAAAATTGATTGTTGAGTAATGTTGTAATTGAAGAGTACAAGGGAAAAACCACTTGATTTCGCAGAAGGCTTTCCTCGATAGGCCTCTCTGGCAATGATAGCGATAAATCAACTAAACTGGTATAAATAAACCGGTTACTCGCTTTGTTTTTCTTTCGCGGAAACCCTGATTCACGCCAGAGATCAATGGACGAGAGTAACACGCGAATGAAGAACCGAAAGAAAAACCGGTTTCCAGTCTACAATGTCAGCCAAGCAGACACATAAGGTAAAACTCCTAAAAAAAATCAAGTGGTTCGTCCCGTGTACTCTTCAATTATGTTTTTAAAGTTGAATTTTTTTTTAATTAAAAAGCTAAAACAAAGATAAAAGCACTATAAGATGTTGCCGCCACCTTTGAGACATAATTTGTATAAACCCACTTCGGTCAACATTCGAGAAATGGTGTTTTTAAATAATAATTATTTTCGTAAAAGCATTGTGGAAATTTAGTTTCAAAGGCATGTATTGTCCAAAAAGTTGTCAACTGTTTTTTTTTTGTCGAACAGAGGTTGTTAATCGTAAGTGGAGTAGAGGCTAGGAATCAGCTAAGTCGGTAAAGTAGTCACTCCACAGGGACTACTTATCACTTCGCAGGTTCTCTACCCGTCTTAGCCATCCAACAAACGGATCGTACAGGACAATAAGGACCTCAACTATAAAAAGCTCCGTGATACGTAATTGATGCTCGTTAAATCGGTCTTGGTTCAAAGTATTGATGTCACGAACTACTGTCGCTGCAGCGTAGCGTTGGGTACCGGCCTCGTAACTTGACCACTGTTCAAAATTACGAATCTCGTCGCCAGGGCCCGACTTACAATTTTAGGGGCCCTGGGCACGAACAAATTTGGTGGCCCCAAAACATACCACGATAAAATATTTGCGATTATTTTCCTATCTTATAGTGTGCTTACTAAAGAAATAGCCGAAGTAATTAGCTTGGAAAGCATGCTTAATCCCCCCCTCCCCCCCACCTAAATACCTATTTTTGTGAATTGATTAATTCAGAGTTAAACACGATTTAATAGTAAGCTTTTATTCATGAATTTATTTTTTCGTTTACTTCAGATTAAAAAGTTTGGGGCAGTTGTATTGAGCATAAATGTTCATGAAGAAAATTTGGGGGTCCTTTAAAGTGTGGGCCCTGGGTACGTGCCCCGTTAGCCCTGCTCGTCGCTCATTTCCCGGGAATTTCTTTAATGCGATTTTAAATCAATAAAAAAACATAATAGTTAAAAAAAAGATATAGGGCATCAAGTTACGACATGTCACTGTCTTATTTGACTGAATAATTCTGTTTACCAAGAGAGCGAAAAGTAATCGTCTCTATAAACTAGACTGAAAATACCTTTTTTTATTTCGAAGTTTCTGAACTCTTCGATATGAACTAGACTAAGAAAAAATGAATTCCTCGGGTGAAATTTCGAAAACTGAAATAAGAAGATTAAAAAGTGATTGCATAAAAAACTCAATCTTAGAGAAAGAAAAGTTCGCAAACAATGAAAAATGGAAATGAACTGAAGGAATTTAGAATTTGTTGACAAGGTAAATCGAATTTAAATCTTGACGATCTTGAAGTTTTAAGTCTTGTTTGATAAATTATTTAGAACATATGAAGGAAAGTTCTTCTATGGCTTCGTATTAATTATTCTCATAATTTGCTTCTTGTGTAATTTGATTAGCTAATATAATGTGTTAATTATATACTAGTATTTGATAGTCTTCAAAATGTTTTTAAGAAATTGTTGATGCATCCAGAAAAATAAGAATTATTTTTCAGTATTTTTGATTGACTAAGTATCTAAATTGTTTTCAGAGTTCAGCGATTTTTCGCGTGGTCGGAAAACTTTTATTACTAATAAAACACGAGTTTTCAAAATAAAGCACAGGTGGAAATAACCATTAACCTTTGCCTAACCAAATCGTAGGGATCGTTTAAGAATCTTTTGAAATAAAAACATTTACAATTTTACATTCCCTTTTATGTTATAACTAATAAACTAAGTTCGAAATAAAAAAATGTCAGTTGATGAAAAAATGCCGAAAAAAAAAAAAAAAGGATTTTGGCTAGAAAATTTTAAAATCCTACAAATTCCATTTCATTTTGAAGTTTTAGTTACTAATAACCCTCATAGATGACAGTAGTAAAAGTGTATTTAAAATTAAAGAGTGAAGTTATTAACTGTTGTGAAATTACGTCTTTGGCAGTATTCAAAGTATGATAAAATTAGTACTAAATACAAATAATTGTTTTAAAAAAATGATTATAGTTCAAGAGGGTTATTTTAAAATATATTTAGTAGTTTTCTAGTCATTCTTGTCAAAATTGGAATTTTGTAGTTGGCTTTTGCCATATGGCAACAATTCTAAAAATTGAAATTATTTAAATTCAAATGTAGCTAATGTTTTTTCAGCATTTTCCCCATATTGTATGAGTATTAAAGATACATATATATTTTTTTTCGGGTGAAAAAAAAAACATGCATTACAGGGTTAAATATAACTTTGTAGTGAGGGTAAAGTGAGCAGGGTGGTCCTTCATAGAGGCTTCTGTTCGTCGTCTGAGCTGGGAAAATATGTTATCGTCTGAACTGGATTTTAGCGCGCTCCTGAGGTTTTTTGAAGCATTTTCCCTGACAGCTGAATTTAAAGTTTTTTTAGAACGGGGGGTGGGGGTGGGGGGTTATTCTCACGGTTTTGAGGAACAACGGTTGCTTGGATATCCCCTAAAAGGTAAGGCTTTCTCCTTTTAAGAACGCTTTCATTTTTAATTAGACACAGGGCCGGATTTCTAAATAGGCTAGCGCGACGAATTTTTTGAGGCGGCACATTTTAAGACTAATCATACCGCCGCCATAAAAAAAATATCATAACGATGCGGATATTTGTAAGAAAGAAAACTAATAATTCACAATAATGCGTAAACTAAATATTAGTCATATTAAACCGTAAAAGTATATAGGATTTAGTAGTAAACATAGCACTCGTTGCGAGGGCAATTGCACCCCCTCTCCCGGATTTCGAAGTTGAAAGAAAATAGTAGAACAATTAAAAAAATCGCCTATTTCGAGTGTAAATGTATATAAATAATTTTAATATGTGTATCTATTTTAAACAGCACATACCACCCTATTTTGCAGCTAATCAGCTAAATTTTCCTGAAGGGGGATAATATTGTGGTAGGGGCGGCGAATCAATCGTAGCCCATAACGGCGGCAAATCTGTCAATCCGGCCCTGATTAGACATAATTATAGAACAAGTAGAAATTAAGTTCGGAAATCGTGGAGATTTCCGTCCGTCTCTTAGTCCGATAACCCCCCTTCTACTTTCCCTACCCCCTTTCTCGCTTGCAAACAAAATATTTTTCCGCATAGTGTGGTTCAAAATAAATACTTATCTTCTTTATATGTGTACCATGATAAGTAGAAAAATGACTTAGGGTCAAATGGGGGAATTATGGATCACTCTCTTTCCGGGGTAAATAATGATCACCAAGTTTTAAGGATTAAAAAAGGTTTTTAGAAAAAAAAATAAATTATGCCAAGTCATCCTTATACATTCTATTTTCTTATATTAAGTTCAAAAGCAATGTAACTCTGCAGCAAATAATAGAAAAAAAAAAATACTTTTTACACTACTATAAAAACATCTTCAAAAAAGATTGTCTTTGAAAAACATGATTTTTTTAAAGATCCATACTGGAGAAATGTACTTGAACTAACTATATTGTTGGTGCTATTTTTCAATAGGAAAAGGTCTAAGCTTTTCATTCCGATATAATTTTTTTTCATAATTATTTTTTTTAATGATTTTATAGGTATATCGATTTATCCCCCAGTTTACTGGGGTAATTCTGGATCACTGGGGTAATTCTGGATCAGTGATATTTTTTAATTTTTCATGTGTTTTTAGCAAAGTGGTATACGTCATTTTGAAGCAAAAAATCAGATTAGGCTGCATTCCAAATTTCATTAAAAAATTCGAATTAAAAGTTTATTTAAAATTTAAATAACAAAAAATTTAATCTACATTGAAATAACATGCAAATTCCATTTTTATTCAATATTTTGACTCTTTTCATTTCGTTAAACTTACGAGAAACTTTCGAGATACTTCGAACTGTAAATTAATTTAACAAACGATAAATAACCGAATTTTCGAAAGAATGTAAATGAGAAATTGCGGCATAATTTATTAAAAAAGATCATCATTATTCTTCGAGTTTAAAAAAAAATTAGCAAACGATAAAGTCTAATTTTTTTCTGAGAAAGAAGATTAATAAAAAGTTAATTTAGGCGTTTAAAAGTTTGCTTTGAATTATATTTTAACTGCAACCAAAAATTAATTTACTTTTAATATGCATTACTATAAAAAAAGGGTGATCCATAATTACCCCATGTGTGATCCATAATTGCCCAAACCCGGGGTAATTCCTGATCACTCAATAATTAAAATAAAACTAAAAATAATTAAGTTTTAGGTAAAGTGATTATTTAAATAAATTCTAAATTATTTAAGCTTACTCCATGCAAAATTAAATCTTTCTATCTTTCATACTTTAGAAAAAAATAGGATGTTGTGATTTTTTGATCCATAATTCCCCCATATGACCCTACGTCGAATGTTATATAAAAAAAGGGAGTATCGGCTTTTTGTCTGCTAACGAAGAAACTTTAAATATATATATTTCTTAATTTAACAGTCAGATAAAGGCAAATAACTTATTGTTTTGTATTAGTTGTTGATCATAACTATTAGTCACCATTCCCCGCTTTTTAGTTGCTTTAATTTGTATAAATCCACATTTCTTTCAATCGAAATTAATATTTGTTTTCAATTTGTTGCAAACAACTACGATTGAATGTAAACTTGAAAAGTAAGTTTTGTTTGTTAATGAAAGTCAAAACTACCTTTTATTGATTACATTAAAATTGCTATTTCAAAGTATATTATATTTTTTTATATTATTATTATTATTATTATAAAATTCAGTTTAAAAGGAGCATTTCTCAACTCAAACGGCCAATTATGTTGTTTCAGCTGACGCAAGGTTACACTTTTTATTCTTGTGTTTCCGAGATTTCATCGGTTTTTATTGGTCAAAGCCGTGCATATCTAGTACTTAGGATATTCAGCGGATATTTGATATTTATTATTTTTTAGGTATTTAGATAAAACTATTCGATGTATTTAATAAACTACACAACGTAAAAAAAAACAATAAAAGAATAAAGGAGATTAAACGAACATTAAGAGGAAAAAACTTAAAAGAAATCGCTTTAAAAATATACTGCTCAAAATCATTTAATTACAAAGTTTTTTTTAAACACTAAATTTAAATAATTAGATCATGTTGTCCCCGAAACAATTGTAATTCCAGAAGGACCAAAAATGAAAACAATATATCTGGAACTGCTGTCACTCATGACGAGAAACGTGCCCATTCAAATTAAGAATGCACTATAAATTAATTGTCTTTTACTTTAGAGATTTCCATTGTTCCAAACTGAATTTCCTTTAGGATGCCATCATTCCTCTTATTAAGAGATTTGGAATGAAAATTAGTAATATATCCTTCAAGTTAGCTTTTGAGAACATTTACTTTCCCTTTGTGTTCTTTATTTAATGGAATTTTTTTATAGATAAGAAATATAACTTTTTGTTGACAGTACTTAACTTTTTGCAATTGAACGGTCGGAATATTTTTTCATGAAGAATAATTTTAAAATATTTTTAGCCTACTTTTTCTTTTTTTAATTCGAAAGAATTAAAAAAAATGTAAAAGTGTAGGTATTGACATGCGGTCGATGTCCGTCTGTCTGCCGTCCGTACACTCTTAAAACGAACGAGCGATTTCAACTCAGTCTGATTAATATTCACTCCTCCAGTCTAGAAAATGCACTTGTCCTAGAAGAGTGGATCCTTTGTGTGTTAAATCTCCGACAGGATCACTCCAAACGAGTGATTTTAACTCAGTCTGAGTTAATATTCACTCCTTTCCAGTGTCGAAAATGCACTTCTCCTAATGGAGTGGATCTCACTCTTTTGTTTTAAGAGTGTACACCCCTTCCAAAATCGGTTCTATCCATCCGATCTTAAAAAATCTTTTTTTTTTAAAAGAAAGGTATGACCTCAGACACCTAACTTTCATACTTTTTTATATATATTTTTTTCTGCCGACGAATTTCCCATTGGATTACCACTGAAATTCAATTTCGAGTCATTTAAGTCGCTGTTAAATTATTTGCATTATCTGTTATTTTGAATGTTTTAAAAGTGTATTCCGTCTAATTAGGAAAAGACCTTAACTCCGAACCCTTTTGGGTATTGTAGGGGTAGGTACATATATATTCCGGCTTGTGTGCTTGATCAATTATTTTGGAAAGCGGCTTTCAAATTAAACTCGCATTTCTTTCAAAGTTAACAAAACAAATCTTATTAAAAAGTTGTTTTTTGAAAGAAGTTTTATTTATAGAAAATTGCTTTATGTATAGGGTTTAAGTGCATAAAAAAGTTTTGTGGATGAAAAACATTTAGAATATATTTAAATGTAAATTTAGTTTAAAAACTAACATTTAATTAGTTGTGTATCAATAATGAGACTGCATAAATGGAAATATATATGATAAGAATGATGGAACAACTGGATTTGGACCATAGAGATAGAAAAACCTTGCGCTATAGCACACTATCTAGAGGAGAAACGTAATGGTGAAACCAGAGGGAATTTTGTGCCGACCCATCGCCTAAACATGGCGGCGATTGGCGTAGAAAAAAAATCAGTATACAAAAATAGCGCTTTTTTAGAATTATGATTGTTGAGTTGATTCTAGTTGATAACTTCAAATACTTCGAATTTCTTTTTGTGAGTGTCAAAAATAATATTATTAAGTAACCGAAAATTTGCATATTTGTTTATTGATTTTATATTCATCGTTTAGCCTAACCAGTCATAAAATGTCATTCAAGATTGAGTCTGACATTAAAATTATTTCACTGAATAGAAATAGAACTACCCAAAAAGTGATTCTGATTCATGAATCATAAAAGTACAATCCACGTCTACAAAAAATTTCAAAGAGCCACCAGCTCCGAGATAACAGGTTCTTAAAAAAAAAAAAAAAAAAAAAAAAAAAAAAAAAAAAAAAAAAAAAAAAAAAAAAAAAGCGCAGTTCTGTCATTATCTACGGAATTGGCCGCCATGGTAAGGTGTTCAAAGGAAACAGATTTTGACCCTCCGTTTAGCCTCTAGATAGTTTGCCATAGCACACGGTTTTTCTATCTCTATGATTTGGACCTGCAGCTTCAGCCGTGTTTGAAGCCAGCTGAGGAGTTGTGTTGAATAAAACATTACTAAACTTATGCGTTTTTGGAGGCTTTTACATCGGAGTCGATGACCAGCAGCTTTTTGTTTTTTTTTAGATGTTGATTATACTTTTGCAATTTATGAATCAGGTTTTTTTGGGTATTGTATTTCGTTTCAGCGAAATTTTTTAAATACCCCAAACTCAATTATTCTTACAAAACACATATATAATGACCCGTAATTGAGTATCAGTAGTTATAAAATAATGAAATAATATTAATTTGACGAAACATTAAATTTTTAGCACGTTTTTTTAATTAAAAAGCGCAACTGCACTGTTTTTTTCCTTTTACTGATTAATAAAAAATATTTATAATTATTATTTAATTAATAATTACTTGTGAGATTCAATTGAATAACGTAATTAAGAATTTGGTTTTAGTTTTTTCTCTTGTAAAAAATGAATTACAATAATTTTCTTTCTTTTGATATTAAACAAGCTCATTAAATTTGGTAGTTCAACTTATATATATTGTTTTCTTTATGGGTCTTTATTGGTAAAAAGAGCTTCTATATTTTACATAATTTCAAACTGCTAACTTCTTACAAACCATATGAGAAGCATCTATAACACAGATACACAAATCCTGCTTGCATTAAAAAAAGTTATGAAAACTATTTCCCTAAGTCTTCTACTACTATTGACAATAAAAAGTTTTTATATTTCCCCCCAGTCAGAATAAAAAAAAAGCCCAAAATCTTTTTGATTTTATATCAAAACTATTGGGATGAGAAGAAATCAATTCACAGAAAATTGTTTGATAAATTGTCCACTTTGTTTTGGTTTCGAAAAAGAAAGGCCGTAATATATTAAAAAACTTTTGTTTTAAAAACTTAAAAAAAACCATGATAGAATTGAATTTGGGACAATTTTCAAGCGTTTATTAGGAAAAATTGAGTTTGACATTTCGTCACAGAATAGAAATACTAGCACTTAAGAAAAAAAAAAGAAACTACATAAATTTAGTTATAAAATCTTTTAAAAATAAGTGCAATTTTAGTACTGTTTTATTCTACAGTTAACCTCAAAAAAAAAAAAACTTTCGAGTTAATTGCAAAAAATTAAAAGGATTTTTTTTATTTGAAATTTTCTTCGCAAATGAAACAACTTTGCGCTACCAATAATTCCATAATAATCTGAGGGATTTAAGACTTATTTGATGTATTCATTATGTCGGATATGTAGTGTTTCTTTAAGTTGATTACCCCCTCCCCCAGAAAGTCACCCGGGTTCTGTGCTTAGAGCGGACAGTCGTAGAAAAAGTAATTTGTCATCAAAGGGTTTTCATTTTGATCTGTTTACACACATTTTCTCCCCTATCCTCATAGTCGCCATATTTGGTCACAAGTCATTTGAATTACTGAATGCAAAAAGGAGTTAACTCTCATTTTTAATTTATTAGTTACTTGCAAAAAGTGAATAAAAATATTTTTACTAAACACTTTATGTTGTTATATACAACATTTATTTATTTTAACATGTTATTTAAATGATTTCAACTATTAAAAAAATAAATACAGAGCAATGTAATTAGGACCAAGGTACACCACCGGCGGTGTACCTTGGTCCAACCGGTAGTGTACCTTGGACCAATTATTAACAGGTAGAGAGACTCGATTTACAGTCCGAAAACCAATATTTTTTAGCCACATAAAATTCAAAAATACATTCTACATCCTACTCTTATTTCTAGCCAAGATTGTAGTAATTGTTTATGTTAGGTGAAATGGCTTAGTAAGGTGTTTTATTGCCTTAGTTTTTTTAGTGCCCTTTTGGCTTTTTCAGCTGTAATGCGATCTTTCTCAGGTGTATCCGTTAAAATGCAGCATAAAATTAAACTGTCATTTCATGCCATAGAAAAACATTTGGCTATCTTTCTGTCATAAATTTGAAAAAACAACCAAAATATTTTCCCCTATGTTTATACAACTAGGCTAAACGTAAAAAGGATGTTCTGCTTAGATATTTATTATAAAAAACATATTTTTAGATGTGCATGCAATAATTATTTTTTATATTATATCAATATGGTAAAAATTTTATAGGCCTACCATAAATCTAAATAATTAACTATAGAAAAATTATTTATCACACCATATAAAAATTTCTTACAAATTTCCATTCTACATAATTTTACAAATCAGGGTTGCATATTAATAGCTTAAAATACTTAATTTTTCAAAGGAAAAAATTTACTTGAATTTTATAAAGGGTTTTCAAAAATCTGAAGCACATAAGACCTTTAGTAGTGTACCTTTGACCAGTCCAAGGTACACCACTTGTATTAGGTTCGAGGTACACCACTTGGATATTAAAAATAAAATAGTGAATCACCATGTTAAGGTTAGACTTAACTTAATTTCAAACGCACTGTTTTATAGCTAAAACTTTCCTTTATATTGCATAACCATCGTTTCTGAATATAAACACTACATCTTTGAGTATAAAAATACACTAAAGTATCTGACAAAAATTTACTTTTGAACTGTGAATTTAGTTTTTCGAAACCTCTTTAATAAATTGACCTTTCAAACAAACATATAGAACTTCACTGAGACCCCTGGTAGCAAATACTTTAACTTCATGTGGTGTTGTTTCAATATCTAAGCAAATCGAGCTAAAATCAGCATAGGTTCGAGGTACACATATGCCCAAGGTACACCACTTACCCCTATAAATAGGTTTTGGTCCAAACTTCTTTATTACCTACTTTTGAAGTTCTGGTTATCATAATGTATCCTTATAAAAAGATTAAAGAGACACAGCACCTAAAAGTCATCAGATTTTTTTTTTTATAATTTTGTTTTCAACCTTGATGCAAAGTTCCTTTATTTTATGGTGCGAAATAATTTGAGTAAAAAACGGTTTTCACTGTATTTAGTAAATCCTAAAAACCTTTCAAATGTCGAAACAAAACTACAAAATTTTGGCCTCCACTTCTCCAACATCGAGCAGTTATTTAAACTCAAAACCTTTACCTCTGTCTCATTTATTTTAATAAATATGGAAAATGCAAATGATTAAATTGCATAACAGTCCAGTGACCAACTATGGCCGCATTTGTTCTGATATTTACGAATGAGTTCCACAGCTGCTTCCCTTTGTTATGCAGATCTGCTAGGTCTCCTTCCGACACGATTGCTTCGAAATAGTGCCCGCTCAGAGCACCGATTGCATTGCATTCCAAAATGAGTGTCCGCAAAATCTGAGTGTCCGCTCTGAGCACGGCACCGTAACCCGGACCGAACACATAGACAATAGGGGAATTTATGTCAATGATTCTCAGACATTTTTGTTTATAAAAGTAAGGCTTGCATCTGAGTATTTTTTGAAAACAAAAAGTACAAACCATGTTTTTAAAAGATATCATTTATAGGGTAGACTGACAAGTGAATGAACAGGCCCCTGTGAATGAACAGCTTGTAAATACATTTAAAAAGTAAGGATTAAAAATCATTCCACTGGATGGATTGGCAACACTGACTTCCTCTCATCTAGGAGGAAGTTATCTGACAGCTGATTGGTTTTCCTGGTCATTAATTAAAATCCAACATGTTTATTGACTGGACATTTTTGTGTTCATTCACTGGTAAAAGTACTGTTCATTCACTTGGCTTTTGTACCACTTTTTATTTGGACCCCCAAAAGACCCAAAGCAATGCAATATAAAGTCACCTCCTTTTTTTTTGTAGAATTTACATATAATGACTGATGTGTTCACATTGTCATAAACCCACAAGCAGTGACGCGTTTATGGATGTTGGGGCCATAGGCGACTTCCGAATTTGGGGCCCCTCGCCTCACCCCCCCCTCCACTATTCATGCAGAAATTTAAAAAATTTAATTATTTGAGTTTAAAATTACTGAATATCCTTTTGGGTGTAAAGAGACAGTTATAGTAGTATCATATTGTAGAATATTTAGTGTACTTTAAAAACGTTCTTTGAAAGGCTCTTAAGAAACTAGTCCTTCACTCCTTCAGGGTTATTATCACCAAAATTTTAAAAAAATCCCGATTTTTTCGCGTATTTTTTTTTCGATTTTTGAAAAAGTTGCGTTTGGCGCTCGAGATCGAAAACTTAGTTTATTCATGAGGCCAACAACATAAACAAGTGTGCAAAATTTCAGAACTACCGGATTTCACGCATACTACCCCATTCTTTTAGGCGACAAAGTTACTGAACTATTATATTTACATACTTACTTTCCATTTGCAACTTTTCTTTTTGCAAATTCGTTTATCACCACGTCGAAATCAATTTGTATTTGTTTCATCTGATTCGATGTTCAGATTCGGTAAGGCATAAAGGCGCATTTGTCCAATCATATATCTCTGCACATTCTTCTTCTTAGTGCAGAGAAAGAACGTTCTCCAGTTGCTTTTCTAATCGAAATTGTTAGATAAATACGCAAATAGCATTTCCACACTTGGAAAAGTCGATTTTGATCCGTGTTGCAGAAAGGTATACATTTTCGATGCAAACCAAAGTTGTTATTTTCTTACAAATATTAAAAAATGTTTTAAATCGTCACGAGCACAGTTGTATGTTTAGGTATTTGTTATTAATTTTGAAATTTGGGGGCCCTCGCAATCTTGAGGCCACAGGCGGCCGCTTCTGACGCCTATTGGTAAACGCGTCGCTGCCCACAAGCCATATTTTCTTCAAATGTATGAATTTTCTTAAAACAAATTGTGCTTAAGCGTTCATTCACTGGTTAGTCTACCCTATTTAGGAAAGTTATACCTTACACCCTAGGTTCCCAACCTTTTTGCATCTGAGTACCACTTGACTTTTTGAGAATTTTGGCGTACCACCAGACCTAAATATTTTAATAGACGTATAATATTAACTCTTCAAAAAGTGTCCAAAGGCGTTTTGAATAAAATACCTGAGAATATTTATTGGTTATATATTTGTTTATTTATGGCATTCTCATAATAAAGGAGAAATAAAAAGTTTTAAAAAGTATTAATTTACAGTTTTATTTATTACTTATAAGTCTAAAACCATACAAATAAAAAATTAGTCCAAATTCAGAAAAAAAATTATAATCATATAAAATATACATTCGTAGTCTTTAAATGCGAAACTTGTTATTATTTGCCGTGATTGAATGATCAAAATTGGAAGTGATGGAATTTATCTTCACTGTTAATTTTTTACCAGTGATTCGCGTGTACCACCGGTTGGGAACCCCTGCATTACACTATGAATTAATGTCTAAGAGGATGAATATTTTGCTAACCTAATGAAGTTGAAAAAATAAAAATAAGTAGGTTTGTAACAGAATCTGACTTTTAGCCCATGTCAACACAACATTTGTGTTCATTAATTCTATATTAAAAATTTATAAGCTATACTTGTCTAGTTTCATTTATTTTCTTTCGAAAGTTCTATGCTTATTTCTTATGTTAAATAAATAATTTTACATTCAAAGAATTAATATATAAAAAACAAGAAAAATAGTAAAAAACTTTAATAACTTAAAAAAACACACACAGAGGAGAAAGAGAAAAACTTATATAAAGCAAAGGAGAAAACCATATGCATAAGCAATTGCTTGAATAAATATTTATATTAAGTTAGTAGAATAGATTTTATGAATAATATTCTGCAATTTCGGACGTAATTTATTAAATATACACTACACAAATAATAAGATTAAAAAGGACATACATTTGCAAAATGTCTTGCCATTAACTTAATTAGTAAAAACTCTTTAAAAATGTAAATGACAAATGACAGTGATTGCGCCCTCTAGAAGGGAGAGTGTAGGCTTTTTAGCCCATTACCCAGCTCGCCAGAAGAGACAGTCACAAGAGACACGCAAAGAAAGACGGCACACATAGACAAATAACAACATTTATTGACAAGCACAAACATCCATGCCTTTACCGGGATTCGAACCCGAGCCCAGCAGCTCCAAGGACTAGAACACTAACCACTGCGCCGGCTGGCCGGCTTAAAAATGTAAAACATTCAATTGAAATTAGTTTAAAAACCTGAAAAAAGAAAAAGTCTAATTTCTTTCATTATTTCCTTACTTCCACTCTTATTGATTTTCCCTGAATAACGATTTTTTTCTTGCTGGATTTTTAGAAATCTTGTTAGACTAACTAGATAAAAACAAAAAGATCTAAAAAAAACCACTTTCCTGTTCTTTTACGACTCACTGAAATTCTTATAGAAAAACAAGTAGGTTTACAGCAGTAATTCTCATCTAGAAATATATAATATAAAGATTTATATACCTTACAAAAAATTGCCAACTCCATAGTTGTACTTTAATTTTCAATAGTCGAAATTGGCTATTTTCATTAATTTTTTTTTGCAAATTCAATTTATATTCTTTACAGTTTGGTTAAGTAATTGACCAACAAAGTTCAATGGAGTTAAACAGTTCAATGGAGCTAATATTTAAATGTTGAAAACGTATAGGTTAGTTCTCTTCTGACTGAAGGGCATATCATTACAATGGTCAAATTCAAAAGTTGGATGCAATCTCCCGTCTGCTATGGAAATTGAGGTTGAAGGAAGTATCTTCAACCTCGTCAACCCCACAAGACCTACAACCTCAATCAGATGCATATATTATTGCTTGCATCTCAGTGAAGAGGTACTACGTCATTCTACACTCTTAAAACAAAAGAGTGAAATCGACTCCAGTAGGAGAAGTGCATTTTTGACACTGGAAAGGAGTGAATATTAACTCAGACTGAGTTAAAATCACTCGTTGGGAGTGATTCTGTCGGAGGTTCACAAACAAAGGATCCACCCCAGTAGGAGAAGTGCATTTTCGACACTGGAGCACTGAAAATTAACTCAGACTGAGTTAAAATCGCTTGTTTGTTTTAAGAGTGTAAAGCATGCGTGTCAACCTTGATGGGCAAATATAAATTTGCGCCGAATATAAGAGGAAGTTCTGTTTATGACTGACCGAAAATATAATATGCGACCAATCGTTCATTCAACGCTGGCAACCCTAAGTCTAACTTCACAAGTTAGAATTTGAGATAAAATTTGGAGATCGAACTGTGCTTTGAAAGTTGCGTGTTGAGGATTCCATGTGATACGCTATTTAATAAGGATGTAGCGATAAATTTCATAACATGTGTTGACTTTCCTTGCTAATGTTATGAATCCTTTCTGAGTCAACTGACGCGTGAATGCACTTCAATGCAATGCATATCACAATTCTCGTTTAAGTCCAACTCAACCATAATATATTCCGAAGATGAATCAGCTTTGCATCCTCAGTTAGCATAATATGCTAATAGTACAACATAGTCCGAATAATCCTACACTTTATTTAACAATTTCAGTGTTTAACACACATGCACGATCATCAGACAGGGTAAATATTTACCAAATTCTTATATATTCATACATTCGAAATAACATGCTTGAGAGAACAGTGTAGGAATATAATTCAGACATAGATAAGTTTTTAATCAAATGTCTCGAATGTTTAATCCTCCATAAGTTCTTTGAGTTCGTAATATAGTTAGTTTATTTTACCAATTATGTGATTAAATTATTAAAAAATGTTTAATGTGGCGTAAACAGTCGGTTTGTTTTGTGTTTGTAATAAAATTATTATTATATTCGAATAGCTTGAACACATATTCTTCGATTATTATTTGTTGGATTATTTTATAAAATATTAATGAGTAGAAAGTCGACTGTCAGGTAGTTGGTTGGTTGGTATACATATGTTTTCAAGCTTGTGTGCTTGCTCAGAGAGCCGCTCATAAACCTTCGTCAAGTAAGACAGTCACAACACACTCACACTCACATGCACATATATACGTGACAGATGCTGCCATCTATCACACGCCACCTCCACAGTTTAGACATGTCCCAAAATGCCAAATTGTCCGAAAAATCTGAGTGTCCGCTCTGAGCACGGCACCGTCACCCGGACCGAACACATACACAATAGGGGAATTTATGTCAATGATTCTCAGACATTTTTGTTTATAAAGTGTGGCTTGGATCTGAGTGTTTCTTAAAAACAAAAAGTACAAAACCATGTTCTTAAAAGATATCATTTATATTTAGGGAAGTCATTCCTTACACTCTAGGTTCCCTACCTATTTGCATATGAGTACACTCTTAAAACTAACGAGAGATTTTACCTCAGTCTGAGTTAATTTCACTCCACCAGTTTAGAAAATGCACTTTTTCCTAGAGGAGTGGATCCTTTGTGTGTTAAACCTCCGACAGGATCACTCCAAACGAGTGATTTTAACTCAGTCGGAGTTAATTTTCACTCCTTTTCAGTGTCGAAAATGCACTTCTCCTATAAGAGTGGATTTCACTCTTTTGATTTAAGAGTGTACATATAAGTCTAAAACCATACAAATAAAAAATTGGTAAAATTCAGCAAAAAAAAATCACCATACAAAATATACATTCATAGTCTAAGTACGAAACTTGTTATTTGCCCGTGATTAAATTATCAAAATTGGGAGTGATGGAATTTATCTTCACTGTTAATTTTTTACCACCAGTTTTTCGCGTACCACCGATTGGGAACCCCTGCCTTACACTGTAAATTAATGTCTAAGAGGATGAATATTTTGTTAACCTAATGAAGTTGAAAAAATAAAAATAACTAGGTTTGTAACATAATCTGTCACTTAGCTCGTTTGAACACAACATTTGTATTCAACAGAAGGGCGTCACACACAGTATTAATTATATATTAAACATTTATAAGCTATACTTGTCTAGTTTCATTTATTTTCGTTCGAAAATTCGATGCTTATTTAATATGTTAAATAAGTAAATTTGCATTCAAAGAATGTAAATATATAAAAAACAAGAAAAATAGCAAAAAACTTTAATAACCTAAAAAAGAAAACATACAGAGGAGAAAGAGAAAAACTAATATAACGCCAAGGAGAAAGCCACATGCTGTCCATGAATACATAAACAATTGCCTGAATAAATATTTATATTAAGTTAGTAGAATAGATTTTATGAATAATATTCTGCAATTTTGGACGTAATTTATTAAATATACACTACACAAATAATACGATCAATAAGTGCATACATTTGCAAAATGTTTTGCCGTTAAATTAATTAGTTAAAACTCTTTGAAAATGTAAAACATTCAATTGACATTGGTTTAAAAAGCTGGAAAAAAGAAAAGTCTACTTTTTAAAATTTATTTCCTTACTTCCACTCTTATTAATTTCCCCTTTATTACGATTTTTTCTTGCTAGATTTTTAGAAATCTTGTTAGACTAATTAGATAAAAGCAAAAAACTCTAAAAATAAAAGAAGCCGCTTTCCTGTTCTTTTAAGACTCACTGACATCCTTTTCTTATAGAAAAACAAGTAGGTTTCTAGCAGTAATTCTCACGTAGAAATGCTTCTACACGAGATTTATTTACCTTACAAAAAATCACAACACCATTTGGTTGTACTTTAATTTTCGAATGCCGAAAATGGCTATTTTCATTAATTTTCTTTTGCAAATTCAATTTATATTCTTTACAGTTAGGTTAAGTAATTGACTAACAAAGTTCAATTGAGTTCAACAGTTCAATGGAGCTAATATTTAAATGTTAAAAACGTATAGGTTAGTTCTCTTCTGACCGAAGGGCATATCACTACAATGGCCAAATTCAAAAGTTGGTTGCAATCTGCCGTCTGCTATGGATATTGATGTTGAAGAAAGTATCTTCAACCTCGTCAAACCCACAAGACCTGGTTACTACAACATCAATCAGATGCAAAAATTACTGCTTCCGTCTCAACGAAGATATACTATGTAATTTTAAAGCAAGCGTATCTTCAGGTCAGTTTGATGAGCTAATATGAATTTGCGCCGAACATGCAGATCAAGTTCTATTTATGATTGCCCAAAAAACAGAATCTGCCCGCTATCGTTCATTCAAAGATGGCAACCCTCCAAATTAGCCAAGTCAAAATTGAGATAAAATTTCAAGATCGAATTGCTTTGAGAGTTGTGTGTGTGTGTGCCGAGGAGTCCATGTGATATGCTGTTTAATAACGATGTAACGATAAATTTCATAACATGTGTTGACTTGCTTATGTTATGAATCCTTTCTAAGTCAACTGAAGCGTTAATGCACTTCAATGCAATGCATATCGCAATTCTCGTTTAACTTCAACTCAACCAAAACATATTCCGAAGGTGAATCAGTTTTGCATCCCCAGTTAGCATAATATGTTAATAGTACAACATACTCCATATATAATCCTACACTTTATTTAACAATTTCAGTGTTTAACACACATGCAAGATCATCAGACAGGGCAAATATTTACCAAATTCTTATCTATTCATACATTCGAAATAACGTGCTTGAGAGAGCAATGTAGGAATATAATTCAGACAAGTTTTTAATCAAATGTCTCGAATATTTAATCCTCCATAAGTTCTTTGAGTTCGTAATCTAGTTAGTTTATTTTACCAATTGTGCGATTGAATTATTTGAAAATGTTTAATGTGGCTTAAACAGTTGGTTTGTTTTGTGTTTGTAATATAATTATTATTGTATTCGTATAGCTGGAACACATATTCGTATATTATTTGCTTATATTGGATTATTTTATAAAATATTAATGAGTAGACCGTTCTACAGTCAGGTAGACAAATGTCCGCCTGAACGTACAGGAAGAGGGATTAAAAGTATAAAAATAGTTATCTGATGACATACCTTTCTAACAAAAGAACAGTTATTTATGCAACAAGTGTGAAAAGTAACACTTTTTAAAACTAGTGGATTTTATTTCACGAGCGAGGTGCAAGCGAGTGAAATAATGACACGTGTTTTAAAAAGGTAACTTTTCGCACGTGTTTTATACACTACTAGCTGACCCGGCGAACTTTGTTCCACCTTAGGCAATAAATGAGCAGACTTTTGATTTTATCAGGGTCAATTTTTTATTTGGATAATAAATGTAAATTTAAAAAAAGGAAGTATTATAATGATTCTTATCGGCCATGTATTTTAATGTATGGGTTCCACTCTTTAGTGAAGCACCTTGTGATACACGACATTTTTCATTTTATTATCTGCAAGAACAAATAACGCAGATGGTCTTCCGACCTGTGAGCTTGCCCCATATAATTGGCGATAGGAAAAAAATGGATTATATATATTCAGACCACAAACTTTTAAGGATTGACCTTGTGATTTGTTGATGATGGCGAATGCAAGACGGATCGGAAATTGAAGTCGTTGAAACTAAAATGGGATGTGTCGGTTGGTATCTTCGGGATTCTTAAAATGAGAACCTCCTCACCTTCGAACTTTCCTTTGAGTATCGTCGCCTAAATCACATTGTTCATCATTTTCCTTACCACCAAACGCTTCCGTAAGACTTTCAGATTCTGTCGGCAAAGACTTTCGACTTGCTTGCGGTAGGTCCCGGGTTCAGGTCCGGACATCGCCAAAATAACTACCGACCAATAGACGGCTCTCACGGCCAAAAAAAAAAAAAAATGTCCGACAAATAATACCCCGTGTAGAGGAAGTGCACTTTAAATATCTTCCAAATTCCTGACGCTGCCTATGATGTTGCCCTTAAAAGTTGCATCAGGTACCTACTCCCGTTTCCAATGGCCCTCGTGTGTTCTTTTAGTGCGACGATAATTCAAACCAACCCAAACCCATACAACTGGATGGGAAGAGCTACTCTACGTTACATTTTCAACTTCGCCAAAGGCCGCCAATGTCAAAATTCAATTGGCCATTATGCCATCTTAACATCAGAAAACAAAACTGACATTAATCCTCTTGTATGGTTGGAAAAATTTTATGAAGTATAAATTCCTTATTTTTGCTGAAAATATTGCTTCATATCTTCATTTTTTACCATTTGCAAACATCAATTAAATTTAATTCGGAAACTTGATTAAAACCTAGTTGAGGAAGTCTGATCCACCATAAAAAAATAAAAAAGATTTAAAATCAGTAAATAGAATAAACTACTAATATTCAAATATCAATCCAGCAAATTAAATACACGTGCTCTATTTTCTTTATTTAATTTTTGTTCACGCTGAACGCGCTGAAATTTCTTTGAAATTGAAATAAAAGCGTAAATAAGAATCTTACAATGCTATTCCCATGGCTCACGTTTTGCATTCTTACAGCCGTTTGGGTACGAATTTCGAAATAAAAAGTGTTCTATAGCCTATTCCTGGTTCTAAGCTACCTCCCCACTAATTTTAAGCCAAATCAGTTTATCCGTTCTTGAGTTATAAATAGTCTAACTAACAAGGTCTTCTTTTATATATATATTTCATAATTGTGTGAAAAAAATATCATTGGTTCAAAAATATTTCACGCGCATTTATATCTTTAAGTAAAAGCAGATCGATAAATATGTGGATTTTTTTAATATTATGAAATGGAAATTTTAACTTGAAATGTTGGCATCTTACGAAAAGATTGTAAAAAAGTCTTTTTATAATTGCGTGAAAAAAATCCTACTTTTACATTATAATTTCAATATCAGACGCGTGCAAAAAGTTAAACTTTTTGAAACAGTGAAAAAAAGTACTTTTTTTCACCCAAAAGCAGTGAAAAAATAGTTATTTATGCAACAAGTGTGAAAAGTATCACTTTTTAAAACTAGTGGATTTTATTTCACGAGCGAGGTACGAGCGAGTGAAATAAAGACACGCGTTTTAAAAAGTTTACTTTTCGCACGTGTTGCATACACTTTTTTTTATAATTGCGTGAAAAAAATCAAATCTCATTGGTTCAAAAATAATTCACGTGCTAATTAGACTAAAATAGACTAAGAGATGTCAAGGAAAACAACCAATGATCTCGCAGTTCGGAGCGCGTGACGCTATAAAAAACCAATAAGCGTGTTTCAACATTTTGTCAAAGAAAGCAACCAATGAACTCGCAGTTCGAAGGGCGTGACTTAAGAAATATTCCCATCGCGAGAAAAAAAATTCATTGATTCAAAAATAATTCACGCGCATAACATTTTTAAATACAGCAGATCGATAAATCTTTGGATTTTATGAGTATTATCAAATCGAAATTTTACTTGAAATGTTGGCATCTTATAAAAAGAGTGCGACAAAGTCTTTTTTTCACTGCTTTTGGGTGAAAAAAAGTACTTTTTTTCACTGTTTCAAAAAGTCTAGCTTTGTGCACGCGTCTGATATTGAAATTATAATGTAAAAGTCGGCTTTTTTTCACGCAATTATAAAATAGATATTTATGCAACTAGTGCGAAAAGTAATGCTTTTTAAAACAAGTGGATTTTATTTCACGAGCGAGGTACGAGCGAGTGAAATAAAGACCCGTGTTTTAAAAAGTTTACTTTTCGCACGTGTTTCATACACTATTTTTTATAATTGCGTGAAAAAAACAAATCTCATTGGTTCAAAAATAATTCACGCGCTAATTACACTAAAATAGACTAAGAGATGTCAAGGAAAACAACCAATGATCTCGCAGTTCGGAGCGCGTGACGCTATAAAAAACCAATAAGCGTGTTTCAACATTTTGTCAAAGAAAGCAACCAATGAACTCGCAGTTCGAAGGGCGTGAGTTAAGAAATATTCCCATCGCGAGAAAAAAAAATTCATTGATTCTAAAATAATTCACGCGCATAATATTTTTAAATACAGCAGATCGATAAA
The DNA here is from genome assembly GCA_023701765.1 of Hylyphantes graminicola. Lineage (NCBI taxonomy): Eukaryota > Metazoa > Arthropoda > Arachnida > Araneae > Linyphiidae > Hylyphantes > Hylyphantes graminicola. Next base: position 29,715,128 of record CM043120.1, on the reverse strand, counting down.
TCTTTGGATTTTATGAGTATTATCAAATCGAAATTTTACTTAAAATGTTGGCATCTTATAAAAAGAGTGCGACAAAGTCTTTTTTTCACTGCTTTTGGGTGAAAAAAAGTACTTTTTTTTCACTGTTTCAAAAAGTCTAGCTTTGTGCACGCGTCTGATATTGAAATTCTAATGTAAAAGTCGGCTTTTTTTCACGCAATTATAAAAAAGACTTTTTTTTCACTCTTTTCATAAGATGCCAACATTTCAAGTTAAAATCTCTATTTCAGAATATTAAAAAAAATCCATATATTTATCGATCTGCTTTTATTTAAAGATATAAATGAGCGTGAAATATTTTTGGACCAATAATATTTTTTCAAACAATTATAAAAAATTGTGTATGAAACACTGCGAAAAGTAAACTTTTTAAAACATGTGTCATTAGTGCTTCAAAAAGTCTAACTTTTTGCGCGCGTCTGATATTGAAATTATAATGTAAAAGTCAGATTTTTTTCAGGCAAATATAAAAAACGAATTTTTAAGCTCTGACGGAAGCAACCGAATCCGAAATGAAGCTACGGACAGACGGAAATCTCTAGTATGTAAATACATACTTTTCTATTAAAAAATAAATGAATTTCGAATTAACAAGAAGTTCTTAAAGAACTAAAGTAGCCTACTTTTCTGTTACTTAAATACTTACTGAAATTCTTATAGGAAAAAAATCTAGGTTCCTAACAGTAAATATCGTCAACAACCGTTTCTATACACAAGTTTTATACGCATTGGAAAAACGTTGCTAAATATGGTATCCAGCTAAAATTTAAACTTCTAAAAGCAAAAATCAATTATTTCCCTTTATATTTTTTCGAAATTTAACTTACAATATTATTTTACTTGTGCCTAATTTATTTGTAGTTAGAAAAATGATAAAATATTTATTAATAACAAAAAGCATATACCTTCTCCAAACTGCATTTAAAAAATAAGAAATGTAAATTAAAACTAGCATAATTGTGTGCAAAAAATATGCCTTGCAGTTTTTTTAGTAAACAATTAATGAACAATTAAAGAATAACATTCTGCTAAAAGACGTCATTCCGACGTCATGAAAAAATGAAAATCCATGAAAAAATTAATTTGCCTCAAATATTTTTTAATACAATTTCTTATACCTTATTGATTTGTCGACAGTGATTTAAATGGCTCAAAATTGAATTTCAATGCTAATTCAATGGTAAATTCACCGACACATGTTATATTTATGTCCATCCGGACGTACAGACAGGCTATGAAAGTCGGGTCTAAGGTCGGGCTTTTTAAAAGTATGAAAATCGGTCTAAGTTCATAGCACCTTAACGAAGAAAATATTTTAAGATCCGATGGATACAACCAATTTTTTTTAACCCAATCTAGACCTATTTCCTTATATATTTTTTTTCATTTTTTAAAATTCTTTCGAATTAAAAAAAGAAAAGAAAATTATGTTAAAAAAGGAAAGTAGTTTTAAGACACTGAGTTAACTATTCATAGAAATACATGTCTAAGATGCTAGTTAGTTAATTTACATGAATTTATTTTAATCGATTACATATAAAATATGATTTTAATTTACGGATATATAAAATTCCCTTTCAATAATTTTCGCAACTGAGATCAATGATTTTTTTTAAAAAACGTATTGAAGGGCCTAATGAATATAATCCAGGTTTAAATGCAAATATCATATTCGAAACTTACGAGACTAAATTCTTTTCAAATCTCTTTCAAACTCAAACAAAATAGTTCCAACACCAAACGATCTTAATTAAAATGTAAGCCTTAATATTTTAAAAGGTTAAAAAACTAAGAGCAAACAACGGAATATGAATCAACTTTAGAAAACTTCTCTTGAATTAAAAGGGGAATTATGTAATGGTAAATATGTCGTAATCAGGGTCTTTTTGGCCTGTCGTATAGTGGTCTATTGCGTTGTGTAATGTTAGGTAACTAGTTACTTTTCATGTTAACTAACTTACCTAATTACTCTTTATATTAAGTAACTCTAACAGAGTAAAATTTTTAATTAAAGTAACTATAGGTAGCGTAGTTACTTTTTAAATGGCCGACCCTGTGGCGAAATGGTTAGGGTGCTAGTCTTTGGACTTTGGAGCTGCTGGGTTCGGGCTCGAATCGTGGTAAGGCATATATGTTTGTGTTTATCAATAACTGTTGTTCTTTGTCTATGTGTTTGTGTCGTCCTTCTTTTTGTGTCTCTTGTGACTGTCTCTTCTGGCTAGCGGGGTAACTTCCCTTCTAGAGGGAGCACTCACTGTCATTTGTCCATACACTGTTAAAAAAAACCTGTTGTTTTTACAGTTAAAACCTGTCAACTTTGATGCCAGTTAATAACTGTTTTTAACAGTTTAAAACTGGTTTTTAACAGTTTAAAACTGTTTTTAACAGTTTAAAACTGTTTTTAACTGTTTAAAAGTTAAAAATTACAGTTTTCCTGTAAAAAAATACAGTTTTATATTGTAAAAAACAGTTCTTAACTGGCGTCAAAGTTGACAGGTTTTAACTGCAAAAATAACAGTTTTTTTACAGTGTACTTTTTAAAAGTAACTTTCCGATTCCTGCTAAAAACGAGAAAGATGAGAAGCGCCTGTAAGCAGCAGTTGGTACGGGCATATGATTACGTCCATAACGATTTTTTAAAAAAAAGAAAACTCCTTCCAATTCAAATCACAAAATAATTCAAAAGAAAATAAGTAGTCAAAAGAAGCATACTGCCTGCACAGCATCAATACCTTCAAACTCATCGCATATTATTTAATATTTTAAACTCAAAATTCTATCGAATAATATATTTTTTATTAAAAATTATACAAAATGCGGACACAACATTTATGAAAAATACATAGAATAACCGATTGAATAACTCGTTCCTAAAAAAATATTAGCGACGTATTACATCGATATAAATCTGCTCAAGAGTAATACGTCACTAATACATGGACCTTTTTTGCATTAAATAAACTGCATATAGCATAAATTTAATCTCGTTTGACATCATTGAAATACGAAAATAAGCGCATTTCCATTTTCTAGATTAAATATAATTACGTAAATATTTGAAGGAATTTCTGCTTTGTGGGATTTAAAGGAATAATTAAAAATATTTTTGCTCTTATACAAAATTAGTTGAAGTAAACAACTCATGCGATTTCCTTTAGCAATTTAATATTTCGTGGGGCTAGAAATAGGAAGCCTTATAATGTAGAAAGTTAATTAGCTTTTAATTCCTCAACGGCTAATATATTTTTTTAAAATTGATTTCAATTCTGTATCTCAAGGCCAAAGGAGTAGAATTCCGTGCTTAATACTTAGCAAGAAATAATAACATCTCCTGATAGTAGGAATACTTGAATGCGCAACCAGCATAACAAAATTCACATAGTTTAATTTGGGAAAAATGTGTGCATATGACAAGAGCAATTTGCAATTCTATAAACGTAACTGTAAAATTCTTGAATCGTAGTTTTGGGACAAAACTTCTTTTCTCGGAATTTAATTTCCGAAGACATCATGCAGACACAAATTTTTCGGTGTGCCGGAATTTCTGTACTCGTCATAATTGATTGTTAATTGAATTGTTAAAAATGAAACAATGAAAAAAGGAAAAAAATCAGGGTTCTCTAGTTAATTGATATTTTTTTTGTAGAAGTTGTTTTGCTGCGCAAGGAGTGTGTGGAATTAATATGATCAATGATTTAAAATCATCCAGGGGGTATGAAAATATCATTACCCTCTAGTTTCTTAATATTTTCTGTATAACTTGTTTTGTTACGCTAGGGGTGTGTGAACGGAAAAACCAACATTCATAAAAAAAGGGTTTATTGTTTACTGTATAACTTGTTTTGCTACGCTAGGAGTGTGTGAACGAAAAAACAAATAGTTATATATATTTATTTTCTGTAGAAGTTGTTTTGCTACGCTAGGGATATGTGAGCAGAAAAACCAACATTCATAAAGGAAGGGTTTATTGTTTACTGTATAACTTGTTTTGCTACGCTAGGAGTGTGTGAACGAAAAAACAAATAGTTATATATATATATTTATTTTCTGTAGAAGTTGTTTTGCTACGCTAGGAATATGTGAGCAGAAAAACCAACATTCATAAAAATATTGTTTATTTTCTGTAGAAGTTGTTTTGCTGCGCTAGGAATATGTGAACGGAAAAACCAACATTCATAAAGGAAGGGTTTATTGTTTACTGTATAACTTGTTTTGCTACGTTAGGAGTGTGTGAACAAAAAACCCAAATTGTTGTATTTTTTTTTTATTTTCTGTAGAAGTTGTTTTGCTACGCTAGGAATATGTAAACGGAAAAACCAACATTCATAAAAAGGGTTTATTTTCTGTAAAAGTTGTTATGCTACGCTAGGAATATGTGAACGGAAAAACCAACATTCATGAAGGAAGGGTTTATTTGCTTTAAAAGTTGTTTTGGTGCGCAAGGAATGTGTGGACGAAAATATCAACATTTAGTATAAAAATAATATTATTCTCTAGTAACTTAATATTTTCTGTATAATTTATACAACAAGAAATTAGAAAACAATAAAACTGGAATAAATTCTCTTCAATTAAAATGTGAAACATTTTCTGAATTTTTTGGCGATATCACACACGCGCAAACGCATGCATACGCGGACACACACATTTATAACGAAAAAACTATAGAAAAATGGTTAGTGTTCAAAACATAACCAATCTCTTCGAAAACTCTTTTTCATCTAATAAAAAGTAAAATTTTACAAAGAACTTAAGGTTTAGATATTAAAAAATAGTTTAGATTAAAAAAAATGCCTTTCTTAGCATGCATTAAAAATTATGTATTTTAAAGTTTTATAAAACAGAAAAACACTTGCAGTTCATCTTCAGCGAATAACATATTAAAAAGTTTACACTTTGACAGATTGAATTTACTTATTTTTAACTTTTAAATCACTTCGAATGTATTTTTTTTGTTTATCAGTTGCAGGTAGAATATTCGTAAGCATACTTCCTGCATATATTTAAATAGATAAACAATTTATTTACATTTATATGTATGCTTTATGTTGACTGCCATGTCGTCTTGTGATTGAGTTTTAGTTTTCTGCCCCTTTAAATCGAATAAGCATTTATTTGATAAAATACCCCTTTGACGTGCGCTCGAGGGACAAAAAGTTGTTTTGCCTCTAAGATTGAAATGCATTTTAAAGCTACCGGCTTTCTTAAGTTGAATTTCTTTTGTTGTAAATAATAAAATAAATTTATGGATGGCAAAATTCCTCGATGTTTTATTGTTTGCAGTTTGAAGGAGTCTTGTTTATTGTTTGCAGTTTGAAGGAGTCTTGTTTATTGATTGCAGTTTGAAGAAGTCTTGTATTAAGTCCCGAGTTTAAACACAATTTATTGTTCATTTGTTTTAAATCTAATCAATCAAAATAAAAATTATTTAAAATAAATAAAAAACAAGTGATTTCTTTATAAGTCATTAGCACTTAGTTTTTTAGCATTAAAGTACAAAAAGACGTGATCAAGCTTTATCTTCTGTTTATGTGGTGTATCAGTATAATGTTTAAGTTTTAAGTTAATGTTTAGTTTTGCTCACTCAAACAAAGTTCTAATCAAAGTACGTATTGGCTCTTTAAGCCAATACAAAGAGGCTAAAAAGATGTCCGGAATTTTTTCCAAATAACGAAAAATATTATTACATTGTCGATTAGCATTTAAAATGAATTTATTTACATTAATGTTAACATTATGCAATTGGGACTTGAATTAGGAAAATTATTCGCTTAAACTAGTTTGTAAAGTAGTCAGTAAATTATTTGCTTAAATATGCTCAATAACTTTAACATATCGTCTGTTTGCATTTAAATTGAATTTATTAAAATTCTCGATAAAATTTGGTAATTGCGGTTTTGACAGAATTCATAGAAATTTATTCATATTCAATACTTTTGGGTGTTGACAGTTTAAAAACGAAAAAAAATTACTTTCGGGAATGTCAAACTAAAATTCCGCCGACTTCTGTTTGAAATCTATCACTGTTTCCCATATTCTTAAAAGGCGCGTTTACATGATAAATCGAATCCATGGATTGACGAGCAAACTCAGCAATTTTTCCCTCTTGGGGATTTTCTCCCAGGCAGAACCGGAATTGCAGGGTTCATTGGAGGGTATCGCAAACCTTCCATTGGAGGAAGGGTTTAATGCTTCATACCATGGATTCGGCCACAGACTATAATTTGGGTTAGAAATCATGCTCGACCTCTTTTTCCCCATAATGGGGATTTTGGCATTCCATGGATTTGATGGCTCATGCAAACGCTCCTTGTATTTGACGGGTTCGTTTCTTTTTAAAGACGTTGAAATGATCTCATCTTAACCCTTTCAGTCCCAAAAATTTACTACACTACAGAAACATCTGATATTCACAAAATAAGCTTATTTTAGGTCAAATATGCGAATTCCATAAGAAAAAAAAATTCATTTAAATTTTTTATATGGTTTTTGAAACAATGCCAAAATTCTTTAACTGTGGAAAACAACAAAATAAAAAAATATATTATTACCTAAAAACACTTCAAGTTATATATTTTAAGGTATCTGACCATATTATTAAAAAAAATTTAGTAATTATTGTAACCGAAGTAGTTTAAATTGTGTTTTAAATATGTGGAACTGAAGTGAACTGATCAAAAATCAGGAGAAACGCTTGTTGACTATTTTCTAAATAAAAAAAATAGTAGTTCTGACTTCTATTGAGATTAATGTAAAATATTGTCTGATAGAACAAAGTGTGAAGAATCGTATGATGTGTGTTTGGATGTCATAACGGGACATAAAAATTTTGAAAAAAATATTGAAAGTGATGATGCCAAATGGCATCACTGGGACTGAAAGGGATAAAAGTATTTCAGGATTAGTATGAAGCACTCTACGATTTTCAGTTCAGGGTCTTCAGTCGTGCGATATGCCTATGAGTGGAGGATAACATGGCTTCAAATTGCAGCGGCAGGACACGCATGGAGCCAAGAACATCATGTTAAACGTTCCAGCGTTGTCACCACTTTAAAGAGAAAAATACTACGGTGTCATCAAAAAATACCAATTAATACTAAAATTACACAAAAATCCATAAAAATACTAGCTACCATTTGAAATATTTTTTAGTGACTTAATAAAAAAAAAACGCTCTTCTAGTATTTTTTTTTGTTGTTGTTGAAATGTCACTGACATTGTCATGACATTCAAGATCCTACGTATGGTGAGTATAATTAAAGATGCTAACAACTAAAACTAAACACCGCGGCACAGCAACCCATTAGAGGACCAAGGCTTTTCGTGCAGCTCTCTTGATCACGGTTGGTCCTAGGATTCAATGCTTATTCCTCCGTTAGGTGTTCAACCTTACTCGGAAACTCCCAGTGTTTAGTTCCCAAGCGTGCTTGGTTCTCATTATATTGATCTACTTAAGGAATGAAAGGTTGAGTGAACTCGCAGAATCCGCGTTTTGATTCCCGGATTTGTGGTATGGCAAAGCGATGTACTACTACTTAGGGGGTTATCGGCCTTTGATCTGGATCAACATTCCGATATGTGAGTGAGAATGGATGTGTGAAAGAGACCTTCCTGTTAAAACGGATATGCTGACGAGCAAAAGTCGGACTTCCTCCCCTGTGGCGCTCAATAAAAACGGAAGCCGCCCCTCTTCTCCTTGAAATCGGGTAGTTCTCTACTCCGGGTTCTATCACCGATTGGTATTAGAAACAGCAAACAACAATACTACTACTTAGCCACTGGGCCACACAACCGATAACAAAACAATATAAATATAATACACTAAAGGTAAAAATTAGCAAATTTGGTTAATGGCCAGTGGCCGGTAGCCTCCATTTTTTTAATGGCCACTTTATTTTAGTTAATGGTCACCCACCAGCGGAATTTTTTTACATAAAAATTAAATAAGTATGAATTTATAAAAATAAACTTTTATTATTCAATGTGTCGGTGTGAGTCAGTTCGAATCATTAAAGGAAATCAAAGTAACTTTGAAATATAGACATGGTACAAGCTGAAGAAAAAAAAACTTTTTTCCTTATAGAAATTAAGATAGCAAAAATATTTCAATTTGCGAACGATGGATTTTTGTAATAATAAAACAAATAGTTAACTTTTATATAAGATGTCCGACTTTTATAACCAAAATAAGATGTTAACAACAAGATAAATGGCTAAAATATAAGAATAATTTAAACAAGTAAAAAATAATTTTACTATATATGTAATAATCAGCAATTAAATTTATTCCAATGAAATTTATTCTGAATGTTAACTTCAAATTAAACTGTTTGTTCCAAATTAAAATAAAATGTATATTTTTTTTTATGAAATATAAATTTTCTGGATTAAATAATATTCTTACACATCTTTAGTTAAAAACTGGAAAAATCGTGAAACTAAGTCGATCCTACTATCGTGAAACTCCGGTGATCCCACTATTCGAAACTCCGACGTTCCTACTATCCCGAAACTCCGGCGATCGTAACATCGCGAAACTCCGACGATCCTATTACCCCGAAACTCCGGCGATCGTAACATCGCGAAACTCCGGCGACCGTAACATTGCGAAACTCCGGCGACCGTAACATTGCGAAACTCCGGCGACCTAACATCACGAAACTCCGGCGACCGTAACATTGCGAAACTCCGGCGACCGTAACATTGCGAAACTCCGGCGACCGTAACATTGCGAAACTCCGACGATCCTATTATCCCGAAACTCCGGCGACCGTAACATCGCGAAACTCCGGCGATCGTAACATCACGAAACTCCGGCGATCGTAACATCACGAAACTCCGGCGATCGTAACATCACGAAACTCCGGCGATCGTAACATCGCGAAACTCCGGCGACCATAACATCGCGAGACTCCAGCGATCGTAACATCCTGAAACTCCGGCGATCGTAACATTTTCAACATATATTTGACTGAAAGATAAGATAGCGCAGTGGGAGGGTGGCGATTGAAGTGGCGACCTATGGCAAATTTTTTAATCGTCTATATTGACATTTAAATCGCCATGTGGCGAGTGGCGACCGCTAATTTTTACCTTTATAATACACATATCAAAACTACAATGCAGTACTCTTTCTCAAGCATTTGAAGCTGAATAATAATTAAAAGTTTGTCAAACAATCACATTGATTTGAGTCTGTCATCAACTAGTTTGTTGAAATTTATATGTACACAAGCACTATTAAATGAATGAATCCAGAATTCGCGTTTGGATATGTGTACTGTTCAGAAAAGTAAGCAAAAGGGGATGTCAAAATTGTTTGCAGTGATCAACAGAAGTTTCAGGCATTAATTATTTATTTAAGAAGTGATTGACGTCAAAGAGCACGTTATATAACAAGGATCAATGCAATGAATGGTTATGGTTATCGCATATGAATTTAATTGCGTTTGTAGGCAGATTATGTGCGTCAGAAAATCCATGAGAATATTTTTAATACTGTCCTATCACACCATGTTAAAAAAATATACGTTTGTTTAACATGCATGAAAAAATCTAATATAAAAATAAATAAAAAACTCTGTTTTCTCTAACTTAATAGTGGCATTCATTTTACTCCATAAATACCTGCTGAAAAGTTTAATTTTGAATTAAAAAAGGTCAAAAACTGTGAATGTAGAAAACTTTTTAAATCGAAATAATTATTTGTGACATGGAATTTATGATGGCCTGGTTTAACTACTCTTTTCATTAACATTGTTTTGAAAATGTTGTCAATGCCATAGTGGCGCGAGCATCTTGTTTTCAAATAATGAAAAACCTTGATATGTTTAAAAACCTAAATATTCTAAGATATAGTTTAATAAAAAAAATCGAAAAAACTTGTACAAAATGGATATTTTATCACCTTCCGAAATTGTCAACAAATGTAGCCGAAAATAATACTTGAATTTGACCGAACCAAAACAAAGAAAGTAGAACAAAAACTAAATGGCTAGCCATCGACAGACAGATGGACACATGTCCGTCTAGATGTACAGACAAACGAACAAAAAGTAGAATATTAGATTAGCTGTTCGTTTCATTTATGTATTAGGAACCGTTTGAGGAAATTTAGTGAATTTTTTACTGAACTCGTTCTACAGTATTTACAAGCTGTCTAAACGTATTTTGAAAATGGGTCCACAAATCTATCTTGAAAGACGATTCTACGTATTTCATGGGGCCCGGATGGCCGAGTGGTAAGCATCGCAGGCCAGCAGTCTGCGTGCTGTAACGGGCGTGGGTTCGATTCCCGCCCTCGCCCTGGGTGTATTTCCTCTCTTTGTGACAGTAAAAAATCTTTCTGTGTCTGTCTTACTTGACGAAGACTTATAAGCGGCTCACTGAGCAAGCACACAAGTCGGAATATATATGTAAAATACCCTACCCCTACCCCTACGTATTTCATTTGTGTTTTTAGTACACATATCTTTTATACTATTGTGGTTTTAATATTACATGTTTTATGCTTTTTGCCCATCTGTCTGGATGCGTTTCCATCCGTCTGTTTTTCTGTCTATGACCGTCTATTTTAACACCCGTTCTAACAGTACGGGTTTATAAATTCTTAATTTGCTAGAAAGTTATGACATCAGATATTTGTAGTTGATTTGCGGTTCCTGTTTGTCTATCCGCTTTGCAAGAACTTTAGTTAGTATTAAAGTAAGGGCAAAATAGGCTATTCTGGATTATGATAAACTATTTTTGGTTTATTAAGGCATTAATTTAGTCGACGGAGGCTTGATCTACTCTAAATCTACATTTGTCGTTTTTTTTTTATCTTCTTACCAACAAGAGTCTTGCAAATAATATGGCGACAATTTCTTTACCCCAGAACTTGGCGTTCAAAAATATATTTTACGGAGTTATTAAAAATAAATTTGTTGTTTTTTAGTAGGTACTTTAATTAAAACAGTTTTAATCAAATAATTTTATAAACATTAAATATTTGCAGGATTAGTGAAACAAAAGAAAATTTAAAATAGCAATCATAGCCTTTCAGAAGCTGTGATTAGAATTCAACATTGTTAAAAGCTGTTTTAATTTTAAAGCATCAATCGTTAGTTAATTTAATCGTTAGTTAATTTAATCGTTAGTTAATTTTAAAGCATTAATCGTTGGTTCACCAATCTTCGTGTTAGTCTTTCTGAACAACAGTTACTGTTAATCTTACTCCAGTTATCAGTCAATCATTAGCACAGTTACTACAGTTATTGAACTCTCTTTTTTGTATCATACAATTGTAATGTAGTCCATAATATTTTAGTGGAATAAAACGAGTACTGTTATGCATTTGTTTGCTTTGGGAGACATTATTATATTAGAAATATTATTTTTAAATAATATGCAACATAGTTAACATTGTTATACAACGTAGTTATGCAACCTAGTTATAAGAAGTCCCTCAAGTGTAGTTGATAGCGGTTTAAAATTAGAAGGCGTTTATTGAATGTTTTAAATCTGTGTAAACAGGCTGGAAATAGATTAGTAAGAGTTACTAAATATAGTTCTGTAAACAACTAAATTGTGACTTGTCACTGGTCACCGTCAAAGATTTCGGCATATTGCAATTGATTCCTCAGGAACAAAGTTTCAGAGTTTAAAGACACAGTCCAAACGCAATTGCCAGAGCAAGAAGACTAAAATCCATGTTGACTTAGATCATATTAATTCTGAATTACATTCATTTCTGCATTTCGTTAGTGGGCTTGTTTTCACACTTTGTCAGAGAAAACCAAACAACCAATGAACTCGCAGTATGCAGAGCGTGACATCATAAGAAATATTCCCATTGTTCAAATATTAAGGCAGTTCAAAATAAAAATGGGTTAGGTCAAAATTGGATTCGAGTCGTTGTTGCTCCAACACACCCAAAATGCCGTTAAACCCGAAAAATTGCTCCCTGTAGATTTAAGATAGAACGAATTACGCAAACCCAAAAATCGTTGTCAAACCTAAAAGATATTCTTCTTCACTTTTCAAAGTCATGTTACTTTCTCATTTATCGCCATTTGAAATTTGCATAATGCTAAAAGCCAACTACGCTTTTGAAATGGTTGTAATATTTTCTTTTAACGATGCAAAATATTTATATGGTACAAAAAAAAAAAAGCTTTCGAATGTAGAGATGACTTTTTTTTAGTACTTCCTCAAACGGTGGCGATATGTTGCCAAACGTAGCAAACGTTGTTGCGAAAACAATGATTTGGCGCAATTCATCTCGATCCTTTCTTCAGCGGCATTCATACTATTAGATTAGCTGTCCCTTTCATTTATGTCTTTGGAACAGTGCTAGGAAATGCAGTGAGTTTCTACTGCACTCCGTCCACAGTATTTACGAGCAGGCTAAAATATTTCGTAAGTAGGTCCACAAATCTGTTCTTGACAGATGCTTCCAATATTTTGTTTGTGATTTTAGTCAACTTAGAATTAGGGACGGTTCAGTGAACTTTCAGTTTCATTGACCGCAGGTTTATTCTGAATTTCTCAAACATAAGCTCTTAAGGCTTTCAGAGCTTTTTATACATTTTCTTAATAAAAGTACAGGTTAATAAACATGTTTTTGAGTAGCAACAAATACAGTTTTTAATTTTCAACAAAAACAATTTTTATAGCGCTGTGGGGAGCCTTGTGGTTAGGATCTCGAGCTTTGGATCGGAAGGTCCCGAGATCGCGTGCCGGTACCACTGAAGACCCATTGAGTATATGCGGAGAACGTGCTTGTTAAATCTGTTGGGTCCGAAAGTCCTTAGCTTATTATTTTTGGAAAGTCCTAGGCTTATTATTTTTGGAGAAATTATTTAGCCTTTCCATATTTCTCAATGGGTATGCTTTAGATCTTCGGTGTCAAAAAAATGCTGAATAAATATAAATATTTCTCGACAAGCGATTGGTGAATCATTGTCGCATGGAAACAGTGCACTGATCTATGCACTAATCAAGGGGAATCCAGGGATGAAAGCTGCAAGGAAATAGTCACCTCAATCAAGCATATTGTTGTCGCTATAGTCAAATACCAAGAAATTGGTAAAGGCCTTTTTTTTTAACTTAAAAAATATTTTTAAACAATGAGAAAATTTTATGGAACGTTTATCAAGTATTCATTATCTAGTAAATTATTTTCCTTAACAAAAGATTTATTTCTTAAAAATGGCACTAAAGAAAAGCTAATGATATATCTTCAGGCTGTGAGACAAAAAACACGATCTTGAAACATTTCAAATAGAATATTTATATTGGTTATTATCTGTTTGATAGTGCGCTTAAATAAATTTCAATAATTGAATTTTTTGATGAAATGAAATATAATAAACCCTTAATGTTATTGTATTAAATTTAAAAAGCTAAAAGCCCTGAAAAGAATGGCTGCATATTGAATGAATGTGCACTTTTACGCTGTCAAGGCAATACTTTTATTTTAATAATGAAGTTAATATAATTTTATTAAATGCCATCAGCAATATATTTTTGGAGGGATTCTGATGCTGATTAATTTCCCAGTTTATTAGATGTATTATTTATTAAAATGGAAAAGTAGCAAGACAGTTAGTTGTTCAAAACATAATTTATAAAAAAAATATTTTTTATACATTCACGTAAGGAATGCACGGAAGTTTGAAGTTGCCGACTTGGTTTAACCGAAACTAAATTATGATTAGATAGCATTTAAACTGGTCACTGAAAAGACTAAATAATTATAATCATTAAACAACAAATAAATAATTAAATTAGTTTTAACAATTATAAATAATAATTCGAATAATTGGAAATAGAATAGTTTTAACAATAGAAATAATAATTTTAATAATTAGAAATATAATAATTTTATTAATTAGAAATAGAATAATTTTAACTATTAGAAATAATAATTTTAACAATTAGAAATAATAATTTTAACAATAAAAAATAATTTTAATAATTAGAAATAGACTAATTTTAATAATTAGAAATAGATTAATTTTAATAATTAGGAATAGGATAATTTTACTAATAATAAAGCTACATCTGTGTTAGCTATTAGTTAGTACCCAAACCTTTACTTCGATTTAAAGTTACTAAATTATTAATAATAGCAAAACTTTAAATGTGTTTTTCAAAAATATAAGAATGACTATTCCAGAAATATATGTTAATTCAAAAATAAGCCTAACATCATATAGTTACTGAAAACATTTAAATAATCTCATTAAACACAAATGAAAAGAACATTTAAGTTTTTGTAGTGGACTCAAATGTAATAGGGAGCTCTTAGTCTATCAAAAAGATAGAAGCATGCTAGATAAGAAAAAAAAACCATGTCAAAGCCTTTTAAAAGATGACAGAAAACTATTAAAATATGTCTTTCACTTTTTAATGGTTATACAGGCCAACGGCTAGCATTATACTTATTCCTAAAATCCCAGTGACATAATTAATAAATATTTATGGATTAAGTATAGTTCTATATTTATTTACATAAACTTCTTGAAATGTACGTTTTTTTAAATGCAGTTTTTGAAGTTTATTGATTGAAAATTCATTTATTATAATATTTATTCATCCTCTAAATGCACAAGTATTGCAAAAACGACTGGCAGACAGCAACATGCTAGTAATAAAATACTACCTAGAAAATAGTGAGACTTTATATTTCAGTTTAGGTCTCAACTCTTGTACTTTAATTTTCCAGGAAATTTTCCTGTGTGATCTTGAGTTGTTGTGAAAGATAGTCAGATCGAATGTAATTCTAATATTCAGCACCTTCAAATCAGGAACGGGTTAAAGAGGTGCAATTCTAAAATTGACAAATTTTAGTCAGTTGAAATTGTGGACACAGAAAAAAAAATTGCATCGAGTTTAAACATAATCTTTTGAATTTTACATCGACAGTAATTTTTTTTTGTAAAGTTAAGAATATTTGGTTTTTGTGCCAGCGACTAAAAATGTTTGGATTCAGACTAACTTCCGTTCTTGCCGGCCCGCCGGCGCAATGGTTAAAGTGCTAGCCTTTGGAGCTGCTGGGCTCTGGTTCGAATCCCGGTAAAGGCATGGATGTTTGTGTTTGTCAATAAATGTTGTTTTTGTCTATGTGTTTGTGGCGTCCGTCTTTGCGGGTCTCTTGTGACTGTCTCTTCTGGCGAGCGGGGTAATGGGCTAAGAAAAGCCTACACTCTTCCCTTCTAGAGGGCGCAATCACTGTCATTTGTCAACATCTGTTCCTTAGCTTTTTGAACAAGTAGAAAATAAACATCAGATTATTATAATTTTGAATTTTCAGACGTTGCCAAATACCTACCAAATCAGAATTGGCATGAGTAAATCATACTACAATTATGTTTACAGTATTAAACTAAAAAAACTAAACTCCCCGGCGCAACAGCGCATTTCTGGGCCAAGGCTGCCGTGCCCATTTCAGCTTTCGTGACCTAGGGCTCTGGAGTGCTAGGCATATGTCCCAAATAAGGTGGTCAATCTCACGCGGAACCCCCATTGTTTAGTTCCCAAGCATGCTCGGTACAAATTTTATATACTCACTCACGGGATGAAAGGATGGGTCAACCTCGCCCAAACCGGGATTCGACCCCCGGACCTGTGGCGGGGCAATGCGAATTACTACCACTCAGCCACTGGGCCTCGTTTACACACTTAATTGAATTAAACGTTTTGTTTTTCGTAAAAAAATACACATTTGAACAAAGAGACTTAAAAGATTAATAGATGTTTTCTAATTTCTATGATTGAGATTACGGTGTATACCTTTATGGCTCTGAAGTATGGAATTTTCTGCTCTCCTTCGAATTTTCTGCTCCCCTTAGAATTTTCTGCTCGTTCCAATAAGTTGGAAAGCAGATCATGCTCCATTGTCGGAGTTTGGAGTCTCAAGTGTACCTAGTTATTTTCTTTCTTTTTTATTTGTCGAGTTCTTTGAGATCGCTTTTCATGCGAATTTTCTACGCTTCAGTTGGATCTTGTTTTGGTCGAGATTATTTTTGAATTTCCTGTTTCAATATATAAGACAAAGAATAGTGTATTGTTAGAAACTTCTTTGAAAAATTATGGTTAAGTGGCTGGCAGCAGTCTGCCTATCTGATTAACTACAATTGTGACGAATGGGCGGTTGAATGGTTAGGGAGCTGGCTAGAAAGTAGGCCAGAAGTGACCAGAAGCTAGTCAGAAAGTCCCTCTTTCGAATCCCGGCATATGGACATGGACATGGATATTTGTATTTGTCTGTATTTTTATAATGAGTATACATTGTGACACACGTACTCGTTGAGTCAATAGTCCCGAGCAAGTGCACCATGGAGCCACTGATTATATTTGGGTGCCAGCTCAAGTGTCGACCATGGTACTTGAACAGGGTTCTAAATTATGAGTCATAATTGGCTGTTTTAAATCTATACGGAGACTAGAAATGGACAGCCGGAAAACTTACAACCCAACCTAACAGTAATCGTTATAGTCAAGGAAATTTTTGACTCTAGCCGGTTTGGAATAGTTAAGGCACGGATGGCCGAATGGTTTGGTCCATAACGCTAGCAGTCTGCGAGCTGTAACAGGTGCGGGCTCGATTTCCGCCTTCGCCCTGGGTGTACTTTCATTTCTCGTGACAGTAAAAATTCTGTCTGTGTCTGTCTTACTTGACGAAGGCTTAAATAAACGGGTCTCTGATCAAGCACACAAACCGGAATGTATATGTATCTACCCATGTACCCCCTGGAATAGTTTAATATGGCCTTTAGTTCATCAACTATGAATGCTAAAATACTTGCTGCTCTACTTAATATAGATACGGTTGAATAAATTATACAGTTATACCTATATTAAATTATTCAACCATATCTCATGCCATTTAATATAGATGGTTATTGAACTGCAAGCGTCAACTGTGGCAGGGTTTGTTGCTGAAAAGCTTTGACGTCACGTCTGTGTAAGTATAATAGGAAACCCCAATAATTTATTGTGGATTTTTATTTTATTCACCATCGCAAATCCGACTTGTAGAAGGTTTGATTCGAACTCTTATACGACTTCAAACACAAAAGTCTTAGCACTTGGAAAATGAAGGAACCAAGAAAGAAAACAATAACGCTAAAACTGTTGCCACACATGACGTAAAACATGTCAATTTTTCCATTACCCAAATATAATCAGAATTTTCAATGGCAATGTTTCAGATTTTTCAATTTTTCTTCATACTGCGATTTCATTGGTTGCTTTAGTTTCATTCTCAAAATGACAGATATAGATGAAAAAAAAAAACATTTTCTTCCCATGCAAGCTTTCTTTTAACAAATGTTTTGAACAACCAACAGCACATGAAGAAGTTGACCTTTAAAAAATGAATAAGTAAAATATTCTTATAAAACTGATTTTTCAATACCAAAACAAAAAAAATTCCACACAACAAATGAAAACAAATCGTTGGAGCTGTTGCCATCCACGAAGTGAAACATGTTTATTCAGTTTGTAAATATTTTGCATTTACTGTTATTTAGCTTCATGATAGACATGTATTGAAAGAAAAACAAGGGAAACATGCGAGCAACAAAATACTAACCAGAAAGTAATGCAATCTAATATTTCTATTTCCGTTTCAGCAATAGTTTCCGTTCAGCAGTAGTTTAATTTTCCGGGACAATTTCAGAACAATAGATCGTGAGTGCTTTTGCACAAGTTATATCGAATATAGTTCGAATATCACCCCCTCAAATCCAGAACGGAGACAAAGAGGCACAACTACGAAAGGGAAATTTTCCGTTAGTCGATATTTTAGGAGTATGATAAATTTGCATCCAGTTATCTTAAAAGATTATTTCGTATTACATAATTTTAACAAACATAGAAGTAACAAAATGTTCTTAAATGTTTAAAATAATTTGCCTTGTATCAGCTATTAACTTTTTTTTAAAAATTATATTATTTGCAGTTCTGAGATATTCTCCTATAATAATGTTAAAAAAAATTTAAAATTGGAAAACTATATTTAATTAAGAATTTTCCAACGTTGGCAAATTGCAGCCAAACTACTATTAACTTTAGTTTATGACACTGCAATAACACTAATAAGTAAATGTAATATTTTAAATCATTTTTTTAATGAAAATTAGGTAAGCAAAAAGTTAAAAAGTTTAACTAAAAACTATTATATTTATTCCTTAAACACTGTTAAAAATTTAGCGCTTGGTTTCACCAAAAATAAGCAACGGCAGGGTGGTGAAATGTTTCACCATTCTTTCGGTATACGGTTGAACCACATCACAGGTTTTTGTTTCCGAAACCATAAAAATATGGTTCAAAAGAATATTGAAAATTTGGTGAAACATTTCACCACACAGTCGTTGCAGCTACGAGGAACCATTATTAAGGTGAAACCACCATCTAATGAAACCAAGCACAAAGTTTCTAACAGTAAATACACTAAACTAGTTTTAGATTTGTACATGTCTGGAACTGATGCATTGAATTTTCTTATTGCATTGATACACATGTTTTGATCCATTGTCGGAATTGAAGAGTGCACGGGAAAAACCGATTGATTTTGTAGAGAAGTTTCCTTAGCAGGCCACTTTGGCGATGATAGCGAGTGATCGCCTAAACTTGTGTAAGGAAATCACTTCCTACCACAGAGATCATAGTTTAAGTACTAGAGTGGCAGACCACGTGACCACCAATGCTAACGACATGATGCGCAAGGAGCTCCCAGAAGAGCCCCAATGTAGCCAGTGCAGTAGGTCACGTGATCTGCCACTTTAATACAAACCCGAAGCTATATTTTCTTAAAATGTATGAGTTTTCTTAATACAAATTGTCCTTAAGCGTTCATTCTCTTATTAGTCTACCCTACAAGGCGATTGATGGCCTCGATCTTTTAGAAGTAAAGTAAGGGAAGTATAGAATAAAATTATAGTACAGGTTAAGATAGAGAATTGGCCTTTAAAGAACTGTTGGGATATTGTGGTACTCGTTTACTTGTTGATTGTTTAAGGGGGGTTGGATAGGTCTTTGGATCAAAATGTCGATTTTCTGTTCTTCCTTTTTTTATTCTGCTTATTTTTAGCTTTAATTTAAGACTAAGATTATCTATTTCAGGTTCGTGGTTTTCGTTTTATAAGCATTTTCGAAAAACGCTTTATATCAATTCTTACCTAAACCAAGCTTTTCTTTTACGTTTTCTGAAATATAAGGTTTTTTTTTTATCAGTTAGGAACATTTTTCTCAGGAACTATAAAAGATATCAACATATTTTGTTTTGATATTTCTTCCCCATAAATAGATCTTTGATTTAAACTGAGAAGTTTTTAAATATCTTTGATCAAAAAAATTGTGTGACTTTAAATCTGAATTTGTAGGGTTTTTCAATACATATTAAAAAAAATCACTGTTAAAGTACTTTTTAATATTTTGAAATCTTCTCAGTTTAAAACAAAAAGCTTTATGTAAGGAACAAAAAATAAATTATATATATAATGATATCTTATATGTCTATAGATATGAACCATTTTGGTTCTACCGCATAGATTCTAAGCACACTAGAACGAAATGATCCCATTGTCAGCATCCGGGGACCTCAGGGGAAATCCGTTGAGATCCTTCAGACAGAATTTCAAGAGGATTTTAAAAGATCTGTCTCTTTTATGTCTGGAATACGGTTGGATTTAAGGTCACAACAGCTGAGAGGAAAGAATATGACATTTATCAAAACACATGTTATCCTCTTTATTTTGAGATTTGTACTAAACTCGTACTTGTTTATTTTTGAAATTAGCGAATAGAGGTTTAAAAAAATAATTAAAAGTTCTATTTTAAAGGGTGCGTTAAACGCTTATAACATAGCGCGTCGTTTGGTTTCAAAAGTAATTATTTATTCATTTATATTAGTCATTCATATTAAAGATTAAATAGCGCCTCTAATGCGGCTTGTATTTGACCCTCTAATGCATGATTTTTTTTTCATCCCGAAAAAATATATATATGAACCTTTAATACTCATGCATTATGGGAAAAATACTGAAAAAAAATTAACTGCATTAGAATTTAAATAATTTCAATTTATAATTTTTTTTCCACATGACAAAAACCAACGACAAAACTCCAATTTTGATAATCATGACAAGAAAACTACTAAATATATTTCAAAATAACCCTCTTTAACTACAATTAATTTTCAAAACAATTTATTTGTAATTTAGTACTAATACTATTATACTTTGAGTACTGCCAAAAACGTAATTTCACAATAACTAATATCCCCACTCTTTAATTTTGAATACACTCTTACTACTGTCATCTATGAGGATTATTAGTAACTAAAACTTCAAAATGGAATGCAATAGATGAAAAAACATAGATTCGTCGAGAGGGAGCTCTAACTCAATAGAATAAAGTGGATTATGTTACTTGTTGCCAAACGGCAACAGTATGCATTAGAGGGTTAGTCATTCATATTAAAAATTAAATAACGTCTCTAATGCAACTTGTGAACGAGATATTTAAATGGGTAGTTCGTCCTACATATGCTCGTCTAGACTTAGAGGTAGACGGACAAAAAGTATAAAAGATAGGTATCTGATTTCCTACCTACACTCTAAAAAATGAATGCGCAAAAACGACGAAATTTTCCTTAATTTTGACGATCCGTTTGCTGGCAAATGCTCCGAGTTTTCATTTCCTCAAAGTGAGGAAATTTGAATCGTCATTTTATATGGATTTGAAAGTCGTCTAACTTAAAGAAATATTTCGTCATTTTTGAGCATGTGAGTACAACAATGAGATTCAGTTTCCTCAAAATCAAGATACTGAATCGTCAAATCAAGATCGTAAAAGTTAGGATTCGCGTTTTCTCAAAAGTCACGTGATAGTTTGACGAAACAATCCTCAAAATTAACGAAATGAGGCTTGAGGATTCATGAATCGTCAAAAATGAAAGTGTTATTTCTGAGAGTGTACGTTTCCATTTTGTTTCAATTTGAAGGAATTATTAAATTATAATTCCCCCTATCCCTAGTATAATTACAACAATTAGCATATAATGAACTATATCTGAGCGAATGCATAGATAATTCCCTCATTTTTTTAAAAAAATTTAATAATCAAATTATCATAGAGAGTAGAACGAGTAGAACGTCATTTTAATTGAAAATATAGAATTTTTAATGTTTATTTAAGAATATTGCAAAATTCATAATACAGCAAAATCCCGTATTACTATTGAACTATGTGTAGATATTATAAAAAGTTTTCTATTATAATAGTATTAAATAGTATATAAGTATGCGTCCATTATGTGCTTTGTTAGAAACAATTGAACATTCCATTAAAGAATTAAAGGAATATTAAAGAATTACCGACAAGGCTTAAAATAATATTGCATTTAAATGGAATTTTCAGTGAATGAAATACTTAAATCCAAGTCGATGCATTAAAGAATTTCCGTTTACGAGTTCTTAAATTGTGTAAATTTGAGTGTTTGTCAGTAAAATATTAGTTCGAACAAATTTTTTTAAACTTACAAATATGGAAACAAGTTAATTGTAATCAAATTGGATCAATGATTTATACTTACATGAATTTTGCTGACATTAATTAGCTATTATTAAGCTACAACTCATTAAGCAATGCTAGCATTTGTTTTAATTCCACCTAAGTATAGAAAATTTGTTTCAAAATTTAATTTTTAGTAGCTTACTCATTTTTGAATGAAGACATAAGCAAAAATTATAACGGAAGGAAAAATATTACTTCAAATATCTGATTAAATTATTAATGTTTATGATTAATTTAAGTGTTTGTAAAAGCTACTATTTATATAGGGTAGATCGAAAGTGATG
Source organism: Hylyphantes graminicola (assembly GCA_023701765.1). Lineage (NCBI taxonomy): Eukaryota > Metazoa > Arthropoda > Arachnida > Araneae > Linyphiidae > Hylyphantes > Hylyphantes graminicola. The sequence goes on along the minus strand of CM043120.1, from coordinate 29,693,238 downwards.
AGAAGTATGAAGTTTCAAACTGCATTGATTTTTTCAATGTAGATTTTTCTCAATTCCATTGAAAAAATATTTGTATCATTATGTGGTTGGTTGGTATACATATATTTTCAGGCTTGTGTGCTTTCTTAGAGAGCCGCTTATAAACCTTCGTCAACTAAGACAGTCACAACACACACATACTCACATGCACTCATATATACGTGACAGATGCTGCCATCTATCACGAGCCACCTCCACAATTTAGACATGTCCCTGAAGGGGAGAGAAATAGTCTCCAGGAACCTGTACTCGTGGGAAACCGCGCAACGAACGCCCACAGGACTTTCGGACCCAACAGATTTAACAAGCATGTACTCCGCATATACTCCGGTGGGTTTTCAGCGACCAGGACTCGATCGCGGGACCTTCCGATCCGTAGATCGAGACCATGATCACAGATCACTATGTGATTTGATGTGATTCATTTTATTTAGGTGAAATAGCATTGTACAAGAGATATACAAGGCCTATTGGGGACGAACCAAAGAGCCAGATTGTTCAACAACTCAAATTATTTACCAAGAGAAAATCAAGAGGAACATATGATCATGTAACTACAGGTAATTAAATAATTGCCATACTGATGTTTTGCTGATTAAGACATGCATACTGATGTTTTGCTGAAAAGCGTGGTTGGTCCGTTAGTTGGAAACTCCTGCAAGGTAATATTTACATACAAAATGATCTGAGTACAATTTAACCAAAATAGACTTTTCCTTCTGATAAAATTGCCAAATTTTTTCAAATAATATTTAAATCTGCTAAAACTTAAACGAAATTAATGTTTTAAAATGGTTTCTGGATGGATTCACAAATAATTTATGGAACTCTTTACATCCGAGGAAGGATCTTCTCCATAGCATATTTCTATTTACCCTACTTAGGTTGACAAGGAGTGTACAGTGGTGGAAATTGATTTATGAACTAACATTCTTTTCACCAGATATCACTTTGTATTAAGTGCTAACAATTCAAATTTTGTGTGTTGGATATTCAGAGCACAATAAAGGAATTTCACACATAATTTTTTTTCAAAAAATGATATTAAATAAAAATATATATAATTTTAGTTTTTAAGCATGTCAAATGATGGAAATTGATTTATGAACTCAAATTTATTTTGAACCCAGGTACCAAATATTTTAACTAGTTCTTCATTTGAACTTCAGGGGAGCTTACTATCAGTGTTTATGAATAAGATTAAGGCCAAATTTGTTGAAATTTATCTGTTTTATTCCCATTTTACTAAATAGGAAAGCTTGCGGGACTGCCTGAAACCAAAAAGGTAAAAAATGACACTTATATAATATTGTAACAAATCTGTAATGGAAATTAGCATATTAATTAAAAGATCAATAAATATAATTCATAAATATTTGAAGAATCATTCTTACTTCGGCAAAAACCATCATTAAAAAAGGTGCAACCCTCGTGGGACGAGGGACAAAAGCAGGATTATTGGACTGGTATCCCAAAAAGTTACCATTTGTGTCAGCATTTGTGCATTACAGGACGAATTTGTTATGTATAATCACTTCCTGTAACTCCCAGAAGAGTAGGACAAATATTGATATCTTCGTCGAACTTGAAATGTTCCAAAATGAAGGCTGGTCCAAAGCTTACTCATCACCATAAGAACAGGCTATTAAAATGTAGTCGTAACTACATGAAAATGGATTGGGTGGGGGTGGAGGGAGAGAAATAGGAAAAAAGTGAACTTTGCTGATGAAAAAATGTTCAATTTGGATGGACGTGATGGTTTAAAATGTTATTGAAAGGATCTTCGGAAATAACCAAGATCTGTCTTCAGCAGAAATGTTAGTGGTGGAAGTTTGATGGTTTGGGCCCCGATATCTTATGATTGAAGAAACAAGGTTATGTTTCTGAATTGCTGACAAACATAACTTTATTGCAGATTAGTTCTAGAAAATTCTTTAATTCCTTTTTGACTTGCAAAACTATGCTTTTGATTAGATTTTTATGCATGATAATGCAAGTATCCACATTTCAAACGAAATGGAAGACTGGTTAAATGAACTAAGTGTTGTTCATTTAGATCACCCTGCCAATAGCCATGACTTAAACCCCAAGAATAATGTCTGAGATGAATTGGTTTGAATAATTTACTCAAATGGAGTATGGTTTTAATGAAGTGTGCATCAGTTATGGAATAGAAGGACTTAATCATTAAAAACTGCAAATTGCTTGACCAAAACTTAACCCAAAGTTTTGTGTTGTCTATGAAAAACAAAATCAAGGAAGCATTAACGACAAAAAATAGTTTTAGCAATTATTAATTGAGATTGAATGCAAAAGTTCATAAATCAATTTCCCTATGTTAAAACTAAAATGTCAAAAAAAAAAAAAATTGTTAACGAATTTATATAAAATTTTATTTACGTGTATAGTTTATAATGCAAAGCCAGTATAGTATATAAAATTTAAATCGATAAAAATGCATTTAATAAAGAAATACTGTTAAAAAACTGTCAGTTCATAAATCAATTTCCACCACTGTAGGAATATGTCACAGAAATTCTGTGAAAAGGATTTCATTTAATTAGCTATTTGCCTATGGGATTTGAAAGTTCGCTATGTTAATTAAAATTTGCCCATAGAACTTTATAAAGGATTTAATGGTTGACATTGCAAAATCTGCTACGACTTTTAAAGATTTGGTTGATTGACATTGCAATTACGGCAAAGCCTTTGAGAAATTATATAAATAAGTAATTTGGTAATTAAATCACTTCCGGCTGGCTATTTTCCCCACTACTAACGAAAAACATATGCATTTAATTGTTCGTCTCTGTTATCCTCAAATCAGTAATATTATCACAAACATTAAAAAAAAGTTAAAATATAAAGTTATTCTCGTTGCTCCTACCAACAAACTAAAGTTTTCCAATCTGAGAGACCCCATGATACTTTTAATGACTGTGGCATTACAACATTCTTTTCCAATGCGTATAGGACATTTACAGTAGCTACGCAATCCCGAAAGTTTAATCACCGTTTAAATGTATCTTTCATCTTTAATTTAAGTTAAATCTTCGAGTATATTGGAACTTTATTTTTACGAAACCCATCTTCTTAAAATCTGAAATAACTTAGTTAATTCTTTTATCCCGCATTCTCAACCGGTTGAAAAAGTATCTTAGCAACAGAATAATTTGTTTCTACCCCCACCCTCTTTCCACCTACACAAACTCCTCCTCCAAACCCCTCCCTTCGTCCGGATATCATATTTCCCGTACCGTCGCTCGGCTGTTTTTGTTTTCAGTTAGATGTGTGTAATTTTCCGATGAAACAGGATCTCCGTCTTAAGTAACATGTCAATTTTTACACAATAAAACGATTTGCGCCAAGAATTCAACGTTGTCTCCACGTATCTTAATTTTTTTTTTTGGGGGGGGGGGGGGGGAAGGGGAGCCCAGTCGGTCAGGTACTCGTCTAGCATGCGAAATGTCCCAGGTTCGGGTCCTGGCATAGCCGAAGTAATTGCCGACCTATAAGCGGCCCGTGGAGCCAAAATTGTCACCCGTGTAAGGGAGTCCACGTTGAATATCCTTCAAAGTCTTAACGCTACGTACGATGTCGCCCTTAACGGTTGCAATGGGTGCCTATTCAGGTGTCGGCTCGTCTCTTGACTGTGTTGTTAAAATACGAAGCCCGCCACCAATAGCCCTCGTGTAGCTCTAGTGCGACTATAATTCAAACCTAACCTAAAATAAATTTTGCATAAACATTTTATTGGGTGTATCACGTATTCCTTAGCTACGTATCCTACATGTATTATCACGTATTCTTTAATTTTGATCAAAATAAGACCTATTCTTTGAGGCAAACAAATAAAAAGTTCATTATTCTTACCAGTTACTAAAAAAGATGCATGATTTATTTAAATAATTAATGAAGGGTATTTAATACACAGACCATTTAACGTTTTTATCTTAATTTTCTATTTTTTTTTAAATACAAGTACAATTATCCTTAGCTTAACGTCACAAATTGTTTTTTGTAACCTAATACCTATCTAGTTAGAATTAAATAACCAGATTATTTACGTTAACAAGTTACTCTAAGTATTTAAAAAACTACGAACCTCTAGATTTCGTTTTTTAACATTTAAAGCTTACGATTTGTTTCATATGTACTTCAGTGCGTAATTTTTTTAAAAAAATTTAATCAGCGATGCAATTAAAAATTAAACAAAATTCGCTGTAACTTTCATACACAACCGCCTACTTGCAGTAGTAAGTAAAATATATAAGTTACTTCAGCTAAGTAAAATTTAATGCACTGAAGTTTCTTATTTTCAAAATGTTAGCACAGATACGGCAAATAATGGCAAATTAAGCGAAAAAATCCTCTATAGCGAAGAGTTAACCCTCTAATGCATATATTTTTTTGTTTCGTCCCGAAAAATATATTTGTATCTCTTATGCTCATACATTACGGGAAAAATACAGAAAAAATTTGAATGCATCGGAATTTAAATAATTTCATTTTTTAAAATTGTTACCAAACGGTAACACCATGCATTAAGCCCTGAATAGATGCTTAAAGTTCGGGGTACTAATATTTATTTTTAATCAAATTATTACCTTTTTTACTTAAGCTAATGAACTTTTTTTATATTTATAATAAATTATGCTTAAAAATAAAACTTATTGATAATTTTAATAGAATATAAGAAGTTGCAGAGGCACACAGACACATAGTTTTAGGTATAAAATCTTTAATGAAAACATGTATAACAAACAAAAAAGAGTATTAATTGTTATAACAATTAGATTTTGTTAAACGCGAAAAATTAGTTATAAAAATAATTATGAATAGTAGTTACTTTTGAAACAAAATTAATGTACAAATAGTAGGTAATAGCATGTTTAGTACAAATAGTAGGTATTTATGAATAAAAATATACAAAAAATCATTTTTAAACATAATTTTTTTAAAATGGCAGAATGATACGACATAAAACACTTATTTTTACTCTTAAAACAAAGTCGGACAAAAATTTTAAACACTGAAAACTTGAGAATCCTTTACAGAGATACACACAAATATCTCTGAACAAGCACACAAGATGGAATATATATATACCATACCATACCATACCATACACACAAATAAGCAAACAAAAGTTGTGCTTAATGCATGATGTTACCAAACAGCAACACATGTAAAAACCAACTACAAACTACCAATTTTGAAAAGAATGATTAGAAAACTACTAAATATAGTTTAAAATAACCCTCTTGAACTATAATATTTTTTCAAAGCAATTTATTTGAATTTAGTACTTAGTATTAATATTATTACTTTGAATTCTGCCAAACACGTAAATTCACAACAGTTAGAAACTTCACTTTTTAATTTTGAATACACTTTTACTACTGTCATATATGAGGGTTATTATCAACTAAAACTTCAAAATGGAATGTAATAGATGAAAAAACACAAATTTGTCGAGAGGGAGGTCTACTTGAATAGAATAAAGTGGATTATGTGACTTGTTAAAAAACGGTAGTAGGGGTTAACTTCAAAAATACTTTAGAAACCAATACTTTTCAAAACAAAGTTGGGTTTTGATAGTTATTTGATATTTATTTTAATTAAAAAACTGCATATACAGGGGTTAATATGCCATAAAATTAATTTCGTACAAATGAAAATGTATTATGCATTACGTATGTGATGAAATTTAATTAAATCCTTCACTTACAATATGAAGTGATTAAATATTCTTGGTATGTATGCTTTCCTAAAAAATGTAAGAGATTTATTTTTAATTTCCTATTTATGTTCATATATTAATGGATTTTGTAAAGGTTGAAATCCTTATTTAAAACCCATTATTAATACATTGAATTATTAATGCTGAAAAATGTATTTCACGAAAACAAAAACTGGAATATTTGTGAATTTAATTTTATTTACTTGAACTATTTTAATAGTTTAGTTTTCAAAAGGTATAGCTACTCAATATAATGCTGGAAACAAATTTAGAACGAACATTTTCTTATTTTTTGTTAGTGCCTATTTTTTTTGTAGAACGAAATGTAAGTAAGGGTATTTTTCGTCATTAAATATATTCTTAACTTTTTGTTCCACAATTCCTTCCACGTTACAAGGGAAGTGTGAATACATACCTTGTTTTGTATCACTGAACCAATAATTACCTATTGGAACTATTTCATATGCTTCTGTTAATAAATATGGCAAAATACAAGGCATAAAATTAAGGATCATCAGAATATATTTATTAACTCATAAGCAATGAAATATTAGCGAATTACATGAATATTAAATGAATTAGTCTAATCAACAATTAAGAAACTAATTCCATAAGAGCTACATGTATTTTCACTTTAAATGCAAAAATATAAGTTAGGGCAATTAAACTAAAATTTTATATATTATTTACTTAAACAACTAACTTTTATAGGTATTAATTTTGGACTAAACTTTGGACAGTTAGAAAAACTATTATGAAGTCCGTCATTGAAATCTATTATTACTGCTACCTCAAATTCTAGATGTTTTTACAAATAATTTTTATGCAAAATTTCCAATTCCCTTCCCATTCTGTACAAAAACTTCAAGTAAATAAGTGTGTATGAATATATTATTCCAGTTTCTTTTTGATTCTTTTATTAAATCCATACCCAACTCATAAAATTTGAGAATACCAATTATACTAAGAAACTATATAAATTTATATTCATAATATCTCTTTCTACTACCTTGATCAAAAAGTTCCCGGAATAACCACTGTGAAGTGCTCCCATTGTTTCGATTCGAGTTTTGCTTTTTTTTTGTTAAGTTGGTACATCTCTTGTCGATATTCCCTCCAAATCTTAGCGTCATAGCTTGACATTTGCAAAAGTTAAGTAGCCAAGAGTGCATCTATCTCTACGTGTGTCGGCGATTTTTTAGAAATCGATTTAAATTTCAACAACGAACTTGTATAAAATTTTTGCGGACGTATCCATAGGCAATGTTCAAGTCTTCCGCTATCTCTCTGAGGGTTAATTTGCGGTTACTGACCAGCATTTCTTTTATTTTATTAATAATGTTTTCGTCGGTTTTCGCTGTCGATGGTCTGAAACTGCTTTCATTATCTTCAATTGACTCACGACCACTTTTGAACCACTCGTGCCACTGATAAACTACCGTTTTCTTCAGAGAAACGTTGCCAAAACACTTTTCTAACATTTTCAACTTTTGCGTGAAATTATATCCGTTTTTTTACGTAAAATTTGATACAAGTTCGTGAGTCAATCAAAGATGAGGAACGCAGTGGCATACCATCGACATTGAAAACTTTGATAAAATAAAAGAATGTTGGTCTATAACCGTAAAATTAACCATCAGGGGGATAGCGGAGGATTTGAACTTGCCTATGGAACTGTCCTCAAAATTTGATAAAAAGTTCGTTGTTGCAAATTTAAATCCATTTCTAAAATTTTAAAAAATCGCCAAACACGCAGAGACAGATGCACTCATAACTACGTTACTTTTGCAAATATCAAGCTATGACGCTAATATTTGGAGGGCATATTAACAACAGATGTACCAACTTAACAAAAAAAATAAAGCAAAACTCAAATCGAAACAATAGGAACTCTTCACGGTGTTATTCCGGGAACTTTTTGATCAAAGTAGTAAAAAAAAAAATCGAATAATCATTGATACTTAAGTAACAAGAAATTTGTAAACACACAACTAACTAATGTAATCGTTTCCGGCTGCCTATTTATAGCCTCCTTTCCAAGCTTTAACACAGCCAATAACGCCTCGTAATTTAGAACCCTGGTCAAGTGACGAGGTCGACACCTGAGCGGGCCCCCAACGGAACTTCGAACGACATCGTACGCTGACGCCATCGGGACTTTAGACTCCACAGATTTAACGTTTGTCCCAGTGTACTCGGGCATATCCGTCACGAGTTGGATTTTTCTACTCTTTCCAGTACAGAGATCCAATTTATAGGATGACTGGCAGTAGGTGGGATTCGAACCTGAGAAGGATGAATCCTGAGGCTGATGCCTTAACCACTTGGCCACAGACGTGCCAATAAACTAATACTTTTTAAACCTAAGTCAATTCAGGTGTCGGCTTGTCACTTGACTATGGTTCTCACTACGACGTAAGTCGGCGATAACCCTCAAGTAGCTCATGCGACCATAATTTAACCTAAGACAGCACTAAGGGATCTAAATTCCAAGGCGTAGTTGCTTGTGTTAAAGCTCCATGGAATAATAGACGGCCGGAAAATTGCAACCTAATCTAACTGCATAAAAAAATTATAATCGTCATCCCATAACATATTTAGGAGGAATGAAAATAAGGATATCCAAGTTTCATTTTATATTTTCTAAAAAAAATTATAAGGCAAAAACATTATTTGAATTGCAAAAAAAACATATTTTTACAGGATTTTCTAGCAAGAATTATTCAAGCACTTCGAATTTAAAACGCACACAAATTTTTTCATGTTTATGTAAGGGAGAATGGGCACGCTGGATAGCGGGTCTCCAAAGCAAAGCGCATCAGGGTTCATCCAATGGAGAATTTTTTTTCTCTGCCACATTTCTGCAGCTGTATATAATATTTTTACAAACGGAATTTTCTGTGATAAATGAAGTTGACTTACAGGTCTCGACAAGCCCACGTTTTTCAATTGGTTCGAATGTTCCTGTAATTTTCAATAAATAATTTTACAAAAAGTATTCGAAGCAATTCAAAAAAGTTTGATTATAGAGGCCTGTAAATTATCTACATTTATTATCTAAAACAAACCGTTTGTGAAAATATTCAATACAGCCGGAGAAATGTGGCAGAAAAAATAGTTTTTTTCCCATTGGATTAACACTGAGGCACTTGAGATGGGACCGCGGTCCAGCGCGCCCATTCCCCCTTTAGTGTATTACAGTGAAAACTCCACGACCGACCACTTCCGTAAAGCCTCGGTTTTCCTCGGAGTCCGTCAGCAGATTTAAGGGGTCATAGGAGTCTAAAAAATGTGCAAAGAAGGTACTACAAAACATAGTTTGATCTTTCATGTCATTTTTGAACTACTGAATGTATAAGTATAATTTTTTTATATGTAATTCTACAAGATTTATTTAATATAAAACAAGTTTTAAAATTTATGAAACTTTAGCCAAAACTAAAATAAATGACATTAAACATGAAGGTATTTGAACACACTGTGATTAGGCTTGCGCGGCAAATTGTGAGGTCAAAAATGAAAAAATGAATAAGAAAATGACTTTATATTGTACAAATATGTACAAACAAAGACTTATACCTAAATTCTTAGCTCAATTTTAATTAGAAATTATTTTTTAAAAAAATTTAAAATCAAAATTTTTAAATTTTTATTAATTTTTTCAGAAAAAAGTTCTTAAAATAATTTCTAATTAAAATTGAGCTGAGAATTTAGGTATAAGTCCTAGTTTGTACATATTTGTACAATATAAAGTCATTTTCTTGGTCATTTTTTCAATTTTGACCTCACAATTTGCCGCGCAAGCCTAATCCCAGTGTGTTCAAGTACCGTCATGTTTAATATCATTTATTTTAGTTTTGGCTAAAGTTTCATAAATTTTAAAACTTGTTTTATAATAAATAAATCTTGTAGAATTACATATAAAAAAAATTATACTCATTTATTGAGTAGTTAAAAAATTATGAGAGAGATCAAACTGTGCTATGTAGTATCTTGTTTGCACATTTTTAAGACTCCTGTGACCCCTTAAGCGGTCGAACAAGTGCTGTGCGTGACGTCATACAAACTACAGACATTGCTTACGCTAGAGTGGTTTCCTCGGGAGCTTTGCCGGACAACTCAACACAACCGCCAGATTGAGTTGCTGTTGAGTGCGTTGGAGAAATCCTGATGACAACGTTTTTTGCTGTTGTCTGTTGTGCGGTGTGCTTCACAAAAATAAAAATTAGAGGAAATGACGGAAGGCGAGAGTAGTTTTACGCTTGCCGAGGAAGAAATGCTAATTGATTATGTGAGAAATCACGAAGAACCTAAATTTTCCATTTTTGACATGCAAAGACGAAAACCAAAACAACAACAGAGTTAGTTGAGTGAGTTCGCTAGGTTTCCAGTTTCGTGTTTATTGAACGTTCAAATGAAGCAGCCAGTAGAATGACGTCATCCACGTATAATAGCGGTCGCATTTTTCTGGCGACAGACTCCGAGGAAACCAAGGCTTTAAGCGATCACCCCTACTTACGACCAATTTTTCAAGGCACCGATTTTCCCTCCAATGTCTTCAATAATAAAAACCACTGTAGGTAAGACCAGATTTCACCCTAAATGACCGATTTCAAATCCAATAATGGTTAATAATGCGTTGTAAAATGACATTTTATCTTTCTAGCTAATTCCCATTTTGTACTGTAGGAGCAACCAACCTCCATTTACGACCAATATATTAGGGAACGGGCAGATGGTGGCTCTTAGAGGTTTCACTGTATTATCCTTTAGAGGATACATACAGACGTATGATCCCGTCACCTCAAACTCCGTCAAACTTCTTCATATTTATGTAAGTAAACTCTCTACCAAAATAGCACATATCATTGCGCTGTCATCGGTAAACAGCTTTGCTCTGTGTGCTAGCTGTTGCCACGTCCTAGATTGGAACCCAGCTCAATTGGAAAATGCATTATATCTTCCCAATTAATATATTAAACGAAGCATTGTAAATATATAATGAAGATCGTTGAAATGTTTTAGGACATCCCGAATGAGTGAAGTATTTTAATTTATCCAGGAAATTAATTATATTTCCAAGTCTTATGAATCGAAGAATAAGTTTCGATTATAAGAATTAAAATAAATGAAATTGAACATGATAATTTAAACTTTTCTTGAACTTAATAGGATTTAAATGAAAAGATTCTCCTTGTTCTTTATTAAATCCATTCTACTTAAGAAGTTTGAATAAAAATTTCATTTAGATTTAGTTTAAAATAAAGTTTCTCATGCAATAAAAGGAATATTAAAACTCAGGATTTCTTCAATAAAAGGACTTATAAAATATGCGAAGAATATGAAACTCCCGACTCTTAAAACTTTGGAAATGTAATCACGTTCATGTTTTATGAAGTTTTAGTTTAAACTTTTAATACTTGTTCCTTATGTACTCAGACATATAAATTAATTAAAAAACCCAAAATGAACGCAAAGGTATTTTGTAGTTCACTCGGTGCAAATTTATTATCTAGTTTTAAAATATTATCTTCGTAAAAACTATGCATTTTTGAATAAACTTTTAAATAAACTTTTGAATACATATATTTTCGAATATTACTGGAATATAAAAGCAAAACTACTCATATTCCTATGAAAATAGTTGTCCCTATGAAGTTGTGAATAAACTTTGAAAATAGTTTATAATAAATATTGGATGGAAAAATACATTATTTCATATTTATAGGAGGCTCCATTTAAAACTATTACATTCAAATCCCTTTTACTGCAGTTAGTTCAGTATTTTTTTCTACTTAAGAGCTTTTATTTGATTTTCAGACATACTTATAATTATAGTAATTAGTATTTGTATTATTATTCTACATTTTGTTTTTCCTTTTCAGTTTGAAAGGTTAAAAAATAGATTTTTGTTAATTTTCTAATTATTCTACATATTCATAACATCTAAAAAAGGTATCTAAAATGATTATAAATGTAAAGAAGAATATTTATAATTCTTATATATAGTTAGGTTCTTTAAAAATATATTGAATTTGAAAAAAAAAGTTGAAATAATACAATATAAAAATGCAGCAATACAGAATGCAGAAAATTTCCAAAACACTGTTTATTTGGGAGTTGAGAAACACTGTTTATATCTGGACAACAATTTAAAATACTCTTAGAAGTCTTGGTAATTTTTATTCTGAGAGGTGATAAAACTAAAACAACACTATTTCTGTACCTAAGAGAAATACTGGTTTAACTCGAAACAATTCATACGAATTCTTTTTTGCAGTTAGGTGGTTTCAGGTGACGTAAGTTTCCAGTTTTCACTATGACTGTTCTGTAATTTCATTGGCTGTTTCGGTTTTATTCTCAACTTGCTGTAAAAACCTCGGATATTGAGTATGTAGGATACGTTTATTTAGGGGTAGTTTTTATTTAGTAATTACTTAGATTGATATAAAACTATTCTACGTTTTACAGTTTTACAGTACAATAAATTACGCAATGTTAAAAGAACAATAAGAGAACAAAAACGACGAAACGAGCAATAAAATAAAAAAAACCCTCGTCATGAAAACGTAAAAAAACTCGCCATGAAAACGTACACCGTCTACAATCAATTAGCCCTTCTTATATATTTTTCGTATTAAATAGAAATATTTAGAACAAATTATCGCCAAAATAATTGTAATCCCAGAAGTAATGAAAATTAGTTCACTGGAACCATTGCCACTCAGTCTGTGTTATCGTGCAAAGTTGAAATGGGCCTTTTTCGCATCGTGAGTGACAAAAGTTCGCTAGGTACTGTTTTTATTTTTGGTCCATCCGATTTTATATTTGTTTCGAACAATACAAATATATTGATTATCTCACCGAAACAATTATTGTGCAGAATTTTTTTTCATATAGAACTAAAGCTTTTTTTCTGTTCAGGAGTCGCGTTAAATTGCTGTCCCATAATTTCGTTTAATTTCTCAGCATAAGTCGTTGCATCATCTAAACCGAAGTTTTCCAACAACATCGAAGTTTTGGTAGTGCTCTGCATACTTGAAATTTAATCGAATTAGAACTGATTAAGTTTAATAAATAGCATCAACAAAACAAGTTAAAAGCAAAAAAAACTTTAAAATAAAACATAACAGGCGACAAAAATGCTTATTTTTAGAAGGAAATCGTAACAAGTTTAGAGGGAAATCGTAACAACCATGAAATCACAGGAAAGGCAAAAATGAAAAAAGGAGCGTTTTATCATCTGAAACAACCTTATTATTGATTCAATCCATTTTTAGCCCTGAGGAATATATTCGTTGATTATTACTATTGAAATTAACTATATTGAATAAAATAAACAGAAAATGTAACTGAAATCATTGAATTTTAAGTTGACATTAATGTTTCAAATCATTTCATTTATTTGTATTGACTGAAAATTGGGGCAGGCGCACTTTACACTTTTGTCTTGTCATATTTATTTTTTAAGAACTTTTTTTAGATTCAGCATAAACATTTATTCAAATCTCTATTTCAGATTTTCGACTCCAATCTCAATACTTTCATTATTTTCGATTTCATATTAGACAATTTAAAGTAAAACAGGAAAATTACTAACCTGTGGGCATTTATAGACTTCTTGTAACTAAAGAGTTTCGATGAAATGAGACAGACTTAATGATTAATATAATAAATTACTAGAGGTTATTACTTAATTCTAATTTTTGCTCGGAAAATAGTTATCCTAAAACTTAAATGACCATTAAAACTGTTTTCAGAATATATTTTCTTAAAATTTTTTAAAGCTCGAACTTTAATATTTAACTTGAAAGAGCTTGTTGTACTTTGAAAACTGTTTATCTTGTTCCTTAGTATATTTAGTTAGTGAACGTAGAATCATCATGTGATGAAATTCACGAAGTTGTACAGATAAGTAAAATCCCATCTTTTCCAAATCCCCATCTATCATAATTCCCAATCAAATACTCCGCAGCTTTTCCATACGCAAAATTAAAAAATAACTAATAATTACTTGCAACTCATAAAACTGGGCAAAAGTTCCAAGTAGAACTGTAATCAAAAGCAAATAGTTTTGAAAGAGACAGTTAAAAAAAACCTTTAATTTCGAGTGAATTCATGCGTAAATGATGTGCCATGTTCGTACAATTTTCCAAATTGAGTGAACATATTAATCAACAGCTCTACAGGGTTAAATATTTGAAGTAAGATTTGGTGTGTCTTTGGCGAGTGAAGTATGATTCAAAGAGTTTCATAGACAAATTCATTTAATCTACGGTAATATGACCCGCTAACTATAATTGAAGGTAATTTTATTCGAAAGACAACCATACTAAATATGTGGCATTTTTTAAAAAGGTTGATCCTTTACTTATACATACTTCTATATATCGAACCAGTTTCGTTATAGTTCAAAAACATTGTTTTATAGTCCTGTCAAAATAGACCAAAAAATAGGGGTAAGTTTACAAAAATTCGCAACCAGCTAAATTTTATTATTATCTTTGGTACACTATTATAAGTAAAATATTAAAAGTCCCCACCGATCCCATGTCTGCGTTTTCCGCCATCTTGAAAAAACGTTCGAAATTTCACCCATTTTCCAGTTTATAGCCTATAACTTTTTTCCTAAGCATTTTTAAATGTAACTTTTTGACACAAAGCTGTGGAAACAAAATTTTCTTCAAAATAGGTACGAAAAGTTTTTATGTACGACAATTAGTTAAGGAGTTACGAAGCAGCAAAGGGGTGTAAAATCGAGTGTTTCGAAAAAATATTACGTTCTAACAACTTTCTATCGCCGTAACTCACATAAAAATTCCTTTTATCAATAAACAATGATTTAACAAGTAGAAAATTTAATTTCCTATAAAATACACGTATCAAAAATAAGTTTCTTGCGTATTCCAAGAAGAAAGGTTAAATTTACAGAAACCCCCAAAAGGTTCTATTTTCACCCGACAATTCACTGTTTTATTTTTTTGAAGGTAGCTCTTTCCCATTGTATTTTTCACTATTTTTGTGAATACAAAACTTGTAGAAAATAATTTCTTCTATAAAATGGTTCCGTTTTGTGTTCCATACGATAAAATGTAACGGAGCTACGGTGTTCGAAAAATGGCGTTATATCTTGAATTTCGCCAAAAGAGTTTTTTACCACTTTAAATCCCAATAATTGAAACAAAAAACTTTATTTAGTTGAGCATAATTACTGTGGAACTTGAAGACATAATCAGTTATTATATTGGTACGGTCTTAAAAGTTATTTTAGATTCAATACCAAAGAATTTAATTACATTAAAAAAAACCGAAGATGTTTATTTATTCAATTAAAACAAGTTGGTTTGTTACAGAACCTGTCACTAAAACCGCTTCCACACCATATTTATGCTCAGAAACACACTTATTATACACATCAGAAAGAAATTCGCTTAACAGAGACTTCTAATTTAGAATTGTAAACGCCAAAATTAACTATTTTCATTAATATACTTTGTCAAATTAAAAATTACTCATTATCGTTTGCTAAATTTGTTTGGAATTCGTGGAATAATGATGCAAATTATTAATAAATATAATTCTTTTAGTCGCAGGAATTTAATTTACAGTTCGAAAAATATATAATTAGTAAAAATGATGCTTTGAAAATAAAAGAGAAACTTTGCATATATTTTATGCAAAATTAGAATTCTTTATACATCTTTCTTCATACATATATAATGAACCATCAAAAGAAGTCTATTGTGATATTTCAACAATCCAAACCAAATTATATCACATAAATAAATTTTATTACAAAGGTTTTATTTTTATTTTAAATAAAGTTTCTCGTACGTTTGACGAAATGGCCACAGTGAAAATATTGAGTGAAAATGGAATTTGCATGTTATTTCAATGTAGATTAAATTTTTAGTTATTTAAATTTTAAATATACTTCTAATTTAAATTTTTTAATAAAATTTGCGATGTAACCTAGCCCGATTTTTTGCTTTAAAACGACGTATTCCAATTGTTTGTGCGACTTTTGGTTCGCTCATTGAATGAAAATGGAATTTGCATGTTATTTCAATGCAGATTAAAATTTTAGTTATTTAAATTTTAAATATACTTCTAATTAAAAATTTTTAATGAAATTTGGGATGTAACCTAGCCCGATTTTTTGCTTTAAAATGACGTATCCCAATTGTTTGTGCGACTTTTGGTTCGCTCTGTGAAAGTGGGTGACGGACAGACGGACTGAACGATTTTAAAACCTTCCACTTTTTACGTTATAAACGTAATGTGGAAGCTAAAATGCATGTGATGATTAATTTTCTATTGTACACTGCATTACGTTACATTCACTTCGTTTTTCAACCAATTTAAATACTGATGTATTACCCCTTCTGAACATTGCTGAATGCTGACGTAGTATCGCTGCCAATTATTGCACATACACACATGTAATAAAAAGATATGATTTTGACATTTTGGATAAGCAGATAAATCCTTCGATGAGTATACTTTTGATTATTCATGAATATTACTAGGTTTCAAAAAATAAATAGTCTTATCAAATAGAGTTAGTGCAATCAGTAGTATTTTCTATTAGTTTTATTAGATAATTATTCAATAAAAATGGTACGATTAGTTATGCATAAACTAAAAGGAATTAATATTTTAATTTCGGGAAAATTTTAATCTGACAGAGATAATTCTTCAAATCCTTCTTCAACAATAATGTCTTCTTCACTTTCTTCTTCGTCTTTTCCCTCTTGCTGAAGATCTAGGATAGTTCACGTAAATATGCATCGGTTATCTCCAAGAATCCTCATATGTTGCATTTATAACTTGAATCAACATTTAAACAAGATTGGCCATGGCAATTGGTACATACTAAAGAACAATATAATCCTACTTTTAAACAGCCACAGTTTGCACTACAACCCTTTTTGCAATTACAAAATATAGTATATTAAGCAGTTTTTCGGGAGCAGGTGGGAGTAAAGTGTAAATTGGCTACAAAAAATCATTTACTAATTTCCAACCCCAGTCTTATGGATTCAGTTGATTTCAGATGATTCAGTTGATATATTCCTGCAGTCATTTTGGCAGTATTCTAATGAATGGTTCCTTCTCGACCGGTTGATGTTCACTTCGAGTTATCGAGACAGTTTTTTAAAGAAAAGTATAGAAATGATTCGAGACTCGACTAAAAGTTCGAGTTAAGGTATCCGATGAGCTTTTTTCAGCAAAAATCGACTAAATATCAAACATTTGTTTGTTTTTTTGCATTTTAATATATAATAAACGTTTAGCTTTCCAAATCTGTTTCATTTTATTTTCTAGTTTTTCTTGTTTTTAATAGAACCGAAGTTATAGCACTTTAAAGCTTTTTTTGCTTGTTTTTGCACTTTTTTAAACGCATTACGCAAAACATAAAAACTGAAGTTCTTTATTATCAATTGCTTCCAAACTTTTACAGTGGTTTTGTAAAAATATGATGAAAGTTTTGAATTAGAATCGTGTTAAATTATTAAGAATTGGATATTTTAAAACTATTTATATGCTTGTTACTCTCTTTTTTCTATGTTTTCGATGTAATGCTTCAAACTTTTGCCTATAAAAAATTTGGGAGCTGATATCTTAATTATTTTAGTTCACGAACTATATTAATGTTTGTTGAGCATATTTAAATTAAAACGTGGAGATTTTTTTTAAAGATATCATGTTTTGCGTAAGCGGGATTTTTGAAGCATATTTTACTATAATTTTCCACAAATACAAAAAAAAAGAAATTGTTTTTTTTATGATTTACTTTCTGAAAACTCTTTTTATATTCATAACTAATAATAATATCGCCCAACGATATGGTTGGAATAGAATTTTCAGAAACTTGCTGTCAAAGGTGATTGGCTACCTTGATGGATTATTCGACTATTTTGACCGGACGTGTAGCCATCAAATGCAACATTTACCGTCGAGCCATACTGCCTGAGAATGTACTTCTGATAATCAGTGTAAATTTCAGAAAACGTGTCTAATTTCAGAAAAGTTTCGACTCCACACCATTTTGTGGAGCAGATAACCATAATCAGTAACAACTATGCAACGATATCTAAAATATAGATTTTTTTTTATAAAAAGCATCGATATCGTAAGATCTTTGGGGCTAAAATTTTTTCCCTTCTTTTCTCTGTGTCTTTGGCCAAACATATAACGGCTTCTACTCATGTTTTTCAAAAAATATACCAAGGTATTGAATGTAAAATAACTTTAAAGACCGTACCAATATAATAACTGATGATGCCTTCAAGTTCCACAATAATTATGTTCCACTAAAATGAAGTTTTTTGTTTTAATTATTGGGATTTAAAGTGGTATAAAACTCTTTTGGCGAAATTCAAGATTTAACGCCATTTTTTTTTAACTCCGTAGCTCCGTTACATTTTATCGTATGGCCCAGCAAAAAAAATCAGCATAAAAACTTGAAGTTTTTTTGAAAAATGAAGTTTTTTTGTTCCAAATTCCGGCATGTTTCCTTCATTAAAAATCAGCATGTTTCCTGCACTTCACAAAACTGCAGGAATCATGCTGATTTCTTATGCAGGAAACGTGCTGAATTCGGAAAAAAAACTTCATGTTTCCTTCATTCTAAATGAAGTTTTTATGCTGATTTTTTTTAGTGTCGCCATCTGGTTTAAAAATTGTGAACTGAAAGAACTGGTGTTTATTCGTACGTATAATTAAATAGTATTAATAATAAAGGAGAAATTAATTAAATTAAAAATAAACTGACAGTATTTTTTTCAAGCATTACTATTTATTACTATTTTTCTACTTATTACATTTTTTTTCTATTTTTAATCGGGATATTCGGGTGAGGTTTCTGGGAATCGAACCCGGGTCTAATGTATACGTTGCTGATACTCTAACCACTACACTATCTTTACTTGTTAACTTCGGCGTACTGTAACTTTAAGTAACAAAGATTTTAGAGAGAATATCAATTTTGCCATGAGTTTGATTTGTAATTTATTTTTTGAAAGTAATATATAATGATTATTGTAATAAGTATAGTTAAATGTTATTTTTAAAGATGATAATCATCAAATTTCTTGGATTTAGTTTGTCTATTAATAGTAAAAAAAATCAGATAATTTTTATAGTTAGTTGAAATAAATAGTAATTTAAAGATAAAAGTCAACTATAGTGATATTTATATCTGTTCAGCGATGGAATGCTTTTCCGTAATATTTATTTTTCCGTAATCAGGAAATATGTAAAATCAGCAATTTTCTTGCAATATGAAAGTACCTAAAATATCTGCATTTTTCCCACATTATAAATTCATGTTATAGAAATCTTGGTGAAACAAAATACAAAGATGTTAACCCAGCAAAAAAAAAAAAATCAGCATAAAAACTTCATTTAAAAATGCAGGAAAGATGAAGTTTTTTGTTCCAAATTCAGGCATGTTTCATGCATAAAAAAATCAGCATAAAAACTTCATTTAAATAACGCAGGAAAGATGAAGTTTTATCGTTCCAAATCCAGACATGTTTCCTGCATTAAAAAATCAGTATAAAAACTTCATTTAAAAATGTAGGAAATATGAAGTTTTTTTGTTCCAAATTCAGGCACGTTTCCTGCATTAAAAATCAGCATGTTTCCTGCATTTCAGAAAACTGCAAAAAAAAACTGATATTTTTTTTATGAGCTATATTAAAATGCCTGAACTTAGAACAAAAAAAAAACATTTTCCCTTCATTTTTAAATGAAGATTGTTTTGTTTATTTTATTAGACATTCTAAATACAGTTTTAATGCATGAAACAATTTCTGAATTTGGAACAAAAAACTGCATTTTTCCTTCATTTTTAAGGGAAGATTCCTTGCTGATTTTATAAGGCGTTTGAAATGCATTTGTTATGCATGAAAAATACCTAATTTTGGAACAAATTAGAGCATTTTTACCTTCATTTTTAATTAATTTTTTTTGCTTATTTAATTAGGCGTTTAAAATGAAGGAATAATGCATTTTTATGCATGATGCAAAATATCAGCATAAAACCTTCATTTTGGTTTTGATTTATGCAAGTTATATTTCTCTAAAATTAAGCTGCAGTAAACCTTACATTAGCAACAGATTCTGCAAAATTTAATATATTTCTTTAATCTTCAAAAAACCTTTACAAAAACTGCAACAGATCAGCATAAAACCTTCATTTTGGTTGTTGATTTACGCACGTTACATTTTTCTAAAACTAAGCTGCAATAAACCTTACATTAGTAGCAGATTCTGCAAAATTTATTAACAATGATTTAATCTTCAAAAACCTTTACAAAAACTGCAAAATATCTGCATAAAACCTTCATTTTGGTCGTTGATTTATACAAGTTATATCTTTCTAAAACTAAGCTGCAATAAACCTTTACATAAGCTGCAGTTATTCTTCAAAATTTAATATGATGATTTCGTCAGCAAATAAACTTTTACAAAAACTGCAAACTATCAGCATAAAACCTTCATTGATCACCACGTCTGCAAAAAAACTTCATTCATCAGCAAAAAATCAGCATTTTCGAGATTTTTTTGAAGTATTATTGCTGATTTTTTTTGCTGGGGGAGCACAAAACAGAACCATTTTATAGAAAAAAATATTTTCTACAAGTTTTGCATTCACAAAAATAGTAAAAAATACAATGGGAAAGAGCTACCTTAAAAAAAAAAGTGTATTGTCGGGTGAAAATAGAACCTTTTTAGGGTTTCTGTAAATTTAACCTTTCTTCTTGGAATATGTAAGAAACTTATTTTTGACAAGTGTATTTTATAGGAAATTAAATTTTCTACGATTTGTAAAATCCTTGTTTATTGATAAAATGAAGATTTATGTGAGTTACGGCAAAAGAAAGTCGTTAGAACGTAATATTTTTTTCGAAACACTCGATTTTACACCCTTTTTGAGGCTTCGTAGCTCCTTAACTAATTGTCTTAAATAAATATTTTCCATACCTATTTTGAAGAAAATTTTGTTTTCTATAACTTTGTGCTAAAAAGATATATTTAAAAATGCTTAGGAAAAAAGTTATAGGCCAAAAACTGGAAAATGGGCATTTCGAACGTGTTTTCAAGATGGCGGAAAACGCAGACATGGGATCGGTGGGGACTTTTGATATTTTACTTATAATATTGTATCAAAGATCTATACCAAAATTTAGCTGGTTGCGAATTTTTGTTAATTGAAATGTCTATTTTGACTGGACAATTTAACTCTCTTGATTGATAATAAAACTGAATGTGACTACTCGAGTGGCAACAGATCTTTTAAATTGCTTAATTTCCATGCATTTTTTCGACTCTGTTGATATGAATAAAATTACAAAAAAATTAGCATAATTCTTATTTGTCATTTGCCACAATATTAAGTGTGCGTGTTGACTTGATTGCTGGGTGTACAAAATAAATTTACTCTAGATGAAATCATTCCGTCACTACGTCATTTGGGTTTCCAAAAGATGGAAATTCAGTATTTACACTTACCTAAAGCCGCATAAAAGTATTAATATTTCAATAAAGATTCGATAACATAACTAAGTACGATATTCAAAGCTTCGGGTTTAATCCACATCAGGGAAAGTGAGTACCTAAGAGAGATGTTATGTTGATTGAGTCCATCTTAGAAATGGAACGTTACTCAGTATCGCCAATCTATAAATATTTTATGGCATATAATAAACATTTGATATACACCGTTAAAAATATGGCGCAGGATCGCACAGAAATTCTGGAACTTTCCAGCTAACACTACTATTTTGAGAATTGATTCACTATATTTGCGGTGTATCAAATATATGGTTTTACCACAAATTGATGAAGACACGCTCCTAATTGTGGTGGTAGCTAGAAAGTTCCGAGATTTTGGCTAAATTTGTGTCACAATTTTGAACAATTTAATATAATGATATAAGATTAATTAGATTCATATTTCAATGAGTTATTATATAATAATTTTACTATGATCTGATTTCAGTAACCGATAAGGAAGTGCCCAAAGAGACATTATAACATTTCACTTTAATTTTGGTTCAGTAAAACTTTAATGTGCGTTATGTAAATTGACATTTTTATGTTAAATAAAAGGTATAAGAAAGTGCTTGGGTTTCTCTTTTAAACTAATGCATATTATTATAGAAATATTAAATTAGTACTTATTGAAAAAGGAAAGGAGTTATTTTTTATTATCTCATAATTCCTTTTTGTTAAATGTATTAAATAATGCCGCATAATTTGTGTCTTAAATTTTGGTTTCTTATATTATTATTTTAAATAAAAATTGCGTAATTACTGTTTTGTGCAATGATGCATTGTATTTTAACAAATTACTGTTTTTCTTCAAAAGTGATTTTAAAAGGAAACGTTAATAAATTCTAAATTACTCCAATTTATTATTCATTAGCTTTGTTGCTTATAAAAGTAATTGCTTTCAAGATTTTGAATAAATACATAATTGTGACCATGCGCTATTTTACAGCGGTAGTGGATTAGTTTTAAATGTAACTTTATCTAAATATAAAGTAAGATTTTCTGACTGACTGATTGAGTCACGTATTCGACCATAAACGGGTGTAAGAGAGCAAAACGTGAGCCGATTTCTAGATTTCAATGACATTGTGCATTTTTTAAGATTAGGATTTATACCTTACATTTTCAATTTGAAAGAATTTCAGAGTGAGTGTAAATGAAGTATAGACATATAAAAGCACGTGAGTTTAATATGAAAGATTACTATTTGAATATCATCATTTCATTTATTGACTTAAAATCTTTATTTGATGCTTCTTTAGCTTCCACACTACGTTTATAATGTGAAAAGTGGGTACGTATTATAATCGTTCTGTCCGTCTGTCTGTAACCCCCTTTCACAGATTAAACTACAAATTTTACAGCTAAGTGCGATAGGTAAAAAAAACAGCGCATCGAATTTTGAAGACTTGAAAAATAATTGAAGTACTTCTAATTCGAATTTTTTTTAAAGAACTGGAAAGGAAGAACTGGGCCACTCCCAATTTGTTAACAAATTTTGGCTAATTTTTTCTCTCGAAAAATAGCACAGTCATTCGCAGTAGCAAAAAGTTAGGTCATTTAAAACTATTTTGGAAAATTAGTACAATTATGTAAAGTTTGTATTAGATTATTTATGCGTTTGGGATATAATGATCAAGTTGTGAGCCCTGTATGGTATGGTATGATACATATATATTCCAGCTTGTGTGCTTGTTCAGAGAACCGCTTATAAGCTTTCGTCGAGTGGGACAGACACAGAAAGAAATTTTACAGTCACAAAGAAATGAATAACACATAGACAAATAACAACATTTATTGACTGTCACAAACATCCATGCCTGACCGGGATTCGAACCCGACCTCAGCAGCTCCAAAGGCTAGTACACTAACCATTCAGCCACCGAGGCGGCCCCTGTCTTCTATATTATTTTTGTCGTGCTGTATTTAGCGCTTACTTTACAGTATGGATCGCGCGTAGGGGTTAAACATGTATGTTCTGATATAATAATATGATATTTTTCATGTTTCCACATGGGGGGGGGGGGGTTAAGAACACGGAATGTATATAAATTGCTAACTAGAAAATGCTTTAATTCACCAATTCAATTTTGTGGGTTCTAGGGGTGTAATGATGCAAATTTAATTAAGCACATCTTAATTAGCTGAGTGTACAAAATTAAACTTGCAAACTTGAAATTGATGCTGGAGCAAATGCGTTGCGATTATCATAATTAAACAAATTATGATTTCATGAACCTAACAGATAGTTTATTTCTATCTACTGTAACACATGTATATACATTTTTATGTAAATGTCATTTAATTGAAGGCAAATATTT
This sequence comes from Hylyphantes graminicola, assembly GCA_023701765.1. Classification (NCBI taxonomy): domain Eukaryota; kingdom Metazoa; phylum Arthropoda; class Arachnida; order Araneae; family Linyphiidae; genus Hylyphantes; species Hylyphantes graminicola. The sequence goes on along the minus strand of CM043120.1, from coordinate 29,669,571 downwards.
TGAATGCTGATATTGATTTAACTAATGAGAAATAGTTTTGGGTGATTAATTTTGGTTAGTTATATAGTACTTACCAAATATTTGTCTCTCCAGGATTCCAGGAATTCGATTGACAATCTTATGATTCCGAAATATGACAGCAATGTTGGAACTGACTGTTCATTTAAATATGAGTTTATTATAAGGTATTTGTGAATCTTAGATTTGTTTATGTATGGTAGTTTTCATTATAGTATTGCACTTATCATGATTATTATTATCATTTGATAACGGTTCCCATATAAAAACCATTTAATATAAGCCATAAAGAAAAGATAAATTACAATCTTAAGGAAGAAGAAAGGTCTTAGGGAAAAGATAGGTAAATTAGAATCTTAAAAAGTCGATACAAATCGTTAATTGAATCTTTTATTTCAAAAACTAATGAACTGAAAATCCCTTGACTTTCGTAATAAACGATCTCTTTGATCTGAAAAACAATAACTAGTTTTTTTTTAAAAATTGGTTAAAAAAAAATAATGCCTCTATGTCTGTCTCAACATTTCAAGTATACAGAAAGTATTCTCCAAAAACAAGAAGGAAATAGTCTCCAGGAACCTGCACCCGTGAGAAACTGCGCAATGACTGCCCACAGGACTTTCGGACCCAACAGATTTAACGAGCACGTACTCCGCATATACTCGGTGGGTTTTCAGCTACCAGGACTAGATCGCGGGACCTTCCGATCCGTAAATCAAGACACTGACCACAGGGCGCCCCACAACCTTTACATTATATATACCTTTTGGATTGGATTGGCTGACATATATTTCCAGGCTTGTGTGCTTAGTCGCAAGGACCCGCTTTATATACGTAGGGTAGGGTAGGGTATTTTACATATATATTCCGACTTGTGTGCTTGCTCAGTGAGCCGCTTATAAGTCTTCGTCAAGTAAGACAGACACAGAAAGATTTTTTACTGTCACAAAGAGAGGAAAATACACCCAGGGCGAAGGCGGGAATCGAACCCACGCCCGTTACAGCACGCAGACTGCTGGCCTGCGATGCTTACCACTCGGCCATCCGGGCCCCTTTATATACGTATTAATAATGTAATGTAATGCAGTCGTTTCTGTCTCTAGCCTCCTTTAGGAGCTTTAACACAGTCAATAAACACCTCGTTATTTAGAACCCTGGTCCAGTGACGAGGTCGACACCTGAGCTGCACCCAACGGAACTTCGAGAGACATCGTACGCTGACACCGCCGGGACTTAGGACTCCACAGATTTAACGACAATGTCTCTCCGTATATGAAGTGTTGAAGCTAAAAACTATTTAATTCACCAAAACAAAACAGCATATATAATGCACGAAACGGTCCAATTCTTAGATCTTGGAAGCCATAACATACTCAAGTTTATCGGGAGCTTCATTAATAAGGTACACTCTAGGGGCTTCATCTGATATTAACGGCATTCTGAGAAAATTAATGCAATATACCAGATATTTGTTCGTGATAAGATGCTACCATAAAAGTGTCAATTTTAAAATATAACTAGACTTTGTAGCTTCGAATATTATTTAAATAAGATAAGACTGGAATACTTCAGCTTAAATTTCCTCTTCACTACTTACTAAACTTCACTAAAACTGAATTACCCTAGTGTTAACTAGAATGAATAGAACTGCTTAATATCTTTTACATTAAACTAAAAAAATAACTAAAAATAACTTTATATATTTCTTTTTTACGCCATTTCTTAAAACTAGAGTCAGCACTTGTTGCCGCTGTTTTTACAGTGTTAACTCATTAACTGTCACGTTAGGCTTGACTTGTCACTTTATTCTCGGTCTTACGTTATCATTTGTGCCACGTTACTCTACAAATTAGGGGAGTAACGTTAGTACAAACTAAATTTGTAAATTCTCGCGAGACACTCAACAATATAAGAGAAACCCAATTTGGAATTTTATGAATTTCTACTGATGAAATCTTTTTGAGCTCCATTCCTTAGTAAATAAAAAAATTCTTTGTATAATTAATCAGCACTTGTTTTGCATTTTAGAGTTTCGATGAAAACAAAAGTATTCATCACTGTTCTAATAATTTGTGATTAACAAGCATTTAAGGGCAAGAGATAATTAAAGAGTAAATATACTATTCAAATACATTAAGTTAAAGTTTAAAATATTTGAAAAGCATTTCCCTATTTAATTTCTAAAGAATAGTTAACGAAAAGTTTCAAAAAGTCATTATTTCGTTAATGGAAGCTGGAAGCATATAATCTGAAAGATTTTTTTAAACATTGCATTTTATTTCACAGTTTGAAAGAAATCTTAAGCGGGAATATCAAAGAAATAGTTTTTTGAATTTTTTTTAAAACCTGGAAAACTTTTTTTAAAAGTTTTGTAAGTTTTCCCTTACACTTTAAACAAAACAAGTATTTGTTATGCTAAAAAAGCTACTCGAGCTACATTTTTTGTTTAATTTTTAAAATGTATGGGGTTTTAAAGTTGAGTATTCTGAAACCTGAATAGTTAAGAGTTATGTAGTTTTATGGCTTCAAAGAAGAATTAATCCTTAAAGAAGCAGGGTTGCTTTTTTGAAATAAAATAAGGAAAACTATTTTAATCCCCCATATGATAAAGTAAGAAAATATGTTATATGTGTTTTCATTTGCAACTGTTAAACTTTCACTTGGTTTGATGAAAGAATTATATCGAAAACCATTTACATTACGTAACTGGAATAGTTTCTTTTATTTCACTGACCTATCTGCAAATTATTAGGCAAAAAAGATAAAAAAAACTATTGAAAAGAACATTTATTTAACTAAAATGTTACTGTTAGAAGAATTTGCCGTTGATCGAATATTCATTACTGAGGTTTGTAAATGGTTTTTAAGGTCTCTTATGTGTATTTAAAGTTTTTTTTTATATTTTTTCAACAAAGTTCTAAGTTTAAGTAAGTAAGTAGTTCAAGTTTAGTTCTTCGAAATAATAACTAATTTAAGCAAAGTGCAAATAATGTTTTTAAAACTGTAAATAAATTTACTTATAGCGTTAAATGCTACTTAAAACCTCTTTTTAAAAGAACGCTTTGTTTGTTTATTATGTATCGCTTAACTTTTCATTATAACATTATTTGTAATAATTTTTTTTAATTTAAAAATAGAAGTCTTTTAACTTTATTAAAAAAATACAAATAAAAAGTACGAAAAATAATTGAGTTGAAAATTTTAATTTCATGCTGTGAAAAACACTTTTTTTAAAATATAATAGGGGGTAGGGGTAGATAAATATATATTCCAGCTTGTGTGCTTGATCAGGGACCCGCTTTATAAGCCTTCGTCAAGTGAGCCAGACACAGAAATAATTTTTACTGTCACACAGAGAAAGGAAGTAAACCCAGGGCGAAGTCAGGAATCGAAACCACACCCGTTACAGCTCGCAGACTGTTATTGTACTGGTTCAAACCACTCTGCCATCCGGGCACCAAAAATCGAATAAATTTTGTAAGTGTTTGTTTGCCGCCCCGGTGGCGTAATCATTAGGACACTAGCCTTTGGGGCTGCTGGGGTCGGGTTCGAATCCCGGTCAGGCATGGATGTTTGTGACCGTCAATAAATGTTGTTATTTGTCTATGTGTTTGTGTCGTCCTTCTATGTGTGTCTCTTGTGAGTGTCTCTTCTGGCGAGCTGGGTAATGGGCTATAAAGCCTACATTCTCCCTTCTAGAGGGCTCAATCACTGTCATTTGTCAAGTGTTTGTGTGGGCGTATCAAGATATCGACCATGGCTTCATGTGGCCAACTGTTTTTTTCATTGATTTTGCACCGACATAGCGTCTTCTTCGTATTCTACCCGCGAAGATCTTCCGGTTTCAAATATTTTTTTATAATAAAACATCGGCTCAGTTTAACAGAATGTATTTCCTCAACAATGGAAGGAAAATGAAAGTTTACATGCAATCCAATATAATGGACAAAAACATCCATCCTCCAAACATATATCTGAGACAAGTATCGAGAATATTCAGTTTCAAACATCTTTAGATTGCATTCATTGTTTTGTAGGAGCAAGAGTTCAATATAATACTCCGTGCATATGATTCTAAGCGGTTCTCTGAACAAGCACACAAGTTGGAATATAATGTGTACCTACCATACCATGATTCTGAGAAATTACGCTTCTTAAAGTAGTTTTTGCTTAAAGGAATTTATAGTGTTTTCAGAAAGGATTTTATTAATTATACTGAGAATAAATTACGAAAAGTTAAAATTTTTTGTTTTACATCTAATCAAGGTTTTCAATAAAAAGGTTTTTTGCATGTTTAGCAAAAAAAAGGAGAACTTCTTTACTACAAAATGTGGTTTTTGTACACATATATATAGCTTACAAAAAATTACTTAAAAACTTTTTCACGAAAGTTCTTTGGCTCGAGGGACATTATATTTTAACTTCGATTTTTCTTACTTTGATGCATAACAGTAAAATTAGTGCAAATTATTAAAAAAAATTCGCAGTTTAATTATTCAAAAAATATGACGGAACTATAATATTTAAAAATAAAAAAACTCGTTCAATTTTTTCAATTTCCATTTGTATAATTAGGAGGAAATTTTTAAAGTTATAGATAAATTTAATTGTTTAAAAAATATTTTTGACAGTTTGGAATAAAAGAATACGGTCGATCTTGCTGTTTTGAAATTGAAGATCTTTTTCTAAAGTCTCATTAAATGACTCTCGATATTTTTAAAAAAAATATTTTTGAATTTCTTGAAGCCTGTTCAATCAATAAACTAATATCAATAAAATATCAATAAACTACAATCTGTGGTTAAGTATTTAACTTGCATTTTGAATTTTTAAGTAATGTATATTTTCACTCGCAAACTTGCACATTTATGGAATGTAGTTAAGAATTTAAATTAATAAATTTCCTAAATTTATTTTATACCGAAACAAAATAACAATTGCTTTGTTATTTTCAGGAAACATTATTAATTTGTTGATAGTTTCTATAAAATATGTCTGAAAACAAACTACTTTAAAATGCTTAAGTGATACGTTTGAATTAGAGTTGCGTTATTTCTTTATTTAATTCAGTAAAGCATAGATATTTATTCGTAAAACTTTTGTCTTGTTTATTATTTAATTTATATATCAGATATTTGTTTTATATAAAATAAAAAGGAAAATTTGCTTTTCTAGAAAATATAAACACTTTTAACTTTTGTTTTACAGCGTGCATATTTACATCCAGAAAATTCTTAAAACACTCGAAGAACTATGGGGATTTTTACTGTACTAAGCATGGACTTTCTATTTTATTCCTGGTTATACTTCATATTTCTTCATTCTGAGGTATATATTTTAAAAATATATATTAAAGTACGGCTATGCATCCTTTGGGGCATGGCAGTAACTTTGGAGGTCTACTTCTTATGAGCAAGTTTTATGGATAATGGTTGTATTTTTCGGTTCTGATTTTTTTATAAGTATGCGACTAAAAAGCAAGTAAACTAGTAAAAAATAACATTAAATCATCCTTTTAGGCAAAAACCAGAATTTTGTGAGACATATCTTTCTTAATGCTTTTGAATAAAAGTAAAACTTTTATTCTTGATTTAAGGGCGTTGTTATTCTGGCATGCCGCCCCAGTGGCGCAATACTTAGGACGCTAGCCTTTGGAATTGCTGGGGCGGGTTCGACTCCCGGTCGGGCATGGATGTCTGTGACCGTCAATAAATGTTTTTATTTGTCTATGTGTTATTCCTTTCTTTGTGACTGTTAATATTCTTTCTGTGTCTGTCCCACTTGACGAAGGCTTATAAGCGGTTCTCTGAACACGCACACAAGCTGGAATATCTATATACCATACCATACCATATTCTGGCATAAAAGTCTTGTATTTTAAGACCAGACCATTTTATTACTTTAAATTACCTAACGTGAGATAGAAGGTATTGAAAGAATTGCGATTTGATCGAAAGTCCGAAATGAAGATTTTGTGTTTGATTGCGTGCTGATTCTAAAAAATGCTTAAAAAAAATATTGTTCCGTCTGTCAGAAACTCTCTACAGCTCGAACTAAACGAAATCGGGACTCCAAATTTGGTACGCAAGTTTTTAGTGGCTTATGGACTTCATAATAAAGTTTTCGAGAAAACTGCGCAATTGAAAAGCGTTGCGGCTAAAGAACTTTTCAGGTTAAAAAGTTACTGAATGTACCGTACGGGGTACATAAATACGTTAAATGGAAAATGAATTATTAATTGGTAAATGAAAGTTGTGTAGTGTTACACACTACTAGTTTAAAATCTAGGAATATATTAAATAAACACTGACTAAAATGCTGAATAAATTTTTCAGATTTTTTTCTAGAGCAGTTGAATCTGATTGAAATTTTTAAATTTTTGTCGATTTTATTCATACTCAGAGCAAAGGCAGTATCAGAAGGAAGGAAATGACATTAAAATTATATTGCAATTAAGATTTTAATTTTTTTTTAAATGACAGAATTGTGTTGTTTCAGAGGTGCGTAGATACTTCAACCTTTCATTCCTCCTTTACTTTTACAGGGTCTGATATTGGTTCTCTGCTCTTACGCAACATTTATTCATGAATCAAGGCTCGAGAAATAATTTACTTTTATTTAGTATTTCATTTGCTCCTCAATACTTAAAAACTTAAAAAAATTAAACATTCATATTGAAAATAGTTTTTTTCGTATATTTTGAATATTTTTTAAGTGAATATATTTAGATTTTAAACTTATGATTTCATGCATATCTTCAAAAAATATATATATCAAATCAAATTTTAAAGCATTCTTATTTTTCTATTTACAAATTTTTGCTCTCGTAAAAAAGACAAGTTGTTCGATAACTATTTCCAGATAATAAGCCGTGACTTATAAAAGAATTGCGGTTTCGAAGCTTTTGAACTAATAACAATTTTCCCCTAAGGTTTAAAACTTAAAAAATTGTTTTGATATCTTAGATAAATATATAAAGTCTTATAAGGCTTCATTTTTTATTCCCGAATTCCTTTTAAATATAAAAGTGCACCTTGTGACGTTTTTAACAAAATATAAGTGATACATTATTTTTTTGTAGAAATTAAAGTGAGAATTGTTTTCTTTTCTCAACGTGAGTTAAATTGTTGAATTTTTCATTTTCACACTTTTAAATTTAAGTTTTAGATTTTTTCCACCGATAATTTCGAGGAAGCTTAATTTTTTTTAGCATACAGTGTATTCTCAGATTCAATTATTTGAAAGTAGTTTCAAATTTTCCTTTATTGCCTTTTTTAATTTCTAAAAATTTGTAATAGTTTTAATTTTGTATTCACTAAACTGAATTATTTTTAAAATAACATTAAAGATAACTTTATCCAGGCAAAAGTTTTTTCATCTAACTTGATGTGTAATATAATTGACAATTTCCTTAAATTTTTTTTTATTTCAAACTGGTTTAGGTATAAATAAAAAATTCTTTTCCTAAAGTCTTAAGCGGCAGTTATCGTATTACCATTAAATATATAAAAATATTAAGTGCAATTAGAAAACGACTTTTTAATAAGAAAATGACATACATTTTGTTTACTTATTAGTTTTTAATATTTGACTTTCGTTTAGTGACGTTAAAATTATCATTAACCATTTAAGAAATACATATCCTAAAAAGATCAGCTTATTCTAAAATAATAAGAAAATTGATCTATTACAAATAATAATACACTGTAAAAAAATTCAGGAACGTTACTGGGAAAAAACGGGCGGCTGTGCTGCCCAATTTTTACCAGTAATGTTCCTGGAATATATCAGTAACCTTCCCCAAAAATATAGAATTAATCCCACTTAGAGCCAGTAACTTCTCTGGAAAATAACTGGAACCTTTCTTTAAATTACCAGGAACCTGTACAGGCGTGTGTGAATGCTGGGTTAAATAACTACCATCTAATTCAACGCTTGTAACAAAATTTATTAAACAAAAACATTAACAAGAAGGTTATTATTAAATGTAAATAATTAAAGTTGCTTAGATTACTGGCACCGCACGCAGGCAGAAAACTTGTAAAAGTTACTGTAAAAAGAGAAAGATAGTCCGGCGTGCAGTTCTTTTATTGACTAGCTTGAAGTATGAGGCATGCGTATTGGCATTACCAGTACTTGAGCGCCACCACTGGTGATCACAGGAGAAGAGCGCCGCCACTGCCGATCTCACGAACTTCTAGAATCAGCGCGTCGCCACAAACCTCTCTAGAAAATACCTGGAACCGTTCTGGAAACTAAGCGGGCACCCAACGGAACTTCGAGCGACATCGTACGCTGACGCCGAATATTTTTCATACACGTAATCAAGATGTATGTGTAATATGAGATGAAACAGTGCAAAATAGCTAGTTTTAAGAAACCATTATACAAAAGTGAAAATAAAAGTGCAATAGATGTATCCACTAATGAAAAAAAAAGCCAATAACAAAACAAAGAACGCAAAACGATTTTAATAAACAAAATGCAGTTCAATAATTGCGCCTCTCACCACTTTTCTGGTATATTCTTCTCACCCAAAGAATCCTATCAAACAGTGGATAAAAGCAATTCTCAAAATGGAAGAACTTCTATCTTCCACTTTCCTGATCTCCTACACCTATGATTCCTGCGGAAAGGCGTGTGAAAGTAATTCTCCAACTGCAAGAATTTCTTTCATCCACTTTTCTGGTCTTCTATCTCCGTAGATGGTTCCTACGAAAAGGTGAGTGAAAGTAATTCTCAAAATCGAATTTCTTTCTCCTACTTTTCTGATTTCCCTTTCTTCGCTGATGGTTTCTCTCGAAAGACGCGAGGAAGTAATTCTCCAAGTGCAAGAATTTCCTTCACTCAGTTTTAAGGTCTCCGTCGATGGTTCCTGCGGAAAGGTGAGTGAAAGTAATTCTCAAAATCTAATTTTTTTCACCTACTTTTCTGATTTCCCTTTCTTCACCGATGGTTTCTCTTGAAAGTTGTGTGGAAGTAATTATCCAAGTGCAAGAATTTCCTTCACTCACTTTTCAGGTCTCCGTCGATGGTTCCTGCAGAAAGGTGAGTGAAAGTAATTATACAAGTGCAAGAATTTCTTTCTCCCTCTTTTCTGGTCTCCTCTTGTCCACCTATGGTTAATGTGAAAAGGTGTGTGGAAGAAATTCTCCAAGTTTCCTTCACCCACTTTTCAGGTCTTCTCTCTCCGTCGATGGTTCCTGCGGAAAGGTATGTGGAAGTAATTCTCCAAGTGCAAAAATTTCTTTCTCTCTCTTTTCTAGTCTCCGCTTCTCCACCTATGTTTCCTGCGAAAAGGTGTGTGGAAGTAATTCTCCAAGTGCAAGAATTTTTTTCACCCACTTTTCAGGTCTTCTCTCCCCGTCGATGGTTCCTGCGGAAAGGTGTGTGGAAGTAATTCTCCAAGTGCAAGAATTTCTTTCTCACTCTTTTCTAGTCTCCGCTTCTCCACCTATGTTTCCTGCGAAAATGTGTGTGGAAGTAATTCTCCAAGTGCAAATTTTTTTTTCATCCACTTTTCAGGTCTTCTCTCTCCGACGATGGTTCCTGCGGAAAGTGTGTGGAAGTAATTCTCCAAGTGCAAGAATTTCTTTCTCCCTCTTTTCTAGTCTCCGCTTCTCCACCTATGTTTCCTGCGAAAGGTGTGTGGAAGTAATTATCCAAGTGCAAGAATTTTTTTCACCCACTTTTCAGGTCTTCTCTCTCCGACGATGGTTCCTGCGGAAAGTGTGTGGAAGTAATTCTCCAAGTGCAAGAATTTCTTTCTCACTCTTTTCTAGTCTCCGCTTCTCCACCTATGTTTCCTGCGAAAAGGTGTGTGGAAGTAATTCTCCAAGTGCAAGAATTTCTCTCACTTACTTTTTTGTTATCTCTCCGTCGATTGTTCTTGTCGAAAGGTTCGTGAAAATAATGTTCAAAATAGAATAATTCCTTTCACCGATTTTTCTGGTCTCTTTTTCTCCGCCAATGGTTTCAATGGAAAGGTGGGTAAAAGTAATTCTAAAAATAGAAAAATTCCTTTCGCCTTCTTTTCTGGTCTCTTCTGCGCAGTTCTTTCCTGTTGAAAGGTCGGAGAAAATAATCTTGAAAACAATAGATTTCTTTTCACTAACTTTTCTTGCCACCTCTTATCCATCGATTATTCCGGTCGAAAGGTAGGTGAAAATAATTATTCAATCGGACAAATTTCTCCTACGCACTCTTTCAACATTTTCTTCGTTTCCCATGATTCCTGCCTAGAGGTGCTTGAAGGCAATTCTCCAAAAGGAAAAATTTCTTCCCCGCACTCTTTTTGGTTCCCTCCCCCACAATTTTGTTGTTGCCGAAGAGTGAGTGAAAGTAAATCTAAAAATGGAAGAATTTCTCTTTCGTATATTTCTTGTTTTCTCTTCTCCGCTGTTGTAACTGTCGAAAAGTGCATGAAGGTAACTATTTAAATTTTGAGATGAGAAGAGTGAGTGAAGTATTTTCTTCACTCACTCTTCTCGTCGGCGGGTGCTCCTAATCAGTCAAAAAATAAAACCCCATTTTTCTTCAAAATACAAAATTTCGGGTACTATTTTTTTAATGGCATGGCTTTACCACTCCGTTCCGCCACTGATCTGGTGCGCACCCTTGGTCCATCAAATCTTGTGAACAGCTGCAGTTCAGGGCCGGATTCAAAGATTTGTCGCCTCTAGGCTACACTGTTAAAAAAAACCTGAATTTTACGTGCATATTTCTGTGATTATTTTCGGGAATATACGGAAAGATTGCGTTTCTTCAACAAACAGACGGTTTGTCTGAAATAAACAGCTTGTTTCCGTTTTCCTTAAACGCTTGACAAGCGAAAACGGAAAAACACCGTATTTCTGAGTAGAGAATTTCACTTAAGACCCGTATTAACGTAATTTCTCCATATAACCTCGTACCCAACAGCTTTTAGCCTCGAACATCCGCCAACCGACTCAGCCACCATATTTTTTGTTTATTTGTTTTGACCACATCTGAAGCAAGAAAGATAAATATACAGGTATGTTCATTTCTTTTAATAAAATAAGATTTTATTTAAAGATTATATTTTCTATCTTTCTTTTCTATATATAGAATCCAGTTCTTGTCTCTCTCTTATTTGTTTCTGTAATCTTTATAGTCATATAATTGACCGTGGGATGATTCCTGAAATTAATAATTCCGTTTGTTTACCAACACGCTTAACTAAGTAAATTTAATTTAAAAGTTTTAAAAAGCTGTCAAATGTATGAATAAACAATTAAAACATTATTAAAAAAATAATGAAATGATTTGAAATTATTACATTTATATTCGATTGAAAAGCAATTGCCCTCGTGTAGCTCTAGTGCGACGTTATTTCAAAACCTAATCTAACCTCGATTGAAAAGCACGGTTACGCTATCGCTATCAGCATAGCATGTCTTATTTTAAAAACTATGCAAGTATACATAACGTAAACTTTCTCTTTAAATAAATAATACTCTTTTGTTTAATTTAACGAATCAATTAGTGATTACGGATGTATGCAGATCACATGCTTTGATTCGATTCAGATGTTACATATACTATTGTCAATGCTCTTTGTTTTGAAAAATCTGCACTAAGAAGAACGCAATTTCCAATTAAATGCAAATTTTCTAACGAATTCAAAATTTAGGAATTGCAAGTGTCCGCAGAACGCTATTTTAGTGTTCATTTAGATATAGCTGCTAAGTGATATCTAATTTTTCGGTCCACCATCTGCAACTACAGCAATAGTTATTAGCTTTTACTAGAATACTAATTATAAGATTGTATTTTATTACTAAATACTATTATAAAATTGTATTTTTAATTTTGATATACATTATTCAAGAACACTTTTGTTCTGTTTCTACCCCCCCCCTCCTATTAGAAAATATTTGCAGTCTTCCAATTCTCAAAACTGTATTGTAAGATATGGATAAATCAATTCATTAAAGGCGCTCTAAGATTCATGCCTTGTCTTCCCCATCCCCCCTCTTCACAAAAAAGAGAAAAAGTGTTTTTAACTCTGATATTAAATTATTAAGGTGCAGGTACTGTAGAAGACTTGCTCGAAAAAAAGCCTAAAATTGACAAATTGTTTAATTTTAGAAGGCTTATGAAGATTTTGTCTGATTAACGCCTGATTACCACTTGCTTCCTTAAATTAGATCTATTTATTGAAAATTGGACTTGTATATATTAATATATTATTTTTTTAGGTGCTTGTTCATCATAAATCTCCAAAGAGGGTCGAAAGTTTAGAAAAAGAAGAAAACTAAATCTGTAGTTCTAGCACAAATTTTTAAATTAGTTGAGGATTTGAAATACCATAATAGTCTTTTTCAATTATGAAAGAAAAATAAAACATGATTATATTCCGTAATTCTTTTGTTATTCGCATATTGTTAAATTGTATCAGTGGTGTATCCAGGATGGGGAGGGGGATAATAACTCTCGTCCCCATATACTAAAAATTTTTGTTTTGTTTTTTTACTGTCAGCAATTCATGTATGTATTGCACAAATGCAGACATTTAAAAATTTATTGCTTTTGACTACAAAGGTTACTGTCTTAAAAGTCTCTCGGTTAAGGGGTGTTCAACCCTTAAGGGGGAATGGGCGTGCAGGACCGGGGGTCTCCAAACTCAAGTGCCTCAATGTTAATCCAATGGGGAAAAAACTATTTTCTTTGCCACATTTCTCCGGCTGTATTGAATATTTTTACAAGCGGATTTTTTATGTGATAAATGTAGCTGACTTACAGGTCTCTATCTTCCCACTTTTTGAAATTGCTTCGAATATTTTGTGTAAAATAATTTATTGAATATTAAAAAAAAATATTCGTTCTTATTTCAAAAAGTGGGAAGATAGAGACCTGTAAGTCAGCTACATTTATCACATAAAAAAATCCGCTTGTAAAAATATTCAATACAGCCGGAGAAATGTGGCAAAGAAAATTATTTTTTTCCCATTGGATTAACATTGAGGCACTTGAGTTTGGAGACCCCCGGTCCTGCACGCCCATTCCCCCTCAAGACACCCGACTCATTATCCCCTACCCATGATTTTGCCCTGGATATGCTAACTGTAAAGTACGATACCATTTAGCCACAGAACAATACTAAGTATATACATTGTAAAAAATGTGACAGAAAAAATATCAAAATTCTTAAAATTTGTCTGCCATATATTAAAATTGTTTTAAGTATATAAAGAGTGGTAATTTTTGAATTTCAAAAATGTGAACAATGTCCTTTTTATTCAGATAATATACCAAATATGGTTAAAAATTATCAAAGGATTAGAATGTATTAGTTTTGAATAGATTTAAGGTTAAAGTATGAAGACATTATATGCTTACGTTTTATATAACAAACAGGATGCATGTTTAAATACCCCTATGCTTAGCTTATATTTATAACACCATATATAAATGGATATATTTAGAATGATTGATGTTTAAATAGTATATAGAAACAAAATTGACAAGAAAAAAACAAAAATGTCTTGGAATTAACTAGAAAACACTAAGTTAGTTTTCTGAATTTAAGAGAGAAATGCCAATTAGAAATTCATGAAATTAACAGGAAACAGCTTTAAATGGAAAATCCTGAAAATAACGGAGAAATTCCGAAATGGAAGATCCTGAAATTAACGGAGAAATTCCGAAATGGAAGATCCTGAAATTAACGGAGAAATTCCGAAATGGAAGACCCTGAAATTAACGGAAAAATTCCAAAATGGAAGTTCCTGAAAATAACGGAAAAATTCCAAAACGGAAGATTCTGAAATTAACGGAAAAATCTCGGCAACTTGCTGCCAGTAGTTTTTCCGTTAATTCAGGGATTTTTTTTAACAGTGTACGATCGATTTGCCGCCAGATATAGTTTTCTTGACTATTTTCTTTCTACATACAATAATCATTTATGCACCTTTACACTTTAAATGGAAATAATAGGCGAATTTTCAAGACTGTTCTAATATTTTTCTTTCAACTTCCAAGTCCGGGGGAGAGGGTGCAATTGCCCTCGAAACAACAATGTTTACTACTAAATATTAGTACTATATATACGCTTACAATTTAAGCATTAATTTAAATTATTAATTTTCCTTCTTAAAAATATTAGTATCGATATAATATTTTCTTTTAATGCCGAATGTCACTTTAACCCTCTAATGCATACTGTTACCGTTTGGTAACAAGTTACATAATCCACTTTATTCTATTAAATTAGAGCTCCTCCCAGACAAATCTGTGTTTTTTTCATCTATTACATTTCATTTTAAAGTTTTAGTTACTGATAATCCTCATAGATGACAGTAGTAAAAGTGTATTCAAAATTAAGGAGTGAGGTTATTAACTTTTGTAAAATTACGTTTTTGGCAGTATTCAAAGTATTATTTAAATTCTAATGCAGTTAAATTTTTTTAGTATTTTCCCCAAAATGTGTGAGTATGAAAGATACATATATATATTTTTTTGGGATGAATATAAAAATTCATGCATTAGAGGGTTAATTGGTTGCAAATTTTTCCGCTCTAGGTTACAGCCTATTTAGCCTATTTGGAAATCCGGCCTTGCTGCAGTTGAATCTATGTCAGAAGTTGGAGAGTCCTGGTCAAGCTGAGCACAAAAGAACGACCTTCACATTTTAGTTGACCTTACCAATAAATTACTCTCTAGCTACGTATTCCCCCGTTCAGTCGATTTAAATTAAATTAAGATTATTTGAGATCCCGTCACAAAAGTTCTAAACTAAATATCATTCGGTTTATTCCACCTGCACTCCATTGCTGCACTTGAACATCCCCTTACACTCTTCCTAGAAGTTAAACGTGATCGTGTCTTTCCATACTGTACTAGCTGTACTTAAAAATAGCCATTTTGAGTGTCTTTTTTTCTTTAACGTGGCAGAAAAATCGATTTCACATGTGAAAAAAAAACTGGAAACATTCAAGACTTTAAAGAATACAAATTGAATTAAATCTGTTTTTCCAAGGTGGGCTTAAGGTAGGCGAACACCCAAAATTTCAAAAAATTCTAAAATTTTTACTATTGCTTTAATCTTTTCCAAATTTGGCATAGTGATTTACAATATAATGAATAATACTATTTAGGCTTTCATTTTTATTTAAAAATAATTTATTTATTTTAAACGGTGTTTTTCTACTAAAAAAAGAGGTTTACGCCAACAAGTCTACCACATTGAATATTCATCCTATGAACAATTATTATGTGTTAAATTCTTCGTTTTGAACTGATACATGCAATGACCTTCTAGAGTTGTATACAAATTACAAGAAAAGAAGTTATTAAGAAAAATGTTTTAAATTAACCACAAAAAGATTTTTTTCCGATTAATTTACACTTGGACATTTAAAAAAAAAAAAAAAAAAAAACTTGTATACTTACACCAGATGTCAGAGGTTCATGGCACAGATATATACTGAAATAGCATCTGTGAAAAATTTCAGGTAAATTAATGTAAAACTTTTTATGCTAGAAGTGTTGGCGTAACCCCCTTTTTTTAGTTGAAAAACAGCGTTTTAAATAAATCAATTATATTTAAATAATTGCCCCAAAAGCATTGTTCATTATATTTGAAATCACTGTGCCAAATTTGGAAAAGATTAAAGTAACAGTAAAAATTTTAGAATTTTTTGTATTCGCCTACCTTAACAACAACTGTTTCCTACTTAGTTATGGATTATTTGTTGGTCAACAACGTACTGGAGATTTGGTAATATTAACTACCATAAATCAAAATTAGATTTAGTTTTCATAATTAAGTTTTTTCAAACAATAAATATTTAGTTTTGTAGTATGTGGTAAAATAAAAGTTGTAGCAGTTTTAGCGAAAACTAATGCATATACGACCTATTTGAAACCTCTAAATGCAGAAATTTTTGCAGTTTAGTAGTAATGATTAAAAAGAAAATATCAAAATTAATTTGGAGTAGCACACTTAGGTTTTCGAAATCTGTTTGTAATATATAATATTAGCTGAGAATTTTAAGAATGCATTGTTTTTTAATTTTTAGATATTTTTTTAAAACTATATCTGATTAATATAGCGTATACATATACTCCATCCGTAATTCTTAATTGCCTATTGCCACTCATAAGAAACCAAATGGTACTAAAAGCTTTGATATTGACATAAAGCATAGCAAACATAAATGTTTCGTTTTCCAAGCGAAGTATAAAAACTATGAAAAGTTTAGTACTTACGTATTACTCAACAGCAGATTGGTTGCTCTTTAGTGTCGCCAATCTACATCAAAGATTTTTGCTACAAATCATAAAATATGTCACTTTCTTCAAAATCAAAACGTTTTCAAATTTTAAAAAACTTTTTATTAAAATTCAAATAAGTCAATCACAATTTGGTGGGAAAAGGGCCGATATAGTTTAACAGAGATAAACTTCTGCTGAGGTGGCGTTATAGCGCAAGTACTAAAATTTAGGTTTTGAATAACGAATGTAGTTGTTGATAATAGTTGTGAATTTTGCCTTCTTTTTTGTTGTTGTCTCGATAACTTTGCAGTTGTGTCTCCCTTGATTTATGTGTTGATTAACAATCAAATGAACACTTTTAGTCCCAATTTCAAGGCCACGAAATCTAAAATTTATGGCATCGTTGGCGTTGGTTGGTTGGTAGACATATATTTTCCGGCTTGTGTGCTTGCTCAGAGACCCCCTTATAAGCCTTCGTCAAGTAAGACAGACACAACACACATACATGACAGATGCTGCCATCTATCGCCACCTCCACAATTTAGACATGTCCCTGATGGGGAGGAAAATAGTCTCCAAGGACCTGTGCCCGTGGAAAACTGCGCAATGACCACCCACAGGACTTTCGGAACCAACAGATTTGACAAGCACGTACTCCGCATATACTCGGTGGGTCTTCATTGGTATCGAGACTCGATCGCGGGACCTTCCAATCGGAGATCGAGATCTTAACCTCATGGCTCCTCAGTGCCCTATGGCATCGTATGGTATGGTATGATACATATATATTCCAGCTTGTGTGCTTGTTCATAGAACCGCTTATAAGCTTTCGTCAAGTGGGACAGACACAGAAAGAAATTTTACAGTCACAAAGAAATGAATAACACATAGACAAATAACAACATTTATTGACTTTCACAAACATCCATGCCTGACCGGGATTCGAGCCCGACCTCAGCAGCTCCAAAGGCTAGTACACTGATCATTCAGCCACCGAGGCGGCTATTGCATCGTAAGGTCATGTAATCGTTTCTGGCTGCCTATTTCTAGCCTCCTTTAGGAGCTTTAACACAGCCAATAACGCCTCGTACTTAAGAACCCTGGTCAAGTGACGAGGTCGACACCTGAGCGGGCACCCAACGGAACTTCGAGCGACATTGAGGCATCGTAATTGGTTGGTTGATTGACATATATTTTCAGGCTTGTGTGCTTGGTCGCAAGGACCCGCTTATAAACCATCGTCAAGTAGGACAACACAAGACACACACAAACACATATGACAGATGTTGCCACCTCCGCAATTTAGACATGTCCCTGAAGGGGAGGGAAATTTTCTCCAGGGACCTGTCCATGGGAAACTGCGCAATGACCGCCCACAGGACTTTCGGACCCAACAGCACGAGGACGTACTCCGCATATACTCGACAAACACAAGCATACATGCCTGAATGGGATTCGAACCCGGACCCAGCAGATCCAGAGGCCAATGCCTTAACCACTACGCCGCCGGATCGGCGTAAATTGTAATGTAATGTAATCGTTTCCGACTGCCTATTTCAAGCCCCCTTAAGAAACTTTAACACATCCAGTTAAGCTTCGTAATTTAGAACCCGAGTCAAGTGACGAATTCGACACCTGAGCGAGCACCCAACGGAACTTCGAGATTATGGCATCGTAAATTGTAATGTAATGCAATCGTTTCCGGCTGCCTATTTCTAGCCTCCTTTAGGTGCTTTAAGATAGCCAATTACGCCTGGTAATTTAAAACCCTGGTTAAGTGACGAGGTCGACACCTGAGAGGGCACACAATGGAATTTGAAACACATCGTACGCTAGCGCCGTCAGGACTTTCTACTCCACAGATTTAGTGAGCACGTATATCGCAGTGTACTCGGGCACCCCGGTGATTTTTAGAGGATTTTTTTTTCCACCAGCACGAATATGTATAGTATGGCTAGGACAAATACAAAACCAAGAACCTTCCTGATGAGAGGTTCGATGCTCGAAGCGTTGGGAAAATCCCTCATATATGGTTCAAAGTGTCACCTAAGAAATTTGAAAATACAGTTTTATGGTTCAATAGTCTACCAAATCATGGTTGCAGCAACTTTGAATCGTGATTTGGTTCAACCTTGAACTGTTAATTTTTTTTAACAGTGTGTATCTTAGATATACTTTGGGTAATAAGAGCATTGCAACTAGGCCTTTTAAATACAATTTTAATTTAGTTTTCCTTAAAATAATCGTGCTTCAGAATTTCTTCAGGATAAAAATATCTTTTTATACCTGCCCACACATTATTTGAGAAATTTGAACTTGAAAATTCCAAGTTTTAAAAATTCATTGTAAAAGAGAATCCGTCATGAAAGTAATATTTTACTTAACAATATGCGCACAAAGAAAAAGCTTTTAAAGGAATGCTGAGAAAGCAAGTTTACTTTTTTAGGCTTGCTTTGATAAAAGATGGTGCCAAAATTGATGGTATTTTGATTCCGATTTTTAAACTAGCAAAAGAGTTCTTTTAAAGTACTCACTTGTAAATGGTAAAAATTTAGAATTTCTTAAACACATTTAAAAAAATGGATATACTTGCGATCGAGCCCACGTCCTTTCATAAGCAAAGCTAAACGAGCTTCGCCTCCACACGCTCTTGCAAAGCACTAATGAAAAAAAAAACACTTTACAAAATTATATTTTGCAATTTTCCTCTACGTCTTCAAAAACTTTTGTTGTTATGCAATGAAAAACAAACATTTTATCCATACGTCTTCAACGATGTGTTTGATTTTAAGATCTTCCAATTTTTAACGCTTTGTTGAAAAATTGAAGTCCCAGGATTTTTGAATTTATACCTATTGTTATGTAAAAAACTTTTTTTTGATAATGTAAAGTTTTTTTGTAATTATTTTTGTATGTTATCGTTTAATAGAAGCATAAAAATAACATCATGTGTTGATGTCATATAAAAACCGTTTAAAATATTAGAAATTTTCATACTATGAAAATAGCAAAGATACGAAAAAAATCTCTTTGGTTTTGAAATCTTTTGGAAAAAAATCTCTTTGTCAAAATTTTAAGTGTTTTAGATCATAGAAAATTTTCATTCATAAAAATTTATCATGCACAAAAATTTACATTATCGAATAAAGATATTATTTCCGAAGAATGTAATTCTAGCAAGTGAAAAAAATTGCATTGATTTGTTTCAGGTGACATATTTTTTTGATGCTTTCATAGTTTTCAAAGTTTCCTTTGATCCAAAAGGAGAATTGCATTTTCCAGACTGGAGGAGTGAAAATTAATCAGACTGAGTTAAAATCGCTCGTTCGTTTTAAGAGTGTGTAAGGTAGTCAATTACCAACTTGTGGAAGAGTTAAAAGTAATCATCGATTTTTCTGTTAACGAAATTTCAGAATAATAATAATAAAACGTAGTTTTTAAATTGTTTCAAAAGAAATCTTTTTTCAAACTAGATGAATTTCCATTACATATTTCCCTCTTAAAATGTATTAAAATTCGCGAATTTTTTTTATTTTCATTTGACTTTATAGGATTACATCTTTTTATTTAAAACAAAGTTAATAAAAAATAAATGTCAGTTAAAAAGTCTGAATTCTGTCAGGAGTAAAAGTTAAAATAATGAGTACACACTAAGTAACCATCCAATGCCTATTAGAATTAGTGGTTTTTATAAGTAATGCTTAATATTTTTTAATAAGTAACAAAACATTGAAAGAATTTTAGTTAAGAAGCTTAAATATGTCTTTTTTTCAATATAACAGTTGATTTAATGTTCTTATTTTGAACTAAAATTAAAAAAAAAATATCTTCTTAATATATAAATGAAAGGGAATATAAGATTTAAATGCCTCATCTGGTCAAAATTATTGAAAAAGTTTTAAGAAGTAGAAATTTTATTGAAATTTTAAAAATGTCTATGCTTCAAATGTTTTCATTTCTATATTCAGCGAAACATTTATTTTGTAAAAAGGTATCTTTACTAAATAATGCTCAATATAACTTTTGAATAAAATATGAAGTAATTTAATAAAAAAATATAATAAAACCATCTGAACTATATTACTCGTACATAAAAGTTTCCAAACCACTCAAGCTGCTAACTAGCCCAACAACAAATATGTCTTTTAGTTGCTCATGTTTTCTTTCAAGAAAATAAAAAAGCTTAAAGATAGATAACAAAAGTACTTTGGATAAAATGTGCTTGGAACTTTTAGTCAAGATGAAGGATAGCGTAACCCAGTTTCAAATTTCGTGGTTTCTTGTAAAGTGCATCGTTAAACGAACCAGAAAATATAAGTTAAAACAAAGCATTCTTTGTCATGAATAATTTTTTTTAAAAGTTGTATTCTTGAAGTTTGATGCAACGTCGAACATAAAAAATTTTGTACATTAAAAACTTTGTTTTGTTGAAGCTTCTATTACTCATGTTTAACGTAAAAAGTGAAATTGCTGAAAAGAGCATAATTTTAATTACAAAACTAAAAAAAAATTGCTTTTCAAGCTACGGTCCATGGACAGAAAAAAACTTAGAGACAAATAAAAAAAATTAATTACTTAAAACTCTATACTTTTTGAAAATAACAACACATCTGGTCAATGCAAAAAATGTTAAGTGCTAAGTTAAAAACTGTACAATTTCAGAAAATCGTTTTTATTTTGCCCAGAAAATTGTTTTTATTTATGGTTTGGAAACTGGCAGTTTCGTGAATATTTCCAAAATTATCAGAAATATTAGCTTAACCTTAAAACTGTAGAAAAATGCTTACAAAATAGTCACACAAAATAAAAAAAATTATCTTTCTATTCATTAAACATATCCAATCATATTCAATTTTACTTTAGGACATAAATTAAAGATATGGCAATTTATGGCTTGAAAACCGGCAGCTGTTTTACAAGCAAAATAATTTAAAATGTTGCAAAAACGTTGTCTGAATGTCACACGTGTCACACTGAAATACCTTATAACAACTTTTTAACGCATACTAAGTTGTATTTATATGTCATAATAACTTCTATTTTTGGAATGTATCGTACTAAAACATGCAAACGCCGCCACGTGGGATTTATGATTAGTTGGGCAGTGGAAAAGTATTTTAAATTGCATGGAAAATGATTCTTATTATTGAATTTTGTCATCTGTCTGACTTCTGAATCAACAAGGCTGCATCGTAGACAGCAGGTTATAAAAAATAAATTTAATAGTGTAAAAACTGAGACAGGCTTGTGTAAATTTGTCTTTGTGTGCACCCTACTTTCAGAGTTGAGCACCGAATATACCTTATATAAATGCAATATATTAAATTAATAAGCCAAGGAAATTTAATATTACAGTGGCAAACTGTAACTAAAAGGTAACGGAAGAAAATAGGAATTTTTATATCCAGGAAAATATTGTGAAACTTCAGTTCCTTTTATTTCAATATTACTTGGTTGAAACTATTTGTTTTTCATTGAAAAATTATTATTAAAAAAAATAATTAAATACACCCTATTTTGCAGAATAGAGACAGACGATTTGAAAAATAAGTAAAAAACCATTTTGCCCTTTTTGAAGCTACTTTATTTTCCAGAGCTAATATGTACTTCATAGTCTGGCAAAGTAAAATATTTGCTAATATAAGTATTTTTTTATTAAGTAATTAAAAAAAGCTGACTTTCACAGCCTAGTTTTAATTTCAGAAGAAGTTAAACTTGTTTAACTTTTATTTCATAACATTCATGTAAATAGTAACATTGGAACTAAGGTAAGTCTTTTTGGCATAATTCGACTTAAGACCCTCGCACCACTGGATGTAATCGGCCTAACAACTTTTTTTTTGTGGTTCATTCTCTAGTAGTTATTACTGTACCCATGGCAATCTTAAAACAAATTGGCAAATAACAAGTTTAAAAATATTATTTCTTTTTGGTCTTCGGAGTGGCCCACTTGCCCCACAAGGACAAGCCAAAGACATAAGTGGACTCCCCCCCCCCCACTATATTTTTACGCATAACTGGTAGAGAACTGGTGGGGCAAGTGGAATAATCTACATAATATTTTGAGTGCTTGAAAAAAAATAATGATGTATCTTCAATAGTTCCCCCATAGCAACTTTTTCTGGCATACAAGCTTACTAAATGAAAAAATACGTTAATTTTCATCTTGTCATTTTTGCATGTAGTGTAAAAAAATGTTAGGGCTATAGATTTTAAACTGGCCTATGTCAATGAATAAGACTATGAATAGTGAATATGACTAACCCAATGAATCAGTTAATATGACTTTTTTATGTATATTAAAAAGTTGGGGCAAGTGGGCCACCCCTGGCCCATTTACCCCACCATTGTGGTGGCCCACTTACCCCAAACGCGGGGCTAATGGGCCCCGCAATTTTCTTTTAACCGTATCAACATCACAAGTACTTGACACTACAAAAAGATACTATGTTTTATGCACTTTCAAAATATATAACATTTTGTTTTGTTTTGTTTGGTTTGGTTTGAATTATCGTCGCACTAGAGCTACACGAGGGCTATTGGCGACGGGCGTCGTATTTTAGAACCACAGTCAGGTGACGAGCCAAACCTGAATAGGCACCCAACGCAACCGTTAAATTTTGTTTTGTATCATGAAACGTTTGGAAATAAATAAAAAATAGTATGATGGCGTGAATTACGAAAAAAATGCAATTTTAAAAATTTTCACAAAAAGGATTGTATATTGTTACATACTTAAATGAAAATGATGCCATAATGTTTCCTACTTCTATTGGGGTAAATACGTAAAAATATTGCAACAGTTTTTTTTACGTCCATAATTCGGGAAATGCCAGGGGTGGTGGCCCACTTGCCCCAATGGCCCACTTACCCCACCTTACCCTATGGTTTGGAAACCGGCAGTTTCGTAAGTATTTCAAAAATTATTAGAAATATTTACATAACCTTAGAACTGTAGAAAAATGCTTGCAAAATGGTCACACAAAATAAAAATATCTATATCTTTCCATTCATAAAAAATATCTAATCATATTTAATTTTACTTTGAGACAAATTAAAGATATGGCTTGAAAACCGGCAGCTGTTTTACAAGCAAAATAATTTAAAATGTTGCAAAAACGTTGACTGAATGTTACACGTGTCACACTCAAATTCCTTAAAGGCATTTTTAAAGCATACAAAGTTATATTTATGTTTCATAATAGATTCTATTTTTGGAATGTATCGAACTAAAACATGCACATTCCGCCACGTGGGATTTATGATTAGTTAGGCAGTGGAAAAATATTTTAAGCTGCATGACAAATGACCCCTGTTATTTGAAATTTATCATCTGTCTGACTTCTTAATCAACACGGTTAGCTTCGGAGACAGCAGGTTATAAAAAAATAAATTAAATAGTGTAAAAACTGAGACAGACTTGTGTAAATTTGTCGATGTGTACACCCCACTTTCAGAGTTGAGCACCGAATACCTCATGTAAGTGCAATATATTAAATTGATAAGCCAAGGAAACTTAATATATCAGCGGCAAACTCTAAACTAAAAGGTAGCGAAAAAATAGGAATTTTTATATCCAGTAAAAATATTGTGAAACATCAGTTCATTTTATTTCAATATTACTTGGTTGAAACTATTTGCTTTTCATTGAAAAATTATTATTAACCCTTTCAGTCCCAGTGATGCCATTTGGCATCATCACCTTCAATATTTTTTTCAAAATTTTTATGTCCCGTTATGACATCTAAACACACATCATTCGATTCTTCATCCTTTGTTCTATCAGACAATATTTTACATTCATCTCAATAGAAGTCAGAACTACTATTTTTTTTATTTAGAAAATAGTCAACAAACGTTTCTCCTGATTTTTGATAAGTTCACTTCAGTTCCACATATTTAAAACACAATTTAAACTATATCGGTTAAAATAATTACTAAATTTTTTTTAATAATATGGTCAGGTACCTTAAAATATATAACTCGAAGTGTTTTTTATCTGATATATATTTTTTTATTTTGTTGTTTTCCACAGTTAAAGAATTTTGGCATTGTTTCAAAAACCATATAAAAAATTTTAATGAATTTTTTTTTCTTATGGAATTCGTATATTTGACCTAAAATAAGCTTATTTTGTGAATATCAGATGTTTCTGTAGTGTAGTAAATTTTTGGGACTGAAAGGGTTAAAAAGAAATAATTAAATGCACTCTTTTTGCTGAATATAGACAGATGATTTGAAAAATAAATAAAAATCCAGTTGCGCTTTTTGAAGCTACTCTATTTTCCTGAGCTAATATGTACTTCATGGTCTGACAAAGTAAAATATTTGCTAAGTATATAAGTATTTTTTTTACGAAATATACGTAAAAGCTGACTTTCACAAAATAATTTTAATTTCAGAAGCTTGCCAAAAGCGATACTTTTTTCACACGCGAAAAAAACTTCTATTTTTTCATTAAAAAAAGTCAATTTTTTCACTCTTTAAGATGCTAAAAATTCAAGTTAAACTTGTCAAACTTTTTATTTCATAATATTCATGTAAATAGTAACATTGGAACTACTTTTTTTTATTAATGTTTACGCTTGGTACTTTATTACATAGCATTGAGAACTCAAACCAATGTGCAGATGATTTTTGATTAAACGATTTTTCAAAAAAGGTATGACAAAATTATCTTTTTATGTCACATATTTTAAACCTTTTTTTTATTTACTCACCAATATAAAGGCATTTAATATACCTTTTTAAGATTTCCTTGGTTTTCCAGAATTATATTTAAAGAATTGATTTTAAGGAAGCTGAGTCAAGTGTAAGTAAGCGTCCTAAGAAAAATATATTTTTTCACAGTTATCTCTATAAACTAAACTAAACTTCTCGGTGCAACAGCCCATTACTGGGACAAGGCCTGCCGTGCCCATTTCAGCTTTTGTAACCTGGGGCTCTAGGGTGCTAGGCATATGTCTCGGTAAGGTGGTCAGCCTCACGCGGAATCCTTAGTGTTTAGTTCCCAAGCATGCTTGGTACTTATTTTATCGACCCACTCGAAGGATGAAAGGATGCGTCAACCTCGCACAATCCGGGATTCGATCCCCAGACCTGTGGCGTGGCAATGCGAGAAGCACTACCAACAATCCACTTATTATCTCACAGTTCACTTATTACCCACTTATTACTTTCACAGTTATATCTCTAGCAATACTAAATTTTATGGTGAAAAAATTATGACAATATAGTTACATAGAAATAAAAAAAATGAATTAATTCCTTTTTGAAAAAAAAAAAACCCTCGTGATTTACGATCTTTTGGAGCAAAAGTCGTAAGTGAACTAACCGGCCATACATCATACCTGTAGCCAAAAAACAATAATAATATAAAGTTAAACAGTTCACTGCTGTTGCGTCGATTTGGCGAGTAAAGAAAATGAGCAAATATTGTAAACATTCAACTTTATATTTAACAACTAATTATATTCAACATCTTTTTCGTTAAATTTTCAAGCTCTCTAAAAGTCGTCAGTGGACACACCGGCTACTGTACGATAGCTGTTCGTAACTCTTCCTATTATATTTATTATTATATTCCTTCTTATTATATTGACTTATTTAGAATAAAGTCAATGAAAATTGTTTAGAAACCAAAAAAATAATCTACCATGGCCGCTTATCGTAAGTGCATCCGTTTTTTTTACGTGCAACTTCACTCGACAAAGAAGACAACTACAACAAGAAAGTACTTTATATAAGAAAATCTTCAAGGCGAACGATGATTTTGGATGGGGTGCTAAGGGAAGATTTGACAACTTATTATATTCAACAACTTTATAAGCATACAGTTTTTCGTTAAATTTTCAAACTCGCTAAAAGTCGCCAGTGGACACATCGGTTAATGTATCATAGCTGTTCGTAACAATTTTTTGCCTTATTATATTGCATTATTTAGAATAAAGTCAATACAAATTGTTTAAAAACCAAAAAATAATCAACCATGGCCATTTAACGTAAGTGCATCCGTTTTTTTAAGTGCAACTTAACTCGACAAAGAAGACAACAACAACAAGAAAGTACTTTATATAAGAAAATCTTCAAGGCGAATGATTATTTTGGATGGGGTGCTAAGAGAAGATTTGACAACTTATTATATTCAACAACTTTATAAGCATACAGACTTTCGTTAAATTTTCAAACTCGCTAAAAGTCGCCAGTGG